>CM076584.1:1371877526-1372477526 GCA_034641835.2 Pinus albicaulis
CAGGTTAAAGAATTTTGAAGGAAATTTCAGAATTTTTTTTTAAACAAGTGCAGAATTACCTTCCGAACTGTTCAGCAGCCATTTCAGAATTTTAAATTCTGCAATTGAAGACGCAAACAGTCTGAAAAAGTGCGAGATTTGTGGGTCCAAACAATACTCACAGGTTCTGTCCTACGTTGCAAGTTCTGCTTGTAACACAAATCTGAGGTTTGCACAGTATATCGATCAAATCACAATCACTGAATCTTCGCCTGCACTCACCTTGCGTGCCCTCCCACTCACTGCTTCGCAGCTCGACTCACTCCCATACACCTCTCCGACTGTACAACCCGGAGCTTCACGATCTTTTTAAAATGTGGGAAGCAAGAGCTCGCCATTCGAGAAGTCCAGGCGTTCGTCAACATTGTCCATCATTACATATGCTTTGAGGACAAAGCATCTTTAAGAGAGGGGCAATGTTATGTATATTTTATTAGTTATTAATTAGATTTAGTTATCTTAGGTTTATTAATGTGGAAGGGCATGATCAAAGATCATGCCTCTTCGCCAAGGGACACCTTAAGGCTATATTTAAAGCCTTGGTAATACCCCATTGTAATCATCTTTCATCTTCATCATTAATAATATATATTTATATGGGAGTGAGTCGAGCTGTGAAGCAGTGAGTGGGAGGGCTCAGCCACCCTCTGTACTCAACCCGGCTGGAACCTTTGGGTAAATTGCTATCTAATGCAAAAACCAATAGTTCCTAACATGGAACAAAATCAACAAGACAATTCCGCAGATTCAGGGAACTCAGAAGAGCATCAGGAAAAAACCGATTCCCCACTTCACCAGGAAGATACAGATGTTTATAAACAACAAAATGTTCCATCCCCAGAATTGAACGAAACATGTGAAGCGACAAACACATCCGAAGCCACTGTTATAGCGCCAGAAGTTGTTGAGGCCTTCGGTGATGAAGCACATATGGTTGTTAAGAAAGAAGCGTTTGATGATGAGAAGAAGTTGCATCGAACGATAATTGTTGGTAACTTACCTCTAAATCTAAAAAGGAATCACAAAAAAGTACCAGAAGAACAAGGAATAGTTAGGAAACATAAAAAAGTATTCCAAGATCTACCCATAAAAGTGCCTCCCGATAGGAAAATCAAACATCCAATAGAAGTCAAGACAGGATCCAACTCTGTCGATATCAGATCTTTTCAATATCCACATCACCAACAGATGGAGCTCGAGAAGATGCTTCACGATCTTTTTAAAATGTGGGAAGCAAGAGCTCGCCATTCGAGAAGTTCAGGCGTTCGTCAACATTGTCCATCATTACATATGCTTTGAGAACAAAGCATCTTTAAGAGAGGGGCAATGTTATGTATATTTTATTAGTTATTAATTAGATTTAGTTATCTTAGGTTTATTAATGTGGAAGGGCATGATCAAAGATCATGCCTCTTCGCCAAGGGACACCTTAAGGCTATATTTAAAGCCTTGGTGATACCCCATTGTAATCATCTTTCATCTTCATCATTAATAATATATATTTATATGGGAGTGAGTTGAGCTGCGAAGCAGTGAGTGGGAGGGCTCAGCGACCCTCTGTACTCAACTCCAAAGGGCTCAGCCACGCTCAAATTTAATTATTGTCCAATGTCTGCATAGTTTTAAAGGGTATATATATTTTAATTTAATCATTGTACAGTGTATTATGTTAAGCGGTCAAGCGGTCAGAATATATATGACATATCATATGTAATAAGTTATAACTTATAACTATATTAATATATGTCACATATGCCGAATAGCGGAATTCCGAATATATATATGTCACATATGTAATAACTTGAACAAGATTTTAGTCGGTTTTCAATTTACCATATAAATTTTAATTGTTTAATAGCTGGTAGCAATGAGCACCATAATATTTTTTAATAATTAATTAATTATTATACAACTTAAGTCTTAATATTAATTTTTAAATAAGTTGTAAGTTAATAATAAATATTAAATTATTAATACATTAGCCTATTAACAATTTTAATTTATAAATCTTATTCATATAGTCTAGGAGACTAGGACCTTAATCCATATATATGATATATGATATAGCCCTAGCCCTATGTATATAGTATATACTATATTGTAATTTTTGGATATTTCTATTTGTCACATTGGGGTTGTGTGTTTATAAAGTTATAAGTTATTTCCATATAGTCAAAAGTGTATTTTAATTTTTAATTGTGTATTGATAATATATTATTTTTTTTAATTTTATATGCAACAAGGTAAAACCTATAGAGTTTAGACCATTATCATTATGGAACCATCACAACATGACCAAAGTGAAGGGGAAATCATCAAAACAGACCCAAAATCTCCTCTATGGCAGTATGTGGAGATTATTGGAAAAAATCCCGGAGGTGGTTCTTATAAATGGAAGTGTAATGAATGTTAAGAGATAAAAAATGGTTCATATACTAGAGTGAAAGCCCATCTCATTGGTCAAACTTACACAGGGGTGCAAGTATGCACCGGGCCAAAAGATGCTAATGGAAAACCTGGCCAATGTTTGAGTCCTGGAAAAATGAAATTCTATGCATCTTTACAAGAAGCTGCTGACAAGACGCTTGTTAAGGGAAAATCAAAACACCCTGTGCAAAGCTCTACAACTAGGCCTCCATTGCCATCTGGTCTATCTAGGCCTACTGCCACAACTAATAAAAGGCCTACTCTAGGCCTTCTTGAAGCAGCTTTCAATAATCAAGGTAGACATAGCCAATGAACATGTGGCTCGTTGCATCTATGCAAATGGGCTAACATTCAATTTGGTGCGTTCCCCTTATTGGCAACAGATGATTAAGGCGGTTAATGAAGCACCAAAAGGGTACAAAAGCCCTGGATATGAAAAGGTTCGCACTACTCTGTTGACAACAGAGAGACAATCCGTGGATAGACAGCTACAAACAATCCGGGATACATGGTCAGAAACAGGGGTGTCCATCATTTCTGATGGATGGAGAGACCAAAGAAACCGTCCATTAATTAATGTTGTTGCAGTATACCCCCAAGGGGCAATGTTTTTGAAGGCAATTGATTGCAGTGGAATAGAGAAAGATGCATCTTTCATATCAACAATTCTTATTGAGGCAATAGAAAGTGTGGGGCCACATAACGTTGTCCAAGTCATTACAGACAACGCACAGGTTTGTAATGCTGCAGGGTCGATTGTTGAGGGTCGATATGATCACATATTTTGGACTCCATGTGGAGTGCATTCATTGAACCTTATTCTTTCCAAGATTGGTGAGATTGAATGGATTAATGAAATATATCTTACAGGAAAAGAAATCCAAATGTTCATAACCAATCATTCAATGTCTCAGGCCATATATCGAGGTTTTGCAAAGTTGGAGCTACTGAAGGAACTATTTTTTTAATCAGTTTTTACTTTTATTTGTATTGGAAATTCTTAATTTTAATTACAAATTTATATAATATGATTTCTCATTTGAGATTTTTTGAAAATTATAGGTTGCTGAAACTTGTTTTGCTTCCCACACTCTTGTCATAAAGAGGCTTGTGGAGGTGAGACAAGCATTACAATCAATGGTCATTGACCCTCTTTGGGAATCATGGAAGACTTCCACTTCTGATAGAGGGCAAAAAATCAAGTCTATCATTCTTGATGATGCATGGTGGGACAAGGTTAAATACCTTCTGTGGTTTATTGAACCAATCTTGACCTTGATCAGGGCATTTGACACAGATACACCTTGCTTGGGGGAAGTTTATGAAAACATTGACAGTATGTTGGAGAAGATAAGGGAAATTATCAGGGCAAGTGAAAATGACCCTTATGAAACATTCTATTATATAGTGACATAGTTACAGAAAGGTGGAACAAAATGACCACACCATTACACCTTTTAGCCTATGCATTGCACCCTAAATATTATCATTCCAAAATTTTGTCTTTACCTGGTAGAACAGCGCCAAACAAGGATTCTGAAGTGATACAAGGATACAAGACAGCTTTGAGGAAAATATATAGAGATATGGGAGTTGCAATAGAAGTATGCCAAGAATTTGGAGCATTTGTACAATCCACTGGTAGCTTTTCAGATCCAGTAGCTATGGATGATCGAGGGAATCTTGATCCTATTACTTGGTGGGGCTTCCATGGTGGGGATAGCATTCATCTCTCCACTCTAGCCACCAGGTTGTTATCACAGATTGCTAGTTCCTCATCAGCTGAGAGGAATTGGAGTACATATGGCTTCATCTATTCAGTGAAGCGAAACAGGCTGGGAGCGGCAAAGGCTGAAGATCTTGCATATGTTCATTCCAACCTCCTTCTTCTATCACATGTTGAACCAGAGTATAAAAAAGGTCCAAGCAGGATGTGAGATGTTGAGCCTGAGATCTCTGACTTGAACTTGACATTGAATGCCATGACTCACCTGAACATTCTTGAGGATATTGTTCCACCACCAGTCCAGCCTACTGATGCAACTTCCTACATTCTAGGACACCCATCATCTATTCATGATGTAGAGTTGCAATATGCAGAAGATAATGTAGATCCATTTGAGGATATGTAAATGTTTTTACTAGTATCATTTATGATTTATCATCTATGATATTATGATCCTTTTTGTTACTTTGTATGAGGGAGGATGCATCATTTCACACTTTCAGTCTTCATCTATATAATATATCTAATGGTTTCAGTTCTAAAAGAGTTTTATGGATTCAATTTTTGAACTTTAAAGTGTTTTTTAAAATTTAAAAAAATATTATTATATTTTAAATTTTTTGTACTTGACGTATCCTTGCCGTATCCGGATACTGGATTTTGAAAAAACAAGCGGATCCGTATCCGGATCTGTATCTGTATCCTGGTAACTTAGCAAAACATCTTTCCTCTCTAGCATTCCAGTGCTCTCTTCAATTCCTTCCTCTTCAAACCCTTCCTCCTCACTATCCTTTTGTTCTTCTTCCCTTCTATTCCTACTCCCCCTTGCCATCACGAAAACCAAAAGTGGAATGATACATAGAAGCCAAAAGAACACCATTTTGGAATATGAATATAGATGGACAAACTGCAATGAAATGAGCAAGAAGAAAGAATGGGAAAGAGTAGGAGAGGGAGGAGAAAAAATACAAACAACAATGATAGAAAAATGAGGGAGTTTTAGGTTTGCACTTACCTCTTTAGCTCTTGTAGATAGAAGCCTTTCTTTGCTCCTCCAAGCTCCTCCTCCATCAGTGCTCCTAGCTCCTCCTCCAAGCTCTTCCAAGCTCTCCTCAAGCCTCTCTTCTCCGCTCTCTTCTCCAGGCTCTCTTCTCCTCTCTTCTCCGCTCTCTTCTCCAGGCTCTCTTCTCCTCTCTTCTACAAGCTCTCCAAAAATACAAGAGTGAGGAAATGAAAGGGGGAAATGAGCTTGAGTGAGGAAATGAAAGGGGGAAATGAGCTTTATCCACATTTATCATTTCGCAAACTCAACCTAAACCAACCCCCAACTCAAGTTAGACAAAAAAAAAATGAATTTTTTGGGTCGGCCGCACAGAACCGCCTGTCAAGCCACTGAACGTAAGTCGTGGTCAGGATCGTGGTTGAGAAAGAGATCGAGCCAACATTTCTAAGAGTCATTTTTTATGGTCAAGTCATCTCTTGGTCAAAATACATGCAAATGAATAACTTGTGCAATGCCTGCGATGGTTGCTTGAAAAGTCGAATTGATCATTGTGAATGCCAATAGCACAGCAATATTTTGATCACTGTTTAAGTTTGATCGAATATACCAGTGAAGCATGCACCAGCATCACATGAAGCGGATGTGTAGTAGAGCTCTTCAAGACAAAGCACAATAAGATCATTCACTACTATCAAACAAATTATTGATGAAATTTTATTGGAGCATGTATACCTGGAGTAGCACAGTGATCAAGGTATGATCACATTTGTAAATAAGCACATTGGTGAGATAATTGTGCATGGAGAGGTGTGATTGCAAAGTCTGTGCATATAGTGCACAATTGTATTGTTGTAATAAAGAAACAAAGCCTTGATGCATGACAAAAGGAGTTGTCTAGATCCAGCGAAGGCATGTTCTGTAAGTGCATTTGAAGTTAACCACTGTGTTATGCATGTGCTCTGTGTATGGACCGAGGATCGTGGCTGCTCACGTTGAGGCATGTAGCTGTCCATTGGCAGAGCCAAGGAGCGAGTTTGTAGCATTTTTGTGATGGTGCTTGCTATATGGCTGCATTTTGATGTCAAAAACAGAGCATATGTTTAGACAGAGGCACTTGTAGCTAATCAGAGACAGAGGCAAAGCTTTACTGTTGTAAAAAACAGTCATGCTGCTAACCGTTTGTGATTGCAGGATTGATGGCTCAGTGACTTAATGATAGATATATATGCCTCTATGTTTTGTTATGTATATATGTGTGCCCTGTAATGTTTATTACTGTCAAAGTTGAGTTTATATATGTTGTTGTCTAAGCTAAGTGTAAGAAAGGTTTTGAATTTTGATACATTGTTGTGGCCAGAAGTCACACTATTAGACTTGCTAGTCAGAGAATTGACAGTGATATCCATGGTCAGAGTTTGAGTGAGTTTGCATTTGTATGATGCAGAGAGCCTTGTCTTGTTATGGTGAGAGTGTATGGCTGTTGTAGTCATAGGTGTGGTTACACTTCAGCCATAGATTTGTACTAATATTGAGCACTGTAAAAGAAATTGTAAGGTCAGAGTTTTATATGCTGTTAAGAGAGTGTGGTGAGTCTACATGAGGTATTCATATCATATTTGAACCTCTATGTAATTGTTGAGGGTGACTTGTGAGGGCTGAGTGGTCTATGTATTGAGTCGGTCAGTGTTAAAATTGGCAACTAGGGCCAAATTCCACCTTGGGATAGCCCTCTTGATGGAGATGATGATTGCATAGATTCCTCTTTTCGAGAGGACCAAGATTGATATATAGATCATCTCATTTGGACAAGCAGAAGTGTGATTTTGAATTTATGCCCACTCATGCACAATTTGCTCAGGTCGGTCACATCATCATGTAGGCTCATGAAGCCCAATAGACATCTCTTTACCCTCATTGACTTGTATAAATACAAGTGTCCTCCCACCTCATTTGGCATCTTCATGTCACACGCATTCTCTCTCCCCTCATTCGTTCGTACATCATTGGGCATTCTCTCTCTCCCATGTGTGGCACAAGGAGGACGAAATTACAGGACAGAATTGCAGGGCCGGAAATCACAGAAATTCTGCAGTTTGACCAGCGTTGACCATGACCTTCCAGACATCATTTGACTTCAATTTTTTGGGGTTATTTCTGTCTCAGGAGGCCACATCTTTTGGCACAGAAATCGAGGCATTCTGAGCACTTTGACCGCTGACCAAAATTGCAGGTTGACCGTATATTTCAAACAGAAGTTTGACCAAGTTTGACCATTGACTGTCACTGTTTTTGACTGACTTTGATCTCCTGAGCAGGCCGAGTTTGACTGGGGAAGACCAAGCTGTTTTGAGGACATTCTGTTGCTGCTTTGACCAGTGTTGACTTTTCTGGTTATGGCTGAAGTTTGACTGCAGTTGACTGCAGAAATTTACAGGTTTGTTTTGACTTTGAATTGGGCAAGTCAATTTGACTTTTGTACTCTCTCTTTGTGCTGAACATTTGATATAATAATAAGAAGATTCGATCAAAGGGTTTTCTCTACATTGGGGTTTTTCCCTGGCATCCGCCAAATCTGGTGTCCTCTTGTCTTGGATTATCTTTTGCATTTCATTTCATGTTCTATCTGCTGTTACTGTCAATGTGATTATTGTGATTGCTATTGGAAATTAGAAATTGTTATTGGGCTGCTAAGGAACATTGAAGTAAATTGTGCTAAGCATAGAACATACCATTGTTAACTAAAATTAACAGTCAGCCATGTAATCAAAGTTTATTGTTGTGTTTGTATTGAGTCAAAGTACTATTGTATAGTATTGTTGAGTTGACAATCAGTATATGTTAAGTTGAGTATAAGATGTTTATGGGTCAAAGTATTGCTGAGTTGATTGTGGTTGAGAGTCTGCGTCTGATTTTGTATAGCATTGTGCTATAGCCTTGTATATGTTGCTGCTAAATAATGGTAAGATGGATATTGAAAAAAAACCTAGACCTTAGAAATACCCTTTATAACTTCAAAAGAAAATGGAATCAGCAAAAATTCAAGATGGAATCACTAATTGGTTCTTTGGGATGCAATGCTGCTTTGAACCAAAGGACAAAATAGAACAGCAGACCCTTCTCAAAAAAAGTCCATGCTATTCTAGAGCAGGGTTGCAGGGAAGCTTCACCCCCCGCCCTCATTCCCCTTTTCGAAACGCGCTCCGTGCGGAAGCGTTTTGGGAGCATTCGGAAACGTGCTCCCGAAAATGCTTCCTGAGAGGAGCGTTTTCAGGAGCGCATTTCCGAACTTGTTAAAACGCTCCCTGCCTTTTCAGGAGCGTTTCCAGAAGCGCTCGGGAGCGAACGCTCCCTGACTTTCCAGGAGCGTTTCCGGAAGCGTTCGGGAGCGAACACTCCCTAAGCGCTTCCGGCGTTTAAAAAATGCTTCAGGAGCGAACGCTCCCTGAGCGCTTCCGGTGTTTAAAAAACGCTTCGGGAGCATTTTTTAAACGCCGGAAGCAGTCGGGGAGCGTTCGCTCCCGAACGCTCCCCAGAACATAAAACGCTTTCTGCCGGCGAGAAAATTTCTTTAATGAAAAATTCGTTTTGTTTATAAGGAGGGAGGGAGGTCATTTTGTTTTATTGTTTATTGAGTGAGTGAGAGAGAGCAAGAAGAGCAAGAAGGAGAGAACTGGAGAGCGGAGCTGCAGAAGTGACAAGGAGAGCTGCAAGGCAACAGGAGGATTGCAAGAAAGAGGTAGGTCTTCTAATCTAATTTTGTATTTTCTAGGATGAATTTGTAAGTTGTTTAAAAATGAAAACTTGATTTTTTTCTTGAATGTTGCATTTTATTGTGTTTAAAACTTAAAAAATGAATTGTTTTTTTTTCCTATGTTGCATTTCCTATTCCCATTTGGCATTTCTCCATTGGTTTTGCAGGCTAGAAACTTGAAACATCATGGCTATATGGCTAGGGATTTCCCTCATGTTGGTTCCTTTCTTTGTAATAATGGTGTTGGAGAGTAGTAGAAGAAAGAGGCAAATCAGAGAAGAGGAGGGCTATGGTGGATTTGAAGAAAATCCTGAAGAGGAGGAGGATTATGTTGAGGAGGAAGTGGGGAGTGGAGAACATGAGGACACAGATTCCCCAACTAGACAAGACCAAACTCAGACACCTTTGTGGAAATATGTTCAGAAATAGGAAGGAGGGAAAGGTGGTGGAACCACTAAATTTATTTGGCCCCATTGCAATAAACAATACCATGGTTCATACACCCGTGCGAGAAGGCACCTTTGTGGGAAAATGCCAGGGGATGGAGAAAAAAATATAGGAATCAAAATTTGTACTAGTGTGCCAGCAACACAGAGAGAGAAATATAGAAAGGAACAGGAGGCTGCCCTATAGAGATCTAACAGATCTAGGGGTTTCATTGGTTCTTATTTAGGCCCAACACGTCATGGACAAACAAGTTCAACTTCCACCCATGCCAGTGGTTTTGGAGGCAATGGCACACCTGGATTAAGGCATAGAACCATATCCGATTTCCTGGACGAAGGGTGTAGGAATGATGTGGATTCAAAATTTTACCGGTTTCTATATGCATGTGGGGTGCCATTCAATGTTCTTCGCTCACCTTATTGGCATGAAATGGTTTTTGCCATTAATGATTGTTAAATTTGGACAACTAGGTCCAAACTCCATATTAAGATGCTCAGATTAAGAGGCTAATATTTTTGTTGGATTCCTCTTTCTGAGAGGTGTAAAATCCATATAAAATATGTCTTAATCCGATGAGCAGAACTTATATTTTGAATTTATTATTTTTTAATGAATTATATGTGCAAGGTCGGCCATTTTGTAATGTAGGCTCGGATGCCCAACAGATGTGTCACACACCCTCATGATGGATATATATACAAGAAAAGTTGGAGAGATTTTCATCATCATCACAACTCACATCTTCCTCTCTCATCTAGGAATACGAGCTACCAAGAAGGACGAATTTAATCCACACGTGTGAAGGACGAAGAGGACAAACTGTACGGTCAAGCTGAAGTACGGATTTGCTGCTGCTAGGGTTTCGCAGTAACTTTGACCAGCGTTGACTTTGGTCAACGCTTGGTCCAAACAAGCCGAAAATTGGTGGAAGGTTCGATTTATGAAGGCCGTACTACCTGGCACAAAAATCGAGGTCAAAGGGTTGACCGTTTTGCTGCTGCGTTGACTTTTAGCTTGCTGTCCCTGCGTTGACTTTTCAGGACAGCGTTGACTTTTGCAGGGTTGACTTGGGTTGACTCATCTACTGGTTGGAGGGTTGTTGTGACACATGCTGGGCTGGCTGACCAAAGGAGACTTTGCTGGTTGAAGCATCCTGTTGACCGCCGAAACGAATAAACACATTTTTCCTGTTTCTGATTTGTCTTCTGTAAGATCTACTTATATGTTCTATCTGCATTTTGCTTACCGACTTGTATGATTGCTGAAATAAAAGTGAAATTGCTTCTAGCATAGAACATCTACAAAACTTTACATGGTATCGGAGCTGAGGTGAAGACAAACTCAATCTATAGCAATCATCATCGTGGAAATGGGTTCCACTAGTCTTGAATTCAAGGAGAATGACAAGCTGACCCGAAGTGATGACTTCCATCCCTGGAAGATGATATTAGATCTCAAATTAGAAGATCATGATCTCCTGGATCATGTGACAGGGAGGATTCAAGAACCTCCATCAAATGCCTCTGCTGCTGTTAGAAACAAGTATAAGAAGGGAGAAATCAAAGCAAAGCTGCTGATCAGGGAATCCATAAATAAGAGTCTGGTTGCCTACATATCCGAACTAGGCACATCCAAGGAGATGTATGACAAATTGATACTTATGTTTCAAGTAAACAATGTGAACCAAGTGCTATTCCTCAAGAACAAGTTGAAGAATATGAAGAAGGGCCGAGATGAGTCTGTTCAAACTTTCTTTCTGAAGTTGACCGAAACCAGGAACCATCTGCTAGCTATTGGGGAGATAATAGCTGATCGTGAGATGATTCTCACCGCACTTGGAGGACTTCCATATGAATGGCAAGTATTCACAACTACTATCCTCAACAATAATACCATTCCTAACTTTGATGAGCTTCTGTCAAGATGTATGCAAGAAGAAACAAGGATGAAGGAATTTGATAATGAAAGAAATGTTGCCTATGGTGCTCATTCCCGAAAGAAGAACTCTGGTGGTTCTAAGGACAAAAGAAGGACAAAGACTCAAGAGAAGAAGGGTAAATGTTTCTCCTGCCATAGGCCTGGACACTATGCTAGAGAATGCCCCTTCAAGGAGGATTCTCCCGATAGTGACGATAACAACAACAACCGAAGGAATGGGAATCAAAGAAATGACAAATCCAAAGGAAAGAGGAAGGCTCACTTTGGAGGAAACAATCAACCTTCTAAGAGGTCCCGAAATACCAGGTATGAGGAGTCTAATGTTGTTGATAAAAGAAATGAGTATATTCTGGTATCTGCTCTCTCAGCTGCATCTCTGCCCGACATGATGGATGTCTGGCTAATTGATAGTGGTGCCTCAAGACATATCACCGGATTCAAGGAAGCACTTTCTGACATGGTTGAAAGGGATACTAATCTAGAAATTATCCTGGGGGATAATGCCACTTATCCTGTAAAAGGGACCGGGACTGTGACCCTTCACTTGTCTCAAGGACAAGTCCTCCGTCTACAAGATGTACTCTATGTACCCAAATTGAAGAAGAACCTCGTGTCTGTATCTGCCATGGAAGACAAAGGATTCAATGTAACTTTCTCTGATGGAAAGGTGCTCATGTGGAAGAAGAGCTTCAAGGAAGCTATCTCAATTGGTTCTAGGGTTGGTACACTCTATCAGGTTGGAAGGAGTCCGTTGGGAGCTATGACTTGTGATACTATCCGACAAACCGAACTATGGCACCGTAGATTTGGAAAGCTCTTCCCGAAGCAAGGAAGGTGTATGTAAGGGCTGTGCTGAAGAATATAACATAACAAGGGGACCTTTTTTCCCCTCAAGTGTCACAAAGACATCTGAGATATTGCAACTGGTCCATTCTGATCTTTCTGGTATGTTGCCTGTAACATCCCTGGGGGGATGTTCTTACTATATGACATTTACTGATGACTTCTCTCGCAAAACCTGGATCTTTTGAGGAAGCCATCAAGCATCAAGTCTGAAAGGATGCTATGCATGAAGAATATGAGTCTATTATGAAGAATGATGTCTGGGATGTGGTCCCGAGACCGAAGGACAAATCTGTTGTCACCGCGGAATGGCTCTACAAAATCAAACATGGATCTGATGGGAGTGCTGAAAAGTTTAAGGCAAGGTTTGTTGCCCGTGGCTTCTCTCAAAAGGAAGGAATTGACTATGACGATATATTTGCACCTGTGGCACGATATACCACCATCCGATCAATCATAGCCCTTGCCGCTACGCAAGGATGGAGTCTTCATCAGATGGATGTCAAGACCGCTTTTCTGCATGGTGCAATAAAGGAAGAGGTGTATGTAGAACAACCTCTGGGATTTGAAGTTCAAGATCGAGACACTTATGTCTGCAGGTTGAAGAAAGCCCTCTATGGGTTAAAGCAAGCACCCAGAGCTTGGTACGAAAGGATGGATAGTTACTTGATGAAGCTGGGCTTCACTCGAAGTAATGTTGATCCGAACCTATACTTCAAGGTTGTGAAAGAGAAGCCTCTCATTCTAGTACCATATGTGGATGACCTCTTCCTGACTGGTGATGACCCTCTCATTCATCAATGTGAGAGGGAGCTTGCTGCTGAATTCGAGATGAAGGACCTAGGACTGATGCACTATTTACTAGGCCTGGAGGTCTGGCAGAGACCTGGAGAGATTTTCCTTTCTCAATGAAAATATATTGTGAAGCTTCTGAAAAGATTTGGAATGGTGGACTGTAAGTCCGTGTCGACACCGATGGAACTCAACTTTAAGAAGTTGAGGAGCAACGTTGTTGGGCCCGTCCTACTGAGTATCGTGAACTCATAAGGACCCTGATGTTCTCAATGAACACTTGTTCGAACATATGCTGTGCAGTGAACACTTTGAGTCAACACATGGTTGATCATAACATTCACTGGGTTGGTGCCAAGAAACTCTTGAGATATCTCTGAGGCACGACAGACCATGGGCTGAGATACACTGCCAGGAGTATGACACTCCGTGGATATACTAATGCCGATTGGGCTGGCAGTGTGGTGGATCGCAAGAGCACATCTGGATGCTACTTCACATGAAGATCTGCTTCGGGCAGGAATCTAAAGTCGGCAGTCTTGAGCACCGCTGAGGCCAAATACATTGTAACATGTATGGCCTGTTGTGAAGTCACTTGGTTGCGAAAGCTCCTTGAGAGTTGTTCGAGCATGTGCTAGATGCCACCGTTATCCTTTGTGATAACCAGAGGGGGATTCATTTGTCATAGAATCCCGGGGTCCACGATTGATCCAAGCATGTTGATGGCTGGTACCACTTTATCTGGGATATGGTACAGCGAGGCGCCGTAAGGCTCGATCATATAGGAACTGATGAGCAAGTCGCGGATATTCTCACAATGCCCTTGGGGAAGGTCATGTTCCTAACCTTCCGTGAGAATCTTGGAATCGTGGAAAGACCCTATGATGTGGGTCCTGTTGGACGATGAGCTCTGGGAGCTCTGGGGGGCTTTGGGGAGAGCTTCTTGGAGCTATGGGCAACCACAAGGCTAGGCTTGCCAACCTTGGTGGTGTGCTTAGACCCCACCGTTGTGATTTTGAGTTGGTTCACCTCTCATTTTCTGTGCCCCGTATGCATCCTACCCATTGAGTTCAGGGCTCATGGGAAGTACCTCTCATTTGGCCAATGAGGTGTGGAAAAGTTAGAGACTATTAGCAAAGATTGATGGACGCATCAGAGATTGCCGTACTCTCTATCTAGGATGGCACGGTCCAACCACTTGATCTGGGATCAAGATTTGTGAGGTCTGGGACCTCTGGACTGACTATGTCAGTCGGGGGATGATGTCTTTGTGATTGACCCACTTCTGTTCTGAAATAAAGAAGCCAGCAAAGCAAGTTTCGGCGGGATGACGCACGATGTTGATTGCACTAATAGATGGAGTTCTCCCTAGTTGAGAGGGAGTGTTAAATTTGGACAACCAGGTCCAAACTCCATATTAAGATGCTCAGATTAAGAGGCTAATATTTTTGTTGGATTCCTCTTTCAGAGAGGTGTAAAATCCATATAAAATATGTCTTAATCCGATGAGCAGAACTTATATTTTGAATTTATTATTTTCAATAAATTATATGTGCAAGGTCGGCCAGTTTTGTACTGTAGGCTCGCATGCCCAACAGATGTGTCACACACCCTCATGATGGATATATATACAGGAAAAGTTGGAGAGATTTTCATCATCATCACAACTCACATATTCCTCTCTCATCTTAGAGTACGAGCTACCAAGAAGGACGAGTTTCAGCCACACGTGTGAAGGACGAAGAGGACAAACTGCACGGCTGAGCTGAAGTACGGATTTGCTGCTGCTAGGGTTTCGCAGAAACTTTGACCAGCGTTGACTTTGGTCAACGCTTGGTCCAAACAAGCTGAAAACTTGGGGAAGGTTCGATTTATGAAGGCCGTACTACCTGGCACAAAAATCGAGGTCAAAGGGTTGACCGTTTTGCTGCTGCGTTGACTTTTAGCTTGCTGCCCTGCGTTGACTTTTCAGGACAGCGTTGACTTTTGCAGAGTTGACTTGGGTTGACTCATCTACTGGTTGGAGGGTTGTTGTGACACATGCTGGGCTGGCTGACCAAAGGAGACTTTGCTGGTTGAAGCATCTTGTTGACCGCCGAAACGAATACACACATTTTTCCTGTTTCTGATTTGTCTTCTGTAAGATCTACTTATATGTTCTATCTGCATTTTGCTTACCTACTTGTATGATTGCTGAAATAAAAGTGAAATTGCTTCTAGCATAGAACATCTACAAAACTTTACAATGATGCCCCCATAGGATACAAAAGCCCTAGGTATGACAAGGCCAGAACCGTCGATCTTGATCATGAAAAAGCTAAAATAAACCATTCTTTGGCTAGAATGACAAATTCGTGGAATCAGCATGGGGAGTCCATTGTCTCTAATGGATAGACCAATGTAAAAGGAAATCCATTGATAAGTGTTTTGGCTGTGTCGGTTAGTGGTGCAATCTTCCTGTCAACATATGATTATTCAGACAAATTCAAAACCGGCATTAACATTGCAGAACCATTACTTGATATAATTGAAAAGACTGGGCCATACAATGTCATACAGGTCATCACTGATAATTTTGTTAACTATAAGGCAGCAAGAGCAATTATTGAGGATAAATACCCCAACATATTTTGGTCTGGGTGTTTGGTTCACACAATGAACCTTTTGATGCATGATATCATAAAAAACAAACAACCTCAATTCAAATGGCTTGGTGATTTGTACAAGAGAGGTAAAAAAATGATAAAATTTATTACAAATCATAGCAATACTCATGGGCTTTTCCGTACTCACTCCAAATTGGAGTTGTTGAAGATAGCAAAGACTAGATTTGCTAGTTATTACCTAACCTTCAGGCACCTTTTGAAGGTAAGAGAGTCATTGGCTGCAATGGTATCAAGCCCACACTGGCAGGTATTAAAGGACAGGGCAGCGACAATAGTTGACAGGCAAGGTTTCGAACATGTGGAGGAGACCGCCCTTGACCCTTTGTTTTGGGCACGTGTGAGGGAAATTTTGAATTTCACCAAGCCCATTTATCACATGATTCGGTTTGCAGATACAGATAAACCAGTGATTGGGGAGGTTTATGAGCAGATGGACAGCATGTTGAGGCAAATAAAAGATATTGTTAAGGATAATAATCCCAACTTGTATGCTATGATTCATCACTGTGTGTGTGCACGGTGGAATAAACTCAATGTTCCACTACATGCCTTGGCATATATCCTTACACCAAAATATTACTCTCCATCTTGGTTGGGCCAACCTGCACCTGGAGGTGGGGTTAGGATCAAACCTCACTGGAGTGTAAAAACTCTGGTAAACTTGAATAAGTATATATTATTAATGATGAAGATGAAAGATGATTACAATGGGGAATCACCGAGGCTTTAATTATATCCTCATGGTGTCCCTTGGTGAAGAGGCATGATCTTTGATCATGCCCTTTTACTTAATAAAACCTAATATAACTATACTTAACTAATAATTAATAAAATATACATAACATTGCCCCTCTCTTAAGATGCTTTGTCCTCAAAGCATACGTAACGATGGGTGTTGCTGGCGAAACGCTTCAGACTCCCAAGATGCTTCTTCAATGGGCAAGTTCTTCCACTTGATTAAATATTCGGTAATAACACGAGAGCGCAGCTTCTTATCACGGGTAGATAGGATACCTTCGAGCTCTAGAACGAGCTTGCCTTCATCATCCAAAATGGGAAGTATTGTTTGGGGCAACTGATGGTTACCCAATGCCTTTTTTAAGCAGGACACATGGAAAACATTATGAACACGACTGGTATTGGGAAGGCTCAACCCATAAGTGACTTCACTGATCTTTTTAATAATTTGATACGGACCATAAAACTTTGGAGCTAATTTATTTTTTCCTTTCTGTTTAAGGGACAACTGCTTGTATGGTTGAAGCTTGACAAACACCCAGTCTCCAACTTCAAATGATCTCTCAATGCGATTACGGTCAACCTACTGCTTCATACGATTCTGTGCAACACTCAAATTTTCTTTTAGAATTTGGACGACCTTCTGTTGTTCTTCTAGTTGATTTTTTACTGCTGGCAAATTAGTTTGAACTGAAGCGAAATCTTTCCACGTCGGAGGCTCATATCCATATAGAGCCTGGAACGGAGTCATTTTTGTCGATGTATGGTAAGTAGAATTATACCACCATTCGGCAAGATGCAACCATTGGACCCACTTATTTTGTTTCTTCGTAGCATAACATCGTAGGTAAGCTTCCAAACATTTATTAACAACCTCTGTTTGTCCATCTGTTTGAGGGTGATAAGCTGAGCTCATGTTGAGGTAGGTTCCAACATGGTTGAACAATTCCTTCCAAAAGTTTCCTTTAAATTTGGCATCCCTGTCACTGACAATAACCTTCGGAAAGCCGTGTAATTTATAAATATGTTTGCAGAATATCTCTGCAATTTGCTTTGCAGAGTCTGTTTTTTTAATAGCGATAAAGTGAGCATACTTAGTGAGTCTATCTACTACAACGAAGATCTTATCCTTTCCCTCCGATACAGGTAATCCTTCAATAAAATCCATTGATATTTCTTCCCATTTCTGAGCCGGAATATTTAAGGGATGAAGTAAGCCAGGTGTCATAATATTTTCAGTTTTATTTCTTTGACACTTGTCACATTTTGCAACATATTTTTGAATATCGTGACTCATACCCTTCCGGAAAAATGACTGACGTGCATTGTAGTAGGTTTTGAAATATCCTACATGTCCCGATGACATGGAATCATGTGATTCCTTGAGTATTTTTGATATAAACTTGGATTTGGAGTTTAGATAAATTCTCTCTTTGTACCATAAGATATCGTTCTTCCATTCAAATTTTGAATTCCCTGGGAGATTGTTAATTATAGCCAACATGTCCGGATCTTTGGCGTACTCACTTCTAATCTCATTAAGCCATTCAGGCACAACAATTGAAACTGCAAGTAATGTTGTTTCCTCATCTTTTCTAGACAGGGCATCCGCTACTACATTGTCCTTTCCTTTCTTGTGTAATATCTCCATGTCAAAAGCGGCAATCTTCTCGATCCATTTTTGTTGTTCTTCAGAGAGCGTTTTTTGCTGAAGGAGATACTGAAGACTGTTATGATCGGTTCGGATGGAAAATTTACTTCCTAACAGATATTGTCTCCATTTGGCCAATGCATGCATAATTGCGAGCATTTCCTTACTGTATGTGGACTTGAGACGCTCACGTTTATTTAGTTTTCTGCTTTCAAAAGCAATAGGGTGCCCCTCTTGCATTAATACCGCACCAATACCGAATCCAGAGGCATCACATTCAATGATAAATGGTTTAGAAAAGTCAGGAGTTGCCAATACTGGTGCATTAGCCATTACTTCCTTCAAATCTTCAAAACATTTCCCTGCTTCCTCATTCCATTGAAACGAAATTTTCTTTAAAAGATTTGTAAGAGGTGCAATTCGATGCGCATAATCTTTAATAAATCTTCGATAATATCCCGTTAATCCTAAAAATCCTCTGAGCTTGGATATGTTCACTGGTTTATTCCATTCCCTTATAGCCTTAATCTTAGAAGGATCCACTTTTACTCCTTCATGGGATATTAGGTGTCCCAGATATTCAACTTCTTCTTTTCCAAAGGTGCATTTGGATTTTTTTGCATAAAATTGATGGTCTTCTAATAACGTGAGAATTTTATCCAAGTGTTGCAAATGCTCCCTCCAGGTTTTACTATAAATCAAAATATCATCAAAAAATACTAGTACAAATTTCCTAAGATATGGATGAAATAACTCGTTCATAGTGGCTTGGAACGTAGCTGGTGCATTTGTTAACCCAAAGGGCATTACTTTAAATTCATAATGACCTTCATGTGTTTGAAATGTAGTTTTTGGTATATCTTCCAATCTAATTCGGATCTGGTAATAACCTGACCTTAAATCTAATTTAGAGAAATATTTTGCGCCATGGAGTTCATCCAACATTTCATCGATAAAGGGAATTGGAAACTTATTTTTAATTGTTATCTTATTTAATCCTCTATAGTCAATGCATAGCCGAAACGATCCATCTTTTTTTCTTACCAAAATAACTGGGGCAGCATACAGACTCTTACTTTTTGAAATGACCCCACATTTTAAAAGGTCTTGGATTATCTTCTCAATTTCCGTTTTATGGTGATGTGGGTAGTGATAAGGCTTGATGTTAACAGGGTCTGATCCTGCCTTGACTTCTATTGTATGTTCGATTTCCCTATGAGGAGGCATATTCATTGGTAGATCTTGAAATACCTTTTCATGTTTCTGAACTAGTGCTTGTACCTCCTGTGATTCTTCGTGGTTGACTTTTGTAGATAACATCTCTAAATGATGACATTTGACTATATAGGCTGGCGCTCCCTTTCGGATCATCTTCATCATCTGGGATGATGATACGATTTGATTTTCTGGGGCTTGGAATCCAAATAACTTGTGCTTCCGCCCTTCCCATTTAAAGCTTATAAACTGCTTCTGATGGTTGGCCGAATAAGTACCCAAGGTTTGTAACCACTGAATTCCTAAGACCACATCTACTCCTCCGAGTGGTACGAAATAGAATGGAGATTCTAAACTAAAGTCTTTAATCTGCAATTTGACTTTATGGCATTTTCCTACCTGTTCAATCTTCTTACCATCGGCCACCATTACCTTCATATTAGGCATAGGAAAAGTAAAGAGGTTGAGTCTTTTGGCCATGGTTGAATCTAGAAAATTGTGCGTGTTGCCTGTGTCTATGAGAACCATTACGTTGTTTTTCTTAATATGTCCCCTTAATTTTAGTGTCTGAGGTTGTGATATACCTGTCATGGCTGATAATGACACTTGCGGAGTGCTGTCATCATCTACTTCTGGGGAGAATTCTAGGGTATCTTCTATCCCTTCTATGTCTGAATCATCATTGTTAGAATCACTAGTTGCTTCACAATTATACAGATTTTTTTCTTTCCCATTAGCACATCTGTGCTTAGGGTCCCATTTTTCCCCACAACATTTGCATTTGCCTTCCTTCATTCTTTGTATTTCCAAGTTAGATTTGTCTCCTTCCCAAAGGCGTGGTGGAACATATTTCATGTTATCTTCTTTTGTAGATTGAGGAAACCGTCGTCTCGAATATACTTTTTCTGGTTTTGATAATCTTTCAAACTTCTTTTCAGCAACTTTTTCTTTTTGCCTTGCTACTTCTACAGACGTAATTTCATGAAGTTCTAGCTCTTCCTGTATGTGGATTTTAAGCCCTGAGATGTAAGGCTGGATTAGACGATATTCCGACAATCCTGGTACTCGTGTTGCCAAGGTCTCCCATTCTCGAGTGTACTCATCCACATCTCCTTTTTGGCGTAATTTGAGAAAGGTTGAAAAAAACTTTTCTTCTTTTATGCCTTGAAACCTTTTGAAGAACGCATCCTTAAATTTCCTCCAACTGATAGCGAGCGTTGTTTTTTTCCACCACATATACCAATTATATGCTTCTCCTTCCATTTTCATGGAAGCATGCTTAATTTTTTCTTCATCACTAGTAATGTCATAAATCTCAAAATATTCTTCTGCTTTATTAAGCCATGCAACGCTATTTTTTTCATTACCATCAAATTTGGGTAGGTCGATCTTGGCTTTGCGCTGATATGCTAATGGTGGAACAAGAAGGGGATATTGATTAGAGAATGCATTCCAGAGCTGCTTATTTTGAAAATCTGCATTACTATCTTCTTGATGATGTGGGGAATCGGTTTTTTCCTGATGCTCTTCCGAGTTCCCTGAATCTGTGGAATTGTTTTGTTGATTTTGTTCCCTGTTAGGAGATATTGGGGATTGTGTCTGACTTAACTTATCTATCTTATCATTTAGCTTATTGAAGAGTTCTGTCATATTGTTCATTGCTTCGCTCTGCTTTTCTATGGCCTCGTGATGATTTAGCCACATTTGTCTTTCTATGCAGTTTGTCGTATCATGAACCTTTTTGATATCGTTGGAATGTCCTGCAACTGTACCTTCAAGATCGATTAATCTTTTTCCGAATTCTTCGGAATTATTATTGATCTGTTTCTCGAGATCCACTAGTTTCTTCTGGAATTCGGCCATTGACATTGATGACGACATCGAACGTGTATGAGGTGGGGAATATTTTTCTGCCAGTTTCTCTTTCTTCTTCTTCTTCTTCTTCTTCTTCTTTTAAATAATAATAATAATTATTGTTTTTAAATAAATTATATAATTATTATATTTATATAATTATTTATTTGAAAATTATATAATATATAAATAAATTATATAATTATTATATAACAATAATAATTATTTTTTATTTTTTTATAACTAATTTTTATATAAATTTAATTTTGAATTAAAGTTTATATAAAAATTAAATTATAATCATATATATATATATATATTTATTATATATATGACTATTGATGAACCCGTCACAAAAAAAAAACCCGTCCGCTTTAAAAACGAGACCCTTCTACTTTAATATACTTATGATTATAATATCACAGCACATGTTCGTTTAAAAAAAAAACGAGACGTATCACCCGTATTTTAAGCGTTGTACCGTATGGTGTACCCGTATTTTAAAGCGTTCTACCGTAACCCGTATTTTTAAAACATGGTATCATTTAAACGATGTATCGTTCCACTGTGCCACGAAATTATATTTATATATATTTATGCAGCAGAAGAAACGGTCAACGGACAGCGTGGACCAGTCGAGGAACCAATCAATCGCACAGAACGGGGCAGTCTATGACTGTGGCTGCGTGTAGAGGATGGTCAGTGGGTCAATGTGGACAAGGTGGTAGAAGGAGCTGGTAACGACAGCGTGGAGGACGGGACGTGGACTGTTCAGACAGTGTCGAGCAGGGTGTTTACAATGCAGATGGAGTGGCAGCAGATGGTCAAGCAGGGAATGGATGAATGCTCGAGGAGATTGTTGAGCGAGAAGCTTGTTGGCTGTGTGTGCAGATTGGAACAGCGGAATCAGTTACAGCAAGAGATTCCGAAGAGCAAAGTGTGGGACGGTTTGGTGAGCGTAGGGAGTTGTGTGCAATTCTGCACTTGGTTAAAAAAAAAAATTCTGAAATTTCCTTTGAAATTCTTTAACCTGATGATCACACAGATCCAGAAGAGCGATGGCTCTGATACCAATGGAGTGTAAAAACTCTGGTAAACTTGAATAAGTATATATTATTAATGATGAAGATGAAAGATGATTACAATAAGGAATCACCGAGGCTTTAAATATAGCCTCATGGTGTCCCTTGGTGAAGAGGCATGATCTTTGATGATGCCCTTTTACTTAATAAAACCTAATATAACTATACTTAACTAATAATTAATAAAATATACATAACACTCACACAAATCTAGAAGTACAAGAGGGGTACATGAAGGCATTAGACAAGTTGGTACCTGATAGGGAGGAGTGTGCTAGATTGCGCCTTGAATTAGGCAAATACTTCAGTTGCACTGCTAACTTTGGTTCTTTCCATGCAATGGAAGACAGAGACAAATTTGATGCTCTCACATGGTGAGAAGCATATGGCGGCATGGGACTTTTGCCAAAGTTGGCAAAAAAAGTTCTCTCACAGGTTGTGAACACTTCTTCTGCAGAGAGGTGTTGGAGCACCTACAGCTTCATACATAATGTAAGAAGAAACAGGTTGAATGAAAACCGAGCTGAAAGCTTGGTTTATGTACATTACAACTTGAGGTTGTTGAGCCATTATTGTGAGCGGGCAAATGAGGATCAATCATACAGAGTCTGGGACAACAACCCAGAGGATGATAATTTGGAGGACGGCATGGTACATATGGAAGAATTGGAAGCAGAACTTTTTAGGGATGATGATGAAGCATCAATAGCACCGCCACACACAGGGCCAGTCCCACCATCTACTGGTAGCAGTGCGGGTGCCAGTGCCAGTGCCAGTTCTCGATATCAAACTATTGTTCCTTTGCAGATTCAGCCTCCACCTTCTAGTCATGGTCGTGGTACTCCTGAGAGTACTAGAAGACCACCATTTCCTCGTGGCTCGCACAAATTAGACATTTCTCGTGGGCGTGGCAAGGGGCTAGCCAATAGATAAAATAGATTTGTTGTTTACTAGTCTTTTCTATTTTCTAGTAGTTTTTATCTTTTATAACTGTTGACAGTTGAACAGTTGAAACTTGACTCTTTCATATATTTAATGACAACTTAAGTTTGAAGTTTGAATTTGAAAGGTGAAACTTTGAAGTTGGCATTTATAAGTTTACAAGTCATTATGAATTATGAATATGATGCTTCATGAAAGTTATATGGTGATCAATGAATCAATGATGATAAATGTTATATAATATCAATGATGATAAATGTTATATATTGAATTTTGAAATCAATGAATTAATGATGATAAATGATATATATCAATGATGATAAATGTTATATATTGAAATTTGAAATCAATGAATCAATGATGATAAATGTTATATATCAATGATGATAAATGTATATTGAATTTTGAAATCAATGAATCAATGATGATAAATGTTAGATATTGAAATTTGAAATCAATGATGATAAATGTTATAAACTTATATATCAATGATGATAAATGTTATATATTGAATTTTGAAAGCTTGAAACCTTCAGATTGATGATTCGCAAGACTCAAGAGTCAATATGTTGTATGCTTCCAACTTGTGGGCGTGGTTGATGAAGATTATAACTTCTAGATGATTGATGTTATATGATTCAATCTACGTTTTTAGGGAGCGAATTTCGGGAGTGCGCTCCCTAAAATACATTTTGCTCCCTGTCAATTCAAGAGTGATAAAGGAAGCTATTGAATATTGGAAATAAAAAATTTTGAGTGGGGAGACCTAATGTTCAAGCCTATGGTCCTAGCGTTTATATGCAGTTCATGGTAATGTTAAATTCTTGAAGTAATTTTCATCCTTTTACTTAATTTTTTAACATTACCATGAAATGACTCAGGATGTTTGAGAGTGGTTTCAACCTCATTGGAGTTTATATGGTTCAATCCATGTTTTTATGTTTTTTATATCTAATTTATCATTCTACATGCTTTTGTTGACATATATGCATCAAAATATATAAAAATATATATTATATAAAAATTAACTCATGATTCGCTCTCGAACCGAGAACTTTTGAAAATGTCGCTCCTCGCTCCCAAGAAATTCTTCAAGGATACATAGACAAGGCTTGCAACACTATCAGTCCACCTTTATACAATGGTGAGAGAGAGGCAAAGTTTTCTAGGTGGATCTTGTTGTTTGAATGGGCAGAGCAGCATGATTTGAGCATGGAGCAACATCGGGATAATAGACGTGTTCCATGTGCAGGTGTTCATGCATTCAATCCTTCCCACAAGATGTATTGGCAAGATATTATGAGTTGGTATTCTATTTATGGGGTGAATTTTGGGAGGATATTCTTAGCCAGGGACACAACATAGAAAGAGCTCTTAGATATGAGGGATATGCGATGTTCAAGATGGAAATGAGATCCAGATGGATCTATTGGTGGGAAGAGGAGTATGTGGTTTATCTAAGATCTAGAGGTTGAGGGATGCACTCATGATTAGATGGCATTCAAACATGATGTGATACAATGGTACACATGGGACCCAAGCATTGGTACGCAAACCCCTTTACAGTTAACAGATATGGATTGCTTGAGGGCAAGCAATCTTGGGGCGGGAGGATTTGTAATGTCCCCATTTTCAGTTTCCCTTATAATGCAGTTAGGATACCTCCATGGCTAGAGTGCCTAACTTTAATTTCTTGTTTTCACATTAGAAATGTGTTATTTGGAGGTGGGCCACGACATTTTTATGGAGCGCCACCTATAGTGCAAACATGTCGAGGTGCCCCTTCTTACATATTGTTATTTATTCTTGAGATGAGTTCCTTCCCCTCCTTCCTAGGACATGGTTAAGGTTTTGTTGACATGGCACATAGATCATGGCACTATTATATCCTCCCTTAGATTCATCCAATTGGACACATGTTTGTTACACATGAAGAGAACATGTCACCTTGGGATGCCACTTGGAGCACCTTGTTTCAAACATAGCATATCATTTGATTGTGATATTTCTCTTGGGAGGCTACACACGCTGCCTCACCACATCCTTGGCATGATTTTGGAGGCTTATTCTAGTGATGCAACTTAGTCTTGGAGGAGATTGAGTGGACAGCCCTCACATTTTAGGTTTCCCTCGCACATGTGGAGGCTAGGAAGCTCAAGCCCTAGTCATTGCACCCATTTTGGGCATGACTATCCCCTCGTCTAGTGCTGGGCAACTCGTAGGGAGTATTTTGTTAATTTTAAACTTGCTTTCTCACTTAGATTGACAAGGCATCCCCCTTGTTAAGTTCTATCTTTCTTGGATATTATACACGTTGCATTAGTCCACCATATTTTACTATTTGTTTGACATTTCCTCTTAAATTAGTTGGGGAATATTGATTGTCTAATTTCTCCTAGGATAGATCTAGGGGTTTTTAGAAGATATATTATTTTACTGTGGAGTGTTTTGAACCTAAAATCTATATATTTGAGGCTTCTTCACTTGTAATGGTTGTTGAAAGTGCTTGAAATTTTTGGAAGATTCTTGTGAGATCTTTTGAGGAATGAATGTTACCATCTAGTTAATGTGAGGCCATTTTATTCGTGTGCTATTGTTCGATCATTATTGTTGATTGCACTTGTGAAAGACAGTTCAAGAAGCCAAGGAGGAGCATATTTGTAACAATAGAGGAAAACTAGGTGTGATAGTTCCTTCTCCCTAGTTTCTTTGAAATTTATTATAGAAAGCAATCTACATGCATCTAAAATCATTTGAGTTATTGCTTTAGTTAGCTTCCTACATGAACGTGGATCTCTTAGAGACCCCTTCCTTTTACAAATTCTGTAGTAATTTCCAAACAAATTAGAGCTGTTGTAGCACGCAATTTGTAACTAGGTTTGTAACTATAACTTTCTTAAAACAGCCCTCTAAGAGGCCCATTTGACCCCATAGCCCAATTTGACCCGCTTTCAACCACCAAAAAAACTCATAAAAAACCCAATTTAATATCTGTTTTGTAATATGAAAGTTAATAACAGAAACTACTTCATTTCAGACTCTTCCTTACATATAATAAATCCTTACTTTGTTACCCTAAATTAGACTTAAAGTTTCTTCATGCAAATATATGATTTCTAGCACCATATTTCAAATCAGATTTACTAATTGGCATAAGAAATATTTGTTGTTTTATACTCTTTAATTGTGCTAAATATCATAATTACAAATCTGGCATTTCACTTGCCATATTTGACCAAGTCCTTTGACAACCTTTTTACTTCAGACATTGTTAGACTTAGATTGCCTTAGAGATTCCCCGCTTGAGATAGTAGAGACTTAGCCTAATGAGAGAGGTAAGGCTACCTAGGTGACAGTGGGTAGCTTGTTTAAGCCATCTTTGGAGTCTCACACTTACGGTTGGGAGCCGGGACTTTTACATTAAGTGAGAACCCAAGCAGTAGCAGGTCACAACTATCTATTGTAGCCTCTTCATCAATAACAATAACATTCACCTTGTACATTGTATTCAACATATATCAATCTTGACTCAATATATTTATAACTTTTATATATAGAATTCTGTGTATATAACATTAAGTCTCTAACAAGTAGTATCAGCACAGTTCATTCTGCTACCTCTGACAAAAGGCTACACCACCATCGCTGGTTACTCGGCATTGTGTAGGCATTGTAAAACTACTTGTATTTCCACTATGTACTCACTGTGAAATTGCAATTATATAACCATTGTAAAACTTGTTGTATTGCCACTATGTACTCACTGTGAAATTGCAATTATATAACCATTGTAAAACTTAACAGCACAAAAAGGACAGTTGAAAGGCCTTAAATTACCCTGAAACAAATCCCAGTCTAAGAGTCTGAGCCATATCAGAAATAGCGGTTGGTTCTTATCAAGACCAGCTTTGACCAGTGCAGATCCTACTAGCAGCCATCAAGCTCAAAAACTGAAAAACCCAAGCAAAAGAACAAATTTGAAGTGTGGGGGGGTGGGGGTGTGGGGCGGGCAACAGATAGAGTGTAAGATCACTTAGCTACTTAGCTGGAAAATGTGGGAATGTTACATTATGTCCTTCCTTCTCGAATAAGAATAGACACCAAATAGTAGTCTCTATAGAGGATGCTCTGGCAGAAAAGGCCAAGTGAAAAGAAATTTCTGATTAATAATGGGATGGGGTGAAGAGGAAAGATTGTCACCAATGAAACTGGAATTGGAAATCCAAATCCATCGAGGGGCAATTTATAGCCTTAATATTTACTATACAGGATGCTCTGGCAGAAAAGAGCAAGTGAAAAGAGATTTCTGATTAATCATGGGATAGGGAGAAGAAGAAAGATTGTCACCAATGAAACTGGAATTGGAAATCCAAATCCATCTAGAGGCAATTTATAGCCTCAATATTTAAGTATTTTGTTTCAGACATGTATTGTACTCAGTGCCAATTTGATAAATTCAGCCTTACATACTATATATAAAAGCAAACTTTTAATATTTGGTTTCTAATGATTTGGATTTCTGAGCAATTCAAGTTTATCCTGTTCTGGCTCTTGGTCAGTTCTGGTTCTAAGAAAATTGGTGTAGGCAAATTATTATTACCATGGCTCCATCTCTATTAGATAGACCTTGCTCACCACTTAGTCGTATTCAATTGTGCTCACACCAGTTAAGGGTTCAGAAAGGTCATCGTCCTCCCAGAATAAGATGACTTTGTTCCCTGGGGAGTTGACACTGACAAATGCCTTGCTTCAATATCCTATCTACTACGAGAAAAGAGGGATATTTCACCGTCTCTGCAGGTTCACACCAGTCCCTATCAACCTTCTTCAGATACTATGACCAGCAGTGCTTTGCCTTGCACATTAGGGAGGCTTGTGCTCTCACAGATCATTTGCCACAGATAAGCAGATTACTTCTCTCCAGTCTCAATAATTGGGAGACAAACTGTCCCGTGGACACTCAGTTGGACACCACCACTAGATTCATCATGTTTTGTTCTCTAGTTTGCAACACCCAGGGTACTTATTGCATCAGACCAAGAGCTTATGGAAGAAACAAAGCAAGCCGGAAGAGCCATCTACCTTCTCAAGAATGCATTATTACTTTCATCTCTTTCTACATGAAAACTCATCATCCTTGGTCCATACCCCAGTGTCCCATCAGCATCAGCCACTCTGTAGACAGCACTCTGAGGCAGGGTATAGGTATGGACATCTGCATTATTGATTTGAGAGGATGGACAGGGCTAGCTCCCTCCTCACCTGGTTGCAGTTGTACTTATATCCGGACTTAGTTTCTTCACCAGCACACTTCCACTTTCCATGGACACTCCCCTGGGTATAGACTACTTCAAGCTTGTATGCCCAAGTTATGTTCCTTCATTTCTGTTGTGATTGTACTCATTTCTGTTTTAGAAGGTTTCCCTTACACCTTCTTTTTGTATGGGCTTCTCATGATGGATGTAATCTCTAGTCCGATTGACCCAGTTTCATTTCTAGTGGACATTAATATAAATCTCTCTCTCTCTCTCTCTCTCTCTCTCTCTCTCTCTCATAGGATGCTTCCCTTCCATTTGATATCAGCTGAGATTCCAGGTTTCTTCCAAGAAAAACCCAAAATTGTTTTATATTTTTGCAATCTTAAATACAGTAATTTTTCTATCGTTTTAAACAACTAGCATCGGTCCTCAAATACATGGCAAGAGAGAAAACATGCTACCTGTCATAATTAACAGCCTTGCCTACATAGAATTCAGAAAAGCTAAGGCAATAAAATAACATAACAAAAGTGCCACATGAATGTACCTGCACCAATGATGAGACTTCAGCCCTTATAGAAGGTACGGAAGGAAACCTAGCAACCAAACTAATTGCAATTCTAGGATCCACAGCAAATGATGTTCTTACATATTCTACCCAACGTTCCGAGCTAATTTTGGACCTGGAAACTGAACTTTCCCTGTGCCAAAAATGTTCTGAGCATTCAGTCGGAGAGCAACCTTAAAATATTGTTAAATGATTTAGTCAAAAGCAATGAAAATGGGATCAATATTTGTAAATAAGTGTATTTGTAAAAGCGAGCTGTCAGACTGCTGAGCATACTTTAAAGGATTTGCCCAGACATCAAGCCTGTCAGCCTCATGTTGGCAAAGCATCAATAGAAGCTGCTTTCGCTTCTCTCTTCCCATTATATAGTTATCCATTTTCCCCCAAACTGGATGAGAATCATCTATCTGTAAGAAACAGCAATATTCTGTAAAACATCCAAAATACTAGATAAAATTATCCTTCCTAAAGGTCAGTAGAAAAGAACATCAGTAAATGTAGTAGTTTGCAACACAGTTTAGGATGAATTGGTCACCTGCCCCACCATGTTTCCAAACACAGTTCCATTTTCTTTTTCACGCAATTTGGAGCCTGCTTCAACATGAGGAGACTCTACTCGATCTGCAGTCAAATGATGTACAAAAACAGTAACAGCCTGGGCCTCCGCCTGGGCCAGTCCCTTTATTTCGGAATCGTACCACTCTGGCTCAACAGCAAACCAACCCAATGCGGCTCTAGTGCATATATTAATCACAATAAACTGTTAGAACGCAACAATAGATACCAAGTAACAACTTCATTTATAGGTGACACTGTGAAAGCATTGGCTGTTAATTATGTAGAAAAATGCTAACAAGGCAATATTAAGAAATCAACTAAAACAGTTACGAGATTGGCATCAGGGCATGAAAAGCTAGGAGAGATGGACTAGAGACTCAAGAGTCCCACTTAAAATTCGACTTGATTGCCTTCACTATAACACCAAGTGGTTTCCCAGATGGACTCTGCAGTTCGATAATAGCAAATCTAAAGTCTTGGTTTGGGTTAATTTATAATTTTATACAGAGGAGATATATAGTTTTATTACTGTCCACATTACTAATGAGAAAGGTCGATGGGACTACAAAAAAGCAACCAATTATCTATGGCCTAAGAGAGTATCAGGGACACTCCTAAAAACAAATAAAAGAGAAAAACAAAATAAAACAATGCATAATATGTGAGGTATTATTAAAGCAAAAAGCATAAGCGAAAATTCACCCACAATTGTCAGGGTGTCAGCAATATTCCAAAAAACAAAGAAAAAACAAGAACAGAACAAAACAAAACAATGCATGAAATGTGAGGTATTACTAAAGCAAGAAGCATAAGCCAAAATACACCCATGATAGTTAATGGCATAGAGAATCATGTCCCAAAATGTTAAATGTGATCATGATGTGTAGATATAAGACAACAAGGCATCTTTCAGTATCAAAGGACATTACACGGGTTGTACACCAGATAACTGAAAGAGTGGGTAAAGACCTTGGATCTGGAGATCCTTCAGATTTCTAGCCATGCTTTCATTAAAGTCTTGCTAAAAGTTGATTGAAATCAATTTATTTCTTTAGCTTTGCCACTTACATCTTGAACTGAACAAAAAACATAAATTGTTCATTTGCCAGTAAATACACACACAAGAAAAGTCTAAGCTAACTATACAATTTAAAACCAGTGTTGCAAACATCCCGATTTTATCGTGAAATCGCAATTTTTTGGCCTAGCCGATGTTTGTTTATTTTTAGCAATATTTTAGTGGTATCTTAATTTTGCTGATGTTTGCCAATTTTTACCAATATTTTCTCAATTTTTACAATATTTTGGTTTTTCGGACCCTTGCCTGTTTAATCCCAATGCCGATGTTTGCAACATTTTTTAAATCAACTGTAGGGGCAACACATGCCCACTAATCTGAAATATAATTTTTTTTAATTATCCTTATGGAATGTTTACAAGTTTACTTTGTGCTTCAAGAAATATTTGCACATTTTGTCTGCTTTTCAGCTTGCTCTTCAAGTTTAGTTTGCAACACCAAAAAGAAATAAAAAAAAATATATTACCGGTAAACACGGTCCTCGAGCAGATGAAGCCCCAGCATACAATTCTGTAAATTGTTCTGAAACTGACAAGAACAAAACTTAAGCCCCAAAATCATCAGAGTGAAAAAAGCACCAGTCGCAGCTGGATGGCATGAAAACTGGGATGGAGACTTTAATGAACCTTGCAACATGCGACAAAACAGCAGAAGTTGTTCTATACTGTCATGTCGAACAACCTACACATGTAGAAACATAAGAAAATATAAACAGCTATCAGTTCCGTCAATGTGATATGACACTAAGAGAACAAAATCAACATTTTATGGTACACATATGAAAGTCTAATTGTAACGAATACTAGACATGTAATAAATAATAAAATAGGATATATATAGAATAACAGTAAATAGTAATAAATACCATAAAAATATGATGCAAAGTTGCTTAAATAGTTGAGGCATAACTCTTCAGAGAGAGAACCTTTATGGTGCATTTATACATGGATACCTCCATCTTTGTCATCATCTTTATCAATAATTTGACCATTATCAGATACGCAGGCACATTCTCCTTTCTATCTTTTGAGCACAACTTTTATTGTGACAAATTGGTATCAGAGCCCTTGACTAGGCTAAATTCATGGAGCGCTCAGGGAGTTAAATATTCGTATGGACAACTTCAAGCATTACTTATATGAAATCATGCAAAGCTGGAATGAATTCAACGATATCATGTGAAGCCATCATAAATGAATGGCACGCCAATTACACAAACCACACACTACAGCACCAACCACATCAGCATCAACGAATGATGCATCAACTGCCGCCACAGAAGCAAATAATGTTACACCAACAAGCCCCTCCACCAGCTATACCACCACGGTAAAAACCACGGAAGAGGCGTACACTAAAGAAGCCAATAAGGATGTCCACATGGACATCCCGATGCCGTCCGAAGGGAAACCACCTAGTCATGAAGATAAAAAATTTGGAGCAGAGGCACTAACAGAGTTTGATGAAGACATGATGGCAGTTTGTGCTCAGCAACCTTCCCATAAGTGCGATAAATACTAGACCCGCAAAGTCATTTATCTCACAAGTTGCTGAAAATTCACAGCTATGGGATGAGTTTCCCTGAACAGAATTTCATTTCTGACCTCTCTACAGTGACTTTCTAAAAACAGAAAGTCATGTCTATCTTTGCAACCATGACTTTCCAAAAATAGTAAATCACCTTCCATCAATTCATAATCATATATACATGGCTTAACTTGTTTTCAATCAGTCTCAATTGTTTAATTTTAAACTTAATCGTCAATATTATTATTATTACTATTATCCTCTTTATGATATTATTATATTATTATTACTATGTTGCATGGGGACCCGTCCCCACCAAAGCTTTGAAAGAACGGAACCATTTGAACACTTTGTCCTTCTTCAAGAAATAGATCCAGATTTTGCGTGAGAAGTCTTCCAAAAAAATTGCATAGTATAAGTATCCTCCTAATGATGTTACAGGCAACATACCATATAGATCATAATGGACCAATTGAAGAATGTCGGTAGTTTGACTTTCAATTGAAGGGAATGATCCCCTTGTATGTTTCCCAACTGCACAACCCTGACAAACACCTTCATGATTTACGTTGAACTCGGGGTAACCATCTTCCTTACCCCAGGAAAGGCTTTGTAATGAAGGTGAGCAAATCTCCGGTGCCATAATTCAGATTGAAGATAAGTATCGCAAGTCATACCTCCCAAAGGACTTCCTCCAACTTGATAGAGACCTTCAATCCTAAATCCAAGTGTAACTGCATCTTTAGGGTTTCTTTGCCAAATACGTACCTTTCCATCAATGAATGCTACCTTGAAGCCTTTATCTTCCATCACAGAAATAGACAACAAGTTCTTCTTCAAATCAGGTACATACAATACTTCTTGTAGATGAAGGTTGACCTTGATTTAAGTGAAGAGTGACGGTCCCTATCCCTTTCACAAGGTAGGTGGCATTGTCTCCAAGTATGATCTCCAAATTAGTCTTCTTTTCAATCAAATTTGAGAGGGCCACCTTGTACCCAGTGAAGTGCCTTGAGACACCACTATCAATCAACCAATTATCCAAAGTGTCCTAAGGAGAGGCAATAGAGAGGGCGGAATAAGATAAACTTCTTTTTGTTTTTCTACAACATTAGTTTCCTCATACTTGGAATTTCTCATCCTTTTGGGATGTCGACCATTACCATATCGAGTAGCAGGAGCATTCCTCTTTCCTTTGTTGAACGTGTAGTTCCTTTCATTAATATTGCTTTTGAAATTGTTGTGATTGTTGTCGTTGTTGTTGTCATCCCGTGGAGAATCCTTCTTGTGAGAACACTCTCTAGCATAGTGGCCAAACCTGTTGCAATTGTAGCACCTTACTTTTCTTCCTTCTTTGAATCTCTGCTTGAATCATTAACCTTGTCTCTTTGGACCAGCACTGTTCTTCTTCTTTGAGTGAAGAGAGAAGGCAGTAGGATCATTTCCAGTTGAAGGTTTGTCTCTCCATCATCCTCCTCTCTTCTTGAGTGCATCTAGCCAATAATTCATCAAAACTAGGAATCTTGTCATTGTTAAGAATGGTGGTGTTAAACACATCCCATGTTCTTGTGAGACCTCCAAGAGCGATGAGAGTGAGCTCCCTGTCAGCAACAACTTCTCCAATAGATAGAAGATCATTCTTGATTTATGTAATCCTCATGAAGTAGGATTGGATAGACTCCCCTTTATCCATCTTGATGTCCTTCAACTTGTTCTTGAGAAAGAGGATTTGATTTGCATTGTTTACTTTGAACATCCCAATTATCTTATCATGCATCTCCTTAGATGTTCCCAAATCAGAAATATAGGCAACCAAATGCTTTTGAATGGAATCAATGATAATTCTTTTAGCTTTGACCTCACCTTTCTTGTACTTTGTCTTTGCAGCAGCAGGTCCATAGTCCATAGTATCATTCTCTTCCAAAGTCAAATCCAAAGTCATCTTTAATGCATGATAGTTGGATTTGTCCTTGAGCTTATCCTGGGATTTGAAGTATGATGTAGTCGTCATTGAAGCTAGACCAATATTCTTGTCCGACAGCTCTTACTCAGTGATTGATTTTCTCTCTCTTGCTTGGGCTTTGTCTTCACCTGGGCTTTGATACCATGTTCATTTTACTTAACAATGGTATGTTCTATGCTTAGCACAATTACTTCAATGTTCCTTTAGCAGCCCAATGACAATTTCCAAATTAGATTTCCAGTAGCAATCACAAACAAAATGCAGAAGACAAGCCAAGACAAGAGGACACCAGATTTGGATGGTAGGGAAAAACCCCAAAGTAGGAAAACCCTTTGATCAATTCTTCTTATTATTATGTTCAGCAGAGAGAGTACAATAGTCAAATTGACTTTCCCAATTCAAAGTCAAAATAGACCCGTCAATTTCTGCAGTAAAACTTCAGCCCTAACCAAAAAGTCAACGCTGGTCAAAACAGCAATTAATTCTCCTCAAAACAGCTCGGTCTTTCCCAGTCAAACTCGGCCTGATCAGGAAGCCAAAGTCAGCGCAAAACAGTGACAAAGTCAATGGTCAAACTGCTGTCCTAAAATCTGCAGTCGACCTGCAATTTTGGTTTGCGGTCGAAGTGCACAAACTGCCTCGGTTTATGTGCCAAAAGATGTGGCCTGCTGAGACAGAAATAACCCCATAAAATCTTAGTCAAATGATGCCTGGAAAGTCACGGTCAAACCAATGAGAGAAGGGAGAGAGAATGTGTGAGTGATGAAGATGCCAAATGAGGTGTGAGGTCAATTGAATTTATACAATTCGCTGTGGTTGAAGAGACACATCCATTGGGCTTCTTGAGCCTACAAGTTGATGAGGATGACCTGAACAATTTGTACATATGTGGTCATAAATTCAAAATCACACTCCCGCTTGTCCAAATTGGATGATCTTTATATCAATTTTGGTCCTCTCAAACAGAGGAACTTAATGCAATCATCATCTCCATCAAATGAGCTGTCCCAAGGTAGAATTTGGCCCTAGTTGCCAATTTTAACATTGTGGCAGCTACATCTCTAACTAGGCTCTGTTTCTTCAATGGCTCGATAACCTACTTGTATGCCTATTACATGTCATTTTTTCTCTGTTAGTCACATACTCATTTTCATGTCATTTGATCTAATTTTACAGGTGTCTTTGGCACCACCCTCTTTTGTTTCGCTATTATTGCTAGTTGTAGTCACTAGATCCTTTGATTTAGCTTGGTCTTTAGAGGGCACTAATACAAATTTCATATTTTTTTCTATTTGAATTGCACGTTGATGAGCTGGAGTACTACCAAGGGAACATGTGATTAAGCTATGGTTGTATTATGTTTAGTATAATGATCTACATCATTTTATTTGCTCATGGCATGGAATTTTTATCTCATACAGTTGGGGACTCCAAAAGCAGTTAGAAAGTTTGTCCCATTTTTATTGATTCTAAAGAGAGTTAATCCTAGCAAAACCAAAGTTAAGATTTTAAATTCCATAATCAACAGGTTTTACAGACCTTACTTTTTCAGGGACAAGTGATTAAGGTAGTCACCCCATGTGCCCTGCTGCAGGAGGAGGATGTTGCATCTCTGCTCTACAATGAAAGTGGTTCTCCCTCCCCTTTGAGAACATCGATTATAACCACTTACTCGACAACATTGTCACACCCAAAGCTCTTTATACCATATGGTTCAGGGATTTGGGGTCCAATCATGAGTCAGTCATGACAGTCACAGGTGGAAAATTCACTGATGTTCATGATAACCAACAATATCAGGGCCATCAGTGATAATTCATAAGCCAATACCCATAGTTCCTATTATAAGGAAATTATTTTAAATCCATGCATGATATGGTATTACAAAAGAAATAGGTATGGCACTAGTGGAGCACTGTGTCTAATCGATAGAATGCAATTAAACAATTTTGAGTCCAATAGTATTACAGCCTCAAAATAAACTTGGGTGGAGCTGAGAAAAGAACATCTGAAATTGGCAATTTCAAACTATGAACAAGCGGAAATCTTATAAGCTTCAAAAGGACTCATATGAATTGAAATGATAAAGAAAGATAATATATGTCAAATAAGGGACCAAAATGATGAATACAAATATTCAAAGCGAAAATGCATTTTCAAGAATTCTATTCATCTTCTCACCTCAAAGCGATCAAGGAAAAACCCAAGCCAAAGTCGATGAGCAGTTATGCCCTCCACTGGATCTTTTTCTGGAAGTGGTTTGGGCTCGCCTGGTGTAAGATGAGGTCGCAATTTTGCCGCAGTCCCTGAATTATCAATTCCAGATGCAAAAAGACCACGTTTTGTGTCTACTGTCCACAACCAGGCATCCACTAATTCTGCAAGAACAAGGGATCCCAAGTAAGGTGCAGCAGAAACTAACCATGTCCATATAAACATCCCTGTTTCCATTGATCCAGATGTTGAAATAAAAGCTGGGCACCAACACAGTAAACGCAGTAGCTGTGAAAAGCTTTCCATCTTCATCTTTGATTCAGTGCCCTGAAATATCAACAAATGCTTTTAGTCCATACTCATATATGGAATAGCATTGAGAATTGGAGCATTTGTTAGCATATAAATGATGAATAGACTCTTTGAACTTTACCACCAACTCACTATAAGAATGCTTCTAATGGAAATTTGGTGATTCCATATTTTGACAGACACTTCCTATAAAATTAACATAGTATATCCAAGGCAATGTATTGTAACAGAACCATTACAAATAAAAGGCTCACCAAGTCAGAAAGAAGAAGGGCAGTGGCCTGAGAGCATGTCTCATGGAAAGATGCTTTATCTACAACTTCCCCTTTCTCGGCTGTGTTCACAAATTGCTGTAGAAGGTGTAGAAACCTAGTAACCAGCATCTCATTAAATGACTCAGTTTCAGGCTGCAACAACTGTGTGTTACTGAATGGTTTCTGACTGGCATTCCTCATTATGTAAAAGGACTCTGAACCTGCCATTGGCTTTTTTGTCTGAGATTGAAAACCACCAATGCTGACATAAAGCCTTCTCATACCAGCAATTTCTCCAGCATAATTGGACTTCACATTTGCACTGACAATTCCAGTAGACAGAATCTCCAAATTACCAGCTTCTGCCATTTTTATATTGGAACCCGAAGCTGCAGCAGCAGCAGCTATGACTGCAGGAATATTAGCCGTCTGGATACCATTCCAGCTGTCTGTCTTGCCTGGAACAAGTTTTATCTCTGACAGCAAAGAGACTACATCGCTTGTTTGAGGTGCTCTCTGCCATGTATTCAATTTGCAGAATTTTTCCTATAAAAGGAAGTCCGCAATTTCTGTGATTAAAATCTTACAACAGAAAAAACAAAAGTTTGATAAAATGAAACTTAGCTATCATCTGTTACAAGTGAAAAACAATCTTACAATCATGTTAAAATCTATCTGAATATTGTAATAACCTCTACAAAAAGATTCTGAAGAAATTGCCTAAATGCATTGTTAACAGTGAAACACCAGATTGACATTGTTTAAACAACACGGTTTTAAAAAAAATCATCTATTAAAATACAGACTTCTAAGAAGTATACAGTGTTGGAGAATGCAGCCTCTGTTAACGCTTAAAAACCACTATTAAAACAAGGCAAACTGGCAGAATAGCACTCTTCTACACCTTGCTAAAGCAAGAAAATTTTCAAGATAATTCTCTAATCTATGTATTTTAACCTATATACAAGATAGACATAAATAATAAGTTCTTTTATGGGATAGGGTGTAATTTTTCCCACTCCAGTTTTGGTTCTGGCAGTGGCCATAATCATTAGTTCCTTTGACCTATTTTGGTCACAAGAGGAAATTAATACACATTTCAACTCCAATTGCTGCTGTATATTTTTATTTCTCTTACCCAGATAATAGGAAAAAAATTTTAATGTTTTTAACCGTAATCTTCAACCTTGTTCTCATTATGTATTTAAACTTCAAATATAGATTTTTTTCAGAATACACTTTTATGGTGTCTTACCACCTGAAAATGCAAGTCCTATTCCGCATTTTCGTGGGCTTTCCTATCTCACCAGCACAGCACAGGATCTTTGGAGTTCAGTGGCAGTTACAAGGTACAGCAAGGGACTTGCAGGTCATGCACCTTGTCGCCTAAATTGTACAGGTGAATGCGACAATGCTCGGGGCAGGGGCTGTCACTCTAATCCCGACCCTCTCCATTTAAGCTGTCTCCCTACAGCAGGCTAAAGGGGGTAGTCCTTATGGATGATATGAAGAGCTCGAGTGATACAACTAAATGGCCTAACAACTTGGTTAAGGATGATTGGCAAGTTTATATTATTTAGCACAATTTGAATAGATTTAACTTTTAAGAAACCAGTGCCTTAGGAGTCAAATTACTTGCACAATATGAATTAAGATACCAAGTTACCGGATGAACAGTCGCCGCTAGGATGAAAACTATCCTATATGAAATGCAACACCTAGAACTAAGTGAAATGCAAACTCTTGGTTAATTTAGGTTAGATGTCTATTCTATGTGAACCATTTCTCTCAACTATTTTGGAATTAGTCTCAATTGTAGGTTGTGGAGATAATCCCAAGGGAATAAAGCGATAGCCACTAGGATGAAAACTATCCTATATGAAATGCAACACCTAGAACTAAGTGAAATGCAAACTCTTGGTTAATTTAGGTTAGATGTCTATTCTAAGTGAACCATTTCTCTCAACTATTTTGGAATTAGTCTCAATTGTAGGTTGTGGAGATAATCCCAAGGGAACAAAGCTATCGCTTTATTAACAATTGCTCCCCTGGAGTTCTAACTTCTAACCACCCTCGAATGCCTCTGGCACTGTAGGGACTGTGCCCTGATGACTACAAGGTCACCGTGTTAACCACAAGTGAGGGTCTAAACTTCGCAAGCTGGGTGAGAAAGGTGGTCCTATCTTTCCATCAACAAAGCTTATGCTCAGAGGTAAATTAATTAATGCACCACTAATCCTCAGATGAGATGCAAGTTATGAATGTTTGTCTTCAATGAGATTATTCGATGATCTTCTAGAGTACTTTCGAGTCAAATTTCAATTCAACAGCACAAATAAGTACTTAAAAAGAGTAGTTATGGAAACAATCTCAACCAAGACAAAGGGCTAATGGTATAAGATCAATAAAATGCCCAAATAGAAATCACTTCAAGATCTATTCAATGATCAGCAATCTCAATGTAACAAATGCTCAAATGAATCCTTTAGCAACTTGATATGTAAATTGGAAACCAGTGATTAGCAATACTAATTAATGCAAGAAGAATTTAAACACAATTAGCAATTAGCAATATCACAATTTTAATCACAATATTATACCAAAGGAGATGATATCACAATATTATCTTTAGATTACAATGATGTTAAGCAAGATGATGTTCTTATCCAATTCCTTATGTCACTTATCAATTAGAAGCAATAGGTTACATGCAAGAATAAGATGCAACAAAGCGATATCAATAGAATGCCAATGTCAAATTAATCCTCTTGACATGAGATTACTAACAGTGACTTAACAAAGCAAGATGAGCAATGATATTTTAGAGCAATAACAATTATTCAAGGTTCACAATGAGATGTGCAATTAAATCTCTTCACAAATGAGGTTGAGCACACTTAGATATAAATCTTGAGTTGCAAATTTATGCCAATGATACAAAATGCAAAGCGTGACCAGCAAGACAAAAATGATTAGTTCAACCACTTAGGGCAAAACCACTTATGTTACCAAGCTTATTATGACTTCTTAAATGTATTAGGACTGCTTGGATCAAAACTTTAGCACCAAAACTTATGAACTTCACTGTTGTAGCATTTGTATCAGATTCAGAAGTCAATATATCAGGCTCAGGAAAATGTATATCAGCTCTCCAAAATCAACTAGAAAACCCTAGAAACCATGAGACAAGTCTTTCTTATTACTTGAGATTAAATGTGCACTAATTAAATGTGTGACCTCGAAGAAGCCCACAAGGGCTGTGGCTGCCTTAGGCAATGTCGTCTAGGCCTGCAGCCTGCCCAGAAGAGGCCCTAAGACCTGCAGCTAGGTCGTAAAGGGTTGCCGCTATGATTCTAAGCCCTCCCAGGGGCTGCGGCCAGGCCTAAAAGACCTTAAAAACCCCACGGCACCCTTGCCAAAGGACTCGGCCCCCTAGAAACACAAATTTTTCACTGCAAAATCTGCAGCCACACCAGAAGAAGCCCACAAGGGCTGCAGCTGCCTTAGGCAATGTCTTCTAGGCCTGCAGCTTGCCCAGAAGAGGCCCTAAGACCTGCAGCTAGGCCCTATAGTGTTGCCTCTAGGGTTCTAAGCCCTCCCAGGGGATGCGGCTAGGCCTAAAAGGCCCTAAAAACTCCACGGCACCCTTGCAAAGGAATCGGCACTCGAGAAACACAAATTTTTCACTGCAAAACAACTCCAAAAGGCCTTAAAAAGCAAAATCCTCATTCTGCAAATGCTTATTTCCTAATGATGAGGTGTGACAAACTCTTATCTTCCCATTTTGCTAGATGACTTTTTCCAATCATATAAACTGCTTACTTTGATTATCCTCCTATGCTTCTAATGATGATGTCATGAGCTACTTCCTTTCTATCATGTATTGTTTCAACCATCTAAATACAATGCCATTTCAATAATGCATCTTTATCATGATTGTCATGACTACTATCTTAGTCATAGTAAAGATCTTTCACTTCCTCCTTCTATGTCTTCTTCTTTTCTGGTTCTACTTCTTCGGTGACATGGGCTTCATTCCATTCCTTCCTTTTCTTGTTGTCCTTCTTGAGTTTAGGACAATTTCTTTTGAAATGCCCATATTCTTTACATTCATAGCATTGAATCTTAGAAGGAAAAGGGTTGGAAAAAACAATGTTTACATGCTCCCATTGTAAAACAACCTACACTAATTCATATACTTGTGTAAGAAAGCATCTCTAAAAGATTATATTATAAGATTGTATGAGTCAAAACTTGTGATCAAGTGCTAGCAAAAGGCAAGATTAGATCAGAATAATACCCAGTTGCAATACAATTCCCTCATATAAAACGAGGGTTGCCTTCCAGGGCAACAAACCCTAAATTAATAGAAATTCTAATGTCAGATCTTCCATCTGCAACAATAGTGGGAGGGCAAGTCCTCCCCCCCCCCCCCCAATTAGGGATTGGGATCCAAACGCGGCAGAAACAAGACCTCTAATTAAGGAAGATAAACAGGCTCCATACCCAACATGATGAGAATCAAGATTTTGTAACCTATGTCACAGGGTTCGCCGAATTTGAACCTTGAGGTTCGAAATTCGGCGAACCCAAAAAAAATTTCAAATTCGTTCGAGTTCGACGAACCTGATAGTCGAACCTCAAATTCGAACCTCAACAAAGCCGAACCTCAAGGCAAACCTAAAGTCGAACCTCAAGGCAAACCTAAAGACAAACCTGAAGCCGAATTTTATAATTTAGAAAAAAAAAAATCTGGGGTTTGATGTTAGAGTTCGGGTAGTTTTTGTCAGTTGTTTTAAGGTTTATGAGAAAAACCATGGGCAACACATGGTTTTCTCTTGTTCTGCTTCCCGCCAATTAGTTTCCCACAGTGGCCACTGGTTTGTCTTTATTTACCATGGTTGTCGATAGATTTTCACAAGCCAACTTCAGTCTGAGTGTACTTGCTCTATTTTGCTCAGTGTTGTATTCTCTAAAATTTCCTGAATTCAATTTCTAGACGCTGCTTGTCCCCGCCTCCGAGAGCGTGAAGTGAATGGTGGTTGTGATTTGTGACTCGTGGGTGCTCACTGCTATTCATATAACTTTATTGATTGTTTTTATTTTTCATTATTTTACATCATATATATATATATATATGTTGAAAAATATGTATAGTCGAACTTAATGTCGAATCGAATCTAACTTAATTTTTGTCGAACTCGAATTCAAACCCGAACCGTGTGACATAGGTTGTAACTTGTGGACCTGTGGTCGACGAAAATTATAACTACTAAATGATTGATGTTATATGGTTTAATCCATGTTTTATGTTTTTTATAACTAATTCACCATTCCACATGCTTTTGTTCTCATATATGCATCAAAATATATATTATATAAAAAAACACTCCCAAAATCGTTCCTGACCCGAAAGCTACTAAAAATCATCGCTCCTTGCTCCTTCTTTTGCTTCCCACTTTCGTTCCTACTTCCAAGCAACCTTGTTTCCACTAAGCGTCTTGACAAAAATCTAAATCCTATTGTCTGAATTGGATCTTCAAGACCCCCTACCAACCTTGACAGGAATGAATCATGAGGCTTTTCCATTAGTTCTGCTTTGAACTTCTTGTTGTCAAAGTTGGCCCAGAAACGAGCTATTGATTTGTCATAGGCAGAGGATGGCAAAAGGGAAGGCGTGGTGTCAAAGGGTAGTGAACAATTTTTGAACTTTCATTTTCATCATTTTTACATTAGTTTTCAGTTAATCTTCAATTTCATTTCTTTGAAGATTTTACCAAATATTATTTAAATATAACCTTTAGATTTTCTTATTCTTTGTTTCTTTAATTACATTTTCTTTAAATGAGAAGCAAAAAAAAAAATCAAAATATTAAAAACCACAAAAAAAGAGCTTTGGCACTATCATATTATGCACATAAGATTCATTTCTAAAAAGGATTCAATTCTAAAAGGATGTTATGAATGGAGCATACATTTAATGAGTGCAATCAATTATTCATCCTTTAACTTTTATTTTCCTCAAATGTGCCATGAAAGGATTTGTTTCTGTGTCTAGAATCACTATATAAGTGAGACAAGGTTGGTTTTCAAAATTATTTAGAGCTAATTCAATTCTCATTAACATCTCTTTTAATAAGTAGGATTTACATCAAGTATTCAAGGTTTTTCAATTCAAATTTATAAAGGAAAATAAAAAGTAACATTGTCTAATTTGCAAACATGAAAGTTAATATCAAAAGCAAAAAGTTAATTTATTCACAACAAAAGAGTTAGAGTTAATAATGTTGGCACACAAGCTGCACAATCAGTTGGCCTCAAGTATCAAACAGCAACAATTTCAAATAAGGTTCAAATCTTTCATGTGCTTTACTTTGGCGTTTGGCAATTTGGATTTTCATTTGAACAAGCATCATCTAAGGTATACTAATGCATTGTCATGTTCATTTCCATATTCCTAGATTTTCCTGGAATAGTATTTAATCACTCAATTTAAAATTATTGAGGGAAGCTTTAATAGCTACCATCATTGCCAAGATCATAAAAAAAAAAAAAATCTTTAGGCACTAATCCTAATCAGCCAAAGTTAATTTGCAAAGTACAATAAAAGTTTGAGCATCCTTTTCATATATCATTCTTTTTTCATGAGTATTGCGCTTTCAAGTATTCAGATTGATCAAGCATCTCAAGTACTAATCTTATTTTGCTAAAGAAATCAAGTGATCATAACATTCTTGGGTAGAATATCAATCAGGATTACATCGAATCTCATCCCCAAGTCACTACTTAGTATGTCATTTACACATGGATATCTTCCTCTAGGGCTTTAAACCCAATAGCAATCCCATTGTGCCCATGAGGGAGATGTTGAAAAGTGTAACTAGGTTCAGTCTTCATAACGACATGTGTAATGGTGATTTTAAGTAATTGATGTAAAGAAGAAAAATAAATTTTATTTTTTTTTGTAATGCTTGTCTCATTGATTTCATTAGCAAGGAATTTTATTTTTAGTGATGGCTCCCATTGTGAGCCCTTGGGATTGGTCATAAAGTCAAAGAGAGTCAATGTCATGTATGAACGACCATTATTGGGCATGTTACTTATTTGTATAAGTCATTAAAAGAGTCAAAAGACCCTCCAAGCACAAGCATCTTCTAGCAAGTTGACCTTAAATAAAGTGATGAAACCTCTCCAAAAGACGTGTCGTCCTAGCTCACAATCAAGTCAGCTTATTATTATGGGCAACCACTATAAATAGGCAGCTTGGCCTCATTTCAAAAGACAGAAATTTCGGACAAGAAGAGGACTGCAATAGGAATTGTGAAATCACATGAAGGAGCCGCTCTCTAAGCGGAGAAGGAAGGACTAAAAGACAATTTGGTTTGGGTTGTTTTAAGGGCTAATATCCATCACACGTGCGAGGAGAAGGATCATCTGCTGCAAGGGAAGTCGAGACTATATCAGTCACCATAGAAGGTCGAGTCAAGCAAGAGGACAAATCTAGAGCGCAAGCTGAATTATAGTAGAAGTCTCCATCCTATATGAAGGAATCAAGGGTACTTCCCACGTGCTAGGGTTTCTAAAGAGACTAAGAAATGCAGATCTAAAATATAACCAAAGTACAGAGGAAGGCAAGCAATTGGACCCAGTGTTGACATGGGCACGAAGGGGAAGCAGTGAAAGAGAAGTTGTGTCTTGGTATTGGAGAGGCATATAGGTCAAGGGTCATAGTCTTGGTATTCGTCAATCGAAATCTCTATAAGAAGAAGAATTTGTTCGGGCTTTTGTCTCAAGTGGGAGAGGTTTTGGCCCTGGATGATAACCTACATTTTGTGTCTCTTGTCTCTTTATCGTTTATGCATTGGTAGTAGTTTGATGAAGAACACTAGTAATCTAACTATAAGAAGACCCTAATCTAAGAAAGCAAAAAGCATTCACAAGCAGTTACCTAATGAAGAGAAATCACTTAATATTGATGCCCTAGATTTCTCAACATGGTTTTAGAGCTAAGGTGACTAAGTCAAGAAAGGGCATCTTATCAAGGGACACTCAAGGATCAAATCTCGAGGAAGGCATCAAAGCGAATCTAGGAGATAATCTAGAAGTCAAGATCTACGAAGAAGTGTCAAAACCCTAGATCGAAGAAGAAAACTACACCAAAAGAAAGGCCAAAACCCTACATCTACTCAAGTTGAAGAGCTCTACGAAACAAGGTAAGCTTGAAGTTTATTCATCCAAGAGAAGCACGTCAAGATCAAGATCATATCATCATCTTGAAGAAAGTAAAAACCCTAGATCAATCAAAAAAGCATTCCTAGATATGCTCTCAATCATTTTGAAGTTAAAGTATCTTGAAGACTATTCATCCAAAGGAAGCTAGACCAAGAACGTTGTCATCAAGAATCTAAGGAGATCTCTCTCTCATTGAAGCAAGATCCTTACCATTGAAGACATCATCAAGAAGTCATCATTGATCTTCATCAACAAAGACTCCACCATTAAAGGATCCAAAGGGATCTCCCTCTCTGTGGGATCAAAGATCATTATTGGAGAAAACTATCTACGTCAAGAAGAAGTTTTCTATTCTATATATCGTCATCAACATCAAGGAAGCAGCAAGGAGAAGGAGCATCCTATCAAGTAAGTATATTTATGTCCACATATAAAGCCTTACCATTGAAGACATCATCAAGAAGTCATCATTGATCTTCATCAACAAAGACTCCACCATTAAAGGATCCAAAGGGATCTCCCTCTCTGTGGGATCAAAGATCATTATTGGAGAAAACTATCTACGTCAAGAAGAAGTTTTCTATTCTATATATCGTCATCAACATCAAGGAAGCAGCAAGGAGAAGGAGCATCCTATCAAGTAAGTATATTTATGTCCACATATAAACATGTCAAAATGTCTTTTTGCAAGGAAAGCAACAAATTGGTTGGGGCTTCAAACTATCTTGCATGGAAGAAAAGGACAAATCAGAATCTCATTGAAAATGAGGTTATGGAACAAGTCAAAGGATCAATCTCTAAACCAGGAAAGGAAGATGCTCAAGCACTTGCAAAGTATATGAAAGGGGAAGTAAGGGCTAAAAGGATTCTCATAGAATCCATCAAGGATCCCCTCATCCCATGTGTATCAAAACTCGAAACTTCAAAAGAAATCTATGATAGATTGGTAGAGCTGTATTCCATACACTGTTGGAGAAGTCATCTCATTAAGGCAAGAACTCTACAAGCTAAAGATGTCAAGGGAAGATGGAATAGCCTCATACTTTATGAGGATATCTAAAATCAAGGATAAACTACAAGATCTGGAAGAAGTCATGTCTGATAAAGAAATGACTACTAGTTGTACTAAATGCACTACCGAAGGAGTGGGGCTACTTTACTTCAAGCATTTATGGGAAGAAAGAAGCTACTCCATTCAAGGATCTATGGTTACTGTGCAAGATTGAAGAATCTAGACTAAGGACCAAATCCGATGTGGGAGAAGGTGAGCAAAATCAAGCTTATTGTACAATGAAAAGAAGAAAGTGAAAATTTGGAAAGTCTAGTTCTCGGAAAAATAAAAGGGACATGGCTAAGATTCAATGTTATGGGTGTCAAGAATATGGGTACTACAAAAGAGATTGTCCTAAGGTCAAGAAGGACAATAAAAAAAGAGCAAGAGAAGAAGCTCATATCACCGAAGAAGTGGAGGAATCTGAAAAGAAGTCCAAGAAAGGGGAAGTAAGAGATCTCTACTATGACTGAGATAGTCTTCCTCGCCTAAGTTCTTTTCAAGTTCCTAAGTCTTATGTTGTAAGATATGGCTATCATGATTCACTAAGAAAAATAAGGGATGCATCATGGCATCATAAAAGCATTGAAAGCAAGAGCTAGTGACATCAACATAGAAAAGCATGAAATATGGTCGAAGCAAGGCAGTCAACTATGGAAGGATATTGTTCCTGAAAACCTCATTTGTAACATAGGTGGCACTTATGGAAGAGAAAGAAAAAGGTCATCTAGTACAAGGCTCATCATACATCTGTCAAAATAAAACATTTGTTGGATGGGGATACTCTAGATCCTCAAGATTCTCTAATGGAATCTTCATCGAAAGGTTCACTGATCAAGAAAGGAAGCAAGTGTTTCATCAAGAATTCCAAACTTGTGGAATTCATGGGATGATGGTATAATGACATAAAAGGTGAAGCAGAGCAAGGGATTGAAGCTCTTTTCAATCAAGGAAGTTGTTCAAGGAAGTCTGGATGACATAAAGAAAAATGAGGTATGTATGCTCATATTCTATATTGTAGAAGTCATGTCATATGGTTGCAAGTAACATGGATCAATGCTCTATCTTGAAAGCATAATCAAAAAGGATCTCTTCCCTCGAAGGGATGCAGGAATGCATGGGTCACACATTCATTTGATGAAATCAACATAATATGTCATATGTAATATGAGGGGATTGACATTAATTGGAGGAACTCTGTTTGGAAGTTCCTGGGAATGAAATGTGTAAAAGAAAGGAAGGAAGAGATTGTGAGATATGCATCCATGGAAAAGGCAATCAACATCTGAGAAACCAAGTGATCTAATGAAGTCTGAAAAAGAAAAAGACCCTTGACAATATATATCTTTGGGAGATGTGTTGTTTTGTATGCAGGATGTTGATGCAAACTAGAATATGTTATGATGAAAGACCATCACAAAGGTAATTTTAATTTGAGTGTTCATTTCTTTTTTTTGAACAAATATCTGGATGGGCTTATGCAAGACTGCCTTGGGAAGATCTATGGATGTCTTCCACCATTGATGCCCATGTAGTAGGATGAAAGATCCTTAAGAAACATGGCATGAAGAAGGCAACATGGCATGAAGGAAGGCCAAACATGGACTGATGGATCACTTTCCGATGATGACATGACTGACTCACAGATGAAAGTGTTGGATGGTTTGTGCCCTATGCATAAGTCCCAAACATGAAAACTCCTCCTAGATAATGAAAAGAAGTTCATGACATCATGAGGATGAGTTCTTCAAGAAGTTGTTTGTCCCATCATCTCCACCTGAAGAGTTGTTGTAGGTCCCTAATTAAAAAGGAGCCTGGAAACATGTTTCTTACTTAGAAGGAAAATTCCTAAGCCAAGAGGGAGCTTAGGTACATTCCTTCCGTAGGAATGAGTACATTCCTTTATTGGAATAAATATGTCCTCCCTAATTAAGAGGGAGAGATAGACACGTCATTCTTGTCTTCACTTGGGAAGACATGATTGGGTAAACATATGGCATCCGATACTCTTTGAAGATGTTATGAAAAAAATATATGTAAATAATATAAATATAAATAATGATGATAATTGTAATAATGATTAGTTAATTAGTATTTAGTACTGAAGAGGCATTTCTAATAGGGACATGACCTTCCATGAAGAGGCACCTGCCTGGTATATAAAGCAAGCCCTCATTCTCATTTGTAATCATTCTTATTCATACATTTTAATATTTATTCTTGTATCTTCAATGGAGATCCTCAATTCCAAGGTTTTTGGAGTCTTTAACCTGCTATAATGAACTTTGTTCATTATAGAGGATGAGATAGGGCATCCAAGATAAAAGTAGTCATAGAGGACCGATATTCTTTGAGGACTGGGAATCCAAGATTAGAATAGTCATCGTGGAACACACCCTGAGAATCCGAGTGGGGTATGTTCCAAGAGAGACAATGATGAGGGTGTTTATACATCATTGGTCTCATCAACATTGTGCTCAAATCTCGTGGAGAGATAGAGTTGTTAGTCAAGGCCTAGTTATGTGACAATGCTAGTTGATATGATGTTAAACAGATGGGTTACCAATCTAACTCTTCTTATGAGAATTTTTCAAATGAGAATGACCAAGTACCATTATGAATACCTCCCTAGTTAACAGGGAGTGTTGAAAAGTCTAACTAGGTTCGGTCTTCATAATGACGTGTAATTGTGATTTTATGTAATTGATGTAAAGAAGAAAAATAAAATTGTTTTTTTGTAATGATTGTCTCATGGGTTTCATGGGCAAGGAATTTTATTTCTAGTAATGGCTCCCATTGTGAGCCCTTAGGATTGGTCATAAAGTCAAAGAGAGTCAATGTCATGTATGAAGGACCCTTCTAGGGCATGTTACATATTTGTATAAGTCATTAAAAGAGTCAAAAGACCCTCCAAGACAAGCACAAGCATCTTCTAGCAAGTCTTCCTTAAATAAAGCGATGAGACCTCTCCAAAAGACACGTCGTCCTAGCTCACTGTCAAGTGGGCTTATTATCATGGGCAAACACTGTAAATAGGAAGCTCGGCCTCATTTCAGAAGACAAGATTTTCAGACAAGAAGAGAACTGCGATAGGAAGCGCAAAATCACATGAAGGAAGCCTCTCTCCAAGAGGAAGGACTAAAAGACAAGTTGGTTTGGGTTGTTTTAAGGGCTAATATCCATCACACGCGCAAGGAGAAGGATCATCTGCTGCAAGGGAAGCCGAGACTATATCAGTCATCATAGAAGGTCGAGTCAAGCAAAATGACAAGTCTAGAGTGCAAGGCGAATTATAGTAGAAGAAGTCTCCATCCTATACGAAGGAATCAAGGGTACTTCCCACATGCTAGGGTTTCTAAAGAGACCGAGAATTGCATATCTGAAGCAAGAGGTCGAAGATCTGAAGTATAGTCTAAGTACAGAGGAAGGCAAGCAATTGGACCAAGTGTTGACTTGGGCACGAAGGAGAAGCAGAGAAAGAGAAGTTGTGTCTTGGTCTTGGAGAGGCATATAGGTCAAGGGTCATGGTCTTCGTATTCGTCAATTGAAGTCTCTATAAGAAGAAGAATTTCATTATGTTTTCCTCTCAAGTGGGAGAGGTTTTGGCCCTGGTTGATAGTTGACATTATGTGTCTCTTGTCTCTTTATGGTTTATGCATTGGTAGTTATTTGATGAAGAAGAACACTAATAATTTAAGTATGCGAAGATCCTAATCTAAGAACGTAAAAAGCATTCAAAAGCAGTTATATAACGAAGTGAAATCACTTAATATTGATGCCCTAGATTTTTGAACAGGAGATTCGGTGTTGGTTCTCAACCTGGATGGTTTTGGGCATCAACAAGTTGACCACCCAAAGATTTTTGTTGATTAAGAACACGAAGATGTACTTGCTCACTCAGATATTATCTCAGCTCGTATAGCACTGAAAAAAAAATGTATAGCTTTCTTGCACATACTTTTTTGCTTTATAAATACCTTTTATATTGATATAAGTATTTCCTCAAAAATTATATACATATAACTGATGGCAGTCTTTTTGTTTGTTCTTCTCACAGTAGTTCATCAATAGCTTGTTGATGGCAACTCACCATGGACATTTATCAATTGGTTCAATAGCAATTTGCCTTTACTATTGCACTTTGAGCTAACTGACTTGTGTTTACCCAATAGGGTGATCTGGGTCAGGTGATGTTACTTGGCAGATGAGCCCATTAGTTTGTCGACTCATTGGCCCATTTTGTATCCTCATGTTTTGACTTGATTGCTTTGTATTGATGTGATTAGATGATCAAGAAAGTCTGGAAGTAAGGTTATTAAACTTAAGTTTGAATAGCATGCCCACATTTAACCCAAATGATCAGGATCAATGAAGTTTAAATTCTTTAATAAACCTTGGCCTCCTATCATCATTGGAACTTGTTTTGAAAATAAGATACTTTCCACAATAATGAATGATCAATAGTCAACTCAAATCCAATTAAAAGACAATAATCAACATGGGCATACAGAGCTTTAACAAGACAAATTAATCATTTTAAACTCCCGAGGTAGCATAAAGGGGATAAAGGTACAAAACTAACTCAAAGGACTTCTTACTCTTTCTTTATTATTGTCTTTGTTTATACCTTATCACCAAAAGAACTTAGTTAACTTTTAGATAGATAGGTAACAAAATAATACATATGCATTTTATTGTAACATCACCCTAGATGAGCATTACTTATGATGAACGGAACTAGTGAGCATATATATGAGCTAGCTTTGCAGTAGGAAACAGGGCAAGAGCTCTAGTAAGGAAAAATATTTACAAAAATAAAGAAAACCCATCTACTTTGACCCAATACGCAGTAGGGAACATGGCCAGGGATCTAATGACTAGGGAAATATATTCAAACAAAGAAAAAGGAAATCCTATCTACTTTGACCAATGTTCCTAGGAAAGGGGACAAGACTTTGAGACTATCATGGACAAAGGAAAGACTTTGATGTAAGGGGAAAACTTAGAACCACCAAGGAGGCCCTCCAAGACAATATAAACTATAGAAAGCAAAATTTCGAAGGACATCCAAAACTTTGGGTATCAATCACCTCGTACCAAACTGCATGTGCAATATGTTACTCTCTAGTGAGGGAATCCAATATTGTACTTCCCTTGGCCCTTTCCATGTAATACAGATCATAATGTTTTAGGTCATCTAATCGTGGTTTGATTTCTTCAAAACATAAGAGATGAAAGAATACTGGTTCCGTCTCAAGATTCATGGTTTTGTAGGTGTTGACAGCTGCTATACTCAAATATGAAGCAACCTTCATGGAGTCTATAATGGTCACTCCATTGGTCCCAATCAATTTAGTGAAAGTACCTATGTTCCACCTATGCTTAATGTCTAGCCACATTCAAGAAGAGGTCCTGTGCTTATAGAACTGTATGTACATATACATCTCAAACACTTAACCTATTTCAACAACAGATTATCTTGTTCAGGATTTTTATCTTTTATTTTGTTCTCCTTTTTCGAGCAGCTTACATGAGATACTTATATTAAAATTAAAAAACATTTGCCTAACTACTTCTCTTGAATTCTTAAACACAGCAAAAGAATAACCAGAAATCATATGAAGAAGTTTTAAGATTTGAAAGCCTCTCCAAAAACATTTCAAAGAGGTTCAGAGACGTTTTGAGTACCAAAACATTTCCAGGATAGGAAACTCGTGGTGGAGAGAAGTTTCTGATAACATAGGATGGAACTTGGAAGCCATCACTATCAAGAATTATTTCAAGTGTTACAACCTATAAAAGAAGAGGACACCACTTAAAAAATGCAAAACCGGAAACGTGCCTTAAAAATGTGCAAACTGGTCATTTTCTCCAGGATGGGTTATGCAATGCAGTTCTTCCATTAAGACTAATAGATTATGGAATGAAACTTACTGGCACACATATAAAATACATATTTCTGAGGTACAAGATAATTGTGTATGTTTTAACCATTCTGCTATACCCACTCAAAAGAAAATCCCAAGCTTATGATCTCATAACCCAACCATTTGGTATGTACCATTCTTTAAATATTTCAAATTCTCACAAAATAAGCAAGTCATTGTGAACTCCACTAATCAACCAAATGGTACTGATCAGCCATATAAACCATATTAATGTCAATGGATGCTGTCCTCTGAACACTAAAAGAAGATACTATCATTCAGAAAGAAAAAAAGCTAACCGTGAGGCAGACGAACAAACACCACAAACAACGTAACTTTCAAGTATACCTGTAGAAGACCCTGAGCTGTACAAGGAGCATAGGAAAGAGAATGAAAAATCCATTCCCGAACAATCCGCTGCAACAAAGAACGTACTGTAGCCACCAAACTTGGATCAGTAGCAAGTGCAGATGGTACATGATTATTGACTGAGAATAGCAATGAGTCCAAACAAGATGAATTCCACAAAATCTGCAAAAAGAACAAATTTTCAACCTATCAAAATTTCCAATTCGCACTGTGTAACGTAAGTCGATCCACTAATCATGAATTTATTAATCCAAATGAAGCAGTTTTAGAAGATTTAAACATACAAAGACTAGCCTGTCTACCTGTGGAAACCTATTTCTCAGCTGACTCAACAAACTGATAGATATATCACGGACATGTTCATCCCGGTGAGATACATTTTGTATAAAGAAACAGGCATGTGCAGAAACTATAGCCTCTCTCTTCTCTGCTTCATCTCCAGTTGCAGATATCCTGTCTTCCTGGAGATTTAAAAAACACCCACTCGTTCATAAAAATGATGACTACATCTGTATCAGTTAATAATATGATGCCAGAGTTTATGCTTAATAAAGTCACATTATTATGTATCATACTTCAATTTAACTTGAAGAATCTGTAATAAAGTAAAGTATTAACTAGCTTCTATGTTATGTCTTACCACTTTGATAGGTGGTTGTAAATGTGATTTTCTCTCAAACAAGACATCATTAATTTGTGTATCACATTCTTATTTTGAATAATATAATCTCTTCTTGCACATCATTTACACTTTTTATGCTTTTTGCTTGTGACATCTCATATTGTATGAGGTTTCACATTGTGATTTTTTATTTCATTGATGGAGATTGGCTGCTGGTACCTTGGAGCCTTTGATGACAATGGGGTAAATACTCCTTCATTGAGCTTCCTTTCTTCTTGGCATTGGAGATCATTGGTTGAGGAGATTCACTCCTCTTCTTTGGGGATTATGCTTGCTGGTTCGGTGGTATTCTCACGTATGCTCGCCTTGTTGATCACCCCTTGGTTCCACATGTGATGGTTATGGAGCATGCTACCTTATCATGGTGTGCTTTTGGCATACTTGTTTATCTTGGAGGTGCTACATCTTGTTCCTGGATTATGGTTCTAGCCCCCCCAGGTTAGATGATGATGTTAGGAAGTAGATTTTTCATGTTGTTGGAACTTCCTAGTGACTTTCAGCATGGTGACATTGTATTATTGGTGTCACTAGGAAGAGGTTTTCTACACGGTCCTTTTTTTGTTGTTTGTAGGGCTGATGGAACATATTTAATGAAGTTAGCACTTTGCCTAAGCTTATTTCCTATGAAATGGTGTGGTGATGGGATTTCCCTAGGAGACTTAACATTAACCTTTGCTAGACATCGTCTAAGGGGAAGTGTATTTGATGGCGTATTGTAAGGTCACTTTTTATTTCACTGATTTTGTAAATATAATTAAAGACTATTTTGTAAATATAATTAAGACTGTAATGCTGCATAATCAGCATGGATGTTATGCCAGATTTTATTGTGATGTAAATATTATTTTGAGTATATATGTAATGCTGAAACTGAAGGAGAGGACAGCCAATAAGGATCCTGATGCCTGGGGCAGAACCTTCACTGAGGGAAAGCCATGAGGTAATTGGGAAATTTCCTATCCTTGCTGAATTGAATTATGCCATGATTTTCCAAATTTGGTAGTTGGGCTGTCAACTGCCAACATTTATGAGCAATGGGAAAGAGTGGTACTAGACAGCCTAGAGGAAAGGGCAGTGTCCTCATCTGGAATCTTCCAAGAGGTTGACCACGCAACTCAAGGAGAACCCCAAACCCCACGCTAGCAGCAGTGCTCATGAAGGGGTAAGCAGATAGATGAAGAACAGAGCAGAGTGAAGAGAACAATGCAGACAAGGGAGATGGTCAACTGGAGAGATTGCATACCAGTGAGAAGTAGAACCGTGAGCATTGAACTGTGTGAAAAGGCTCAATCCACATGTGTGCAAGGGGCACGACTCTGAATCAGAGATGACTGAAAGCCTCTTAGTCACAGGCTACATAGTGTGGACATGAGTTCCAACGTGAACTAGTAAAGGAATCAGTGAAAAGCCTTCACCTGAGCTTGGGGACCTGGAGGAATTTCTGAAATATTGTTTGACTGAGGCACATGAGGCACTGGAGAAGACAAGCGCTGAGGGGCTGGTAGATCAGTGAAAGGCTCCCTTTTGTTCTGTGACGGACTTGGATGGCCATATTTGCTGTGTCAAGAGGCCTAACTCAGACATTTAAGTGCAATCCTTAAATCCTACAAGTGAAGGAGAGTGGCCTTCACATTTACTAATTGACTATGATTTTGAGATACCATGAGTAAGGCCTTCCCTAAGGCATCGGATCTGGTTTGGGGCTGGCCAGCCGCAAGAAAGACTGCAGTGTAGCTAAGCCTAATGTTGGGTGGAGAGTGGTACTAGACAGCCTAGAGGAAAGGGCTCACCCTCCTTCAGTTTCCAGCAACTCAAGTGCACCAGATAAGTGTATTTAACTCAATGTTGCAAACATTGCCATCGGGATAAAATCGGCAAGGGTCCAGAAAACCATAAAATCATAGAAATCGGGAAAATATTGGTAAAAATCGGCAAACATCAGTGAAATTAAGATACCATCAAAGTATTGGTAAATATCAACAAACATTGGCTAGGCCAAAAAATCGTGATTTCGAGATACAATCGGGATGTTATCAAGATGTTTGCAACACTGATTTAACTCTTATGAATGAAATGACACCATTGTTCAAGGCTTATGAACTATTGTTACGCTGGTTACTATCAGCGCTTGCACTGATAGACTGATATGTGTGTTATGTACACCTCATAAGTGTGTTTGAAGTGATTATGTTGTTTATTACTCCTTGAATATGATTATGCTGAGTTATTAGGTATGTTGTAACAATGAGATGTGCAAATGGGTATTGTGCTTGGTCTCTAGTTGCAAACTTTCCCTCCAGTAAATAAATTCTGTGATATATGAAGAAATACATTGAGGTATACTATCCATAATAAATATGAATAGTATGATTGTTAAATGAGATGTAAGGTTATTTTGGGATCTAAGCATCTCCCTGTACTCTGTTAAACTGGATGGTCTTGCCAGACCAGGCTTGGGATAGAACAGCAATGGCTGTGCCCCTATTAAGAGTGACAGTAATTGAAGGTCCTTATCTGTCTAAAGGAACTTATTTCCTTCAGGAAATAAGCCATAATACTGGACTCCCATGTGAGAGAGAGAGAAGTATAAAGAATGGAGTTGCATTCCAAAGGCAGCAAGAAGAAGCCCCTTTAGCCGAGTAAATTGGAGTATGATGGCCATAGGCCATCTCCCTGTTTATCTTCTGAGAGCTGTCTGACTAGAAGCAACATCCTTGAATGGCCTTCATGGGCTGGTGAAAAGTTTTCTGAGTCTTCAAAGCTTTCTGGGCAAGCCTCTGACTTGTCAGAGTCAGATTCAGACCATTAGAACACGCCCGGAATTCCCTGTCAAGGTATGGGAGCCCAAATATTGGGTGTCCTCAGCAGTAGTCATTCAGAATTTCCCCGATACTGACGAGTACAACACATCGGGGGCTGTGACATAATTGGCTGGCCATATTTGCTGTGTCAAGAGGCCCAATACATCCATTGAAGTGCAATCCCTAAATCCTAAAGAGGTTGTCCCCTTTAACATTGAGAATGGATAGGCAGAGAAGAATGCTCACAGGTATTGGATATCAGCAATCGGGAGATCAATCGAGTGGGGATCGGCCTATTCACCAAAACACCCAAAGTGTAAATCCCTGATGCCGTCCATCCTAATAGAATTGTCAAGGAACAGGAGATCTTGGCATTGGATCATTTGGGAAGGCGAAAACCTCTATTGATCTTCGGGAGAATACGGAGCACGTTTTAATGGGTTGGAGGTGTTACCCCTAGTCTTATGACCAACGAATTTTGCGACTAGGAGCCAGTCCTTGAAGGGCTATCGAGCTACCAGATACTGAAATATCCCGGCAATTGGCATGTCGGGTGTCAAGGAAAACTACCTCCATTCAACCAAAAACATCTCCCCGGCATCACAGTAACCCAATCAAGAGGGTGATGTTGCAGGACCTAACATGGACATGATGTATCAACGATTTGGCACAGACATGGTGCTAGCATGGTGCCAACATGTCAATGACATGGCACCAAGTTAGATGTCATTTGGCAGCCGCAATGGTAGTGACGTGGCTATTGGGTCATCAAGTCATTGGCCCATCAGCAAATCAGATATCGGACCATCAACCCATGGACAAATCGTGTTGAAAATGATAGTGAGAAAGGGTTCCTTGATCTGTGCCTTAATCAGAGGAACCACAACTAATTTCCCCTCAGCATGCTCGAGTTCCCGATAAGTTAGGAGGAATTCCTATAATTTAGGATTCGTTCCTAAAAGTTAGGATGAGTTATGAAGCAGTTAACTAATGCACTGAAGTGGAAGGCTGAGTTTTTGTCTTCTAATGCGAGTTAATTTTGGAAAAGGACAAGTGATTGAATCTCAAGTTCTAGAATTTAGAAGAGACGAGTTGCATTAGTTAGTTCAACTCAATTAACTCATCAATCACAAAATCAATTACCTAAAATATAATTTGCCAGATTTTAGCCATTCGAATGGTTTTATAAAGAGGAGCGAAGGCACAATTGTATCATTATTGAGCAAGAGTTTGTGTGTGAGCTTGTGAGAGAAGGTGTGCAAGAACGAGCTTGTGTGTGAGTTGGTAGAGAGCAATTTGCATTGGGAATTGCACAAAGAAATAGGACGAAATTCCTATTTTATAGGGGCAGCCTATACGCTAGGATTTAGGAGGATTTGCGCTAGGAAATAGGCCTCCAAGTGTGTGCAAAGGAGAAGGAAAGGAGATCAGGGTCTTGTAGATTGTTTCAAGCTTGGTTCAAGCAGGGAGATCATTGCATTCTCTATTGAAACAAAGTTGTATTTGTAAGAGAACTATTGCTCAGCCTTCTATCAATAAAATTCTCAAGCAAGCAGAGGGTTTTCCCAGTTGGGTTCCCTAGAAAAATTGTGTTGTTGAATTGTGTGATTGTGTATTTATTTTTGTTCCTATTCCGCTGCAAAATAAGTAGAGAAATGTTGTGTCTATATGAAAAGAAATTAGTTTCAAATTGTTCATATTAGCAGTTGCAGAATTTTGTGGATTTTCTACAATTTAGGCGTTAGATGGTCAGCCTATCGAGCCTATCGAGCCATCGACCCATTGGCAAATCGAGCATTGAGTAGTCTGCCCATCAACAGAGTGTCAAGTGATCGGATTATCGAGCCACCAGCCATTGACCGCTTACACATGGCAATTCGAGTATGCCTGAGAGGGGGGCAATAGCCAACATAACGAGTTGGCCAGCCTGTCGCGCAATCCACCAAGGTGGGGTTGCATAGACATATGAAGAATGAGGTGGCCAACAAGGGCCATAAAGTTTTATCCGGAACTCCATTTTGCATGAGGTGTATATCATTGGAAAGACCTCGTTCAGTAAAAACAAATGGTAGTGGCATAATTGGAACTCTGTTTTGGTTGAGGTTTATATCATTGCAAAGCCCTCATTGAGAAAAAAATGATGGTAGTGGCATAATCAAGTTTTGAGGAGATTGGAAACAGAGGAATTTTGCTAACATGGTCTCCATAATTCGCCTTAGAGGCCAGGTCTAGATAAACCTTGTAGCCCTAATCAAGTATTGAGGGTTTGCTTACCTTTCATGTATGTACCCCCATTGATGTGTAATTGCCTAAGTTTGAGTTGGCTGGAGGTTAGGGTACTACATGAACTTTTATATTGATCTAGCCTTTTTGCTTCTCTAGGAGATTTTGGACCAAGAGGATTTTTACTTAACTTACAATTTGATACATCAACTTACAAACCTACATCAATCAGTTTCTCAAGTATGAAAGACCCTTCTTCAAGGAGAAGCTTATTACCCATGTGCTTGTGTGTTCTTGGTTGCAAATTTTGCCTCTGTTGACCACAACCCTCCTCTAGATGGTGATGTTCCTCAACACCTTACCACTAACTAGGTTTGCAATTATTCTTCTTTCTACTCCTCCCCCAAAACATTTTCAAAGATCCTTTAATAGCCTTAGCACATATTTTGGACTAGAGACCAACAAGTTTCCATAGGAAAAACATTATTTGCATCTAAAGGAATCATATTTGTATTCCAATTTTTGCTTCTAAACCTTATCAACCAACTCACTTCATATTTATTTAGGTCAACCCCATTTCAAAATCCACTTAGTACATAATTTAGCATAAGTTGTCATAAACCTCCTAAGTGTTTTAGGGGGTGTGAAACCTACCAAAAGCATCTCGAAATGAGGTTGAATGATTTATCTACACAAACTTTCAAAGTCAGCTTGGGAATTCTAACTCCACTAGCATTGAAGTTAAAGTATCTACATAGGGATTGAATGCGTGGCAATAAGGTTTCAAGCGCAAGACAACATGTGTTTTGAAAACCAATTCCCATAATGAAAGATGCAATCCATATGTCACCTACTCTCAGATAGTGTGCCTTATTTGAGAGGTTAATTTGATTTGCACACAAAGCAAGCTTTTCAAGTTGACGTGTAGAGCAAGTTTTCATCAAATTCACTTGACTTGCACCCCAAGCAACCATTTTCCAAGTTAACTTGTGGTCGAAAGATATTGCAATCTAGAAGGAGATGCACCATTTGAGGAGGTGCTTTTCCACTACTATTGGTTACACGTGGTCTATTATTAGCAACATGAGGAGTGCATCCATCTTAGGGAATATTTCATGCAAATGACTTGCACTATCATTTCTCTATAGTTTGACTTTTCATTTCAATTGATTTGACTTTTAGTTCATGACACGTTATTCTAGGAGTTGCTATTAGAGACTTGCCCTTGAAGCAAAATCTACCCAAAGAAAAGGGCGCATCACTCGAGATCTCCTACCTACCATTTATAAGTTTCCATTGAACTATTTTGAGCTGAATAGGAAGTGCATCTTGTTACGCTATATTTCGTATGGGGTGTCCAAGGACCATTTTCATGACACTTGAAAGCATGATACCTATGAACTTTCTATGGACCAATTTGCAAATCATGGGCATTATCATGGTGCACATGTAATTATGACGGTAACCATGGAGAATAAATTTGCACAATAAGTTTGTCATGCCCTTTCACTCTCTCATATTTGATGGATTGGTTATGTTTGTACCATTAGTGGAGATTGCTTCAATTGTTTATCACGTATCTTTTATCTTGTTAAAGTTGCTTTTCAATGCTTGATCATTGTTGAGTATATCATGTTATTGTTCCCCTTACTCATGATGCTCTAGTTATTACTTTCAATTGGCTGTTACATGGTGGGTTTTCGTCTTTGTTCTTTGGCATACATGTTGAGGCAAAATTAATGAAAATAATATTTTTGTAGAGGTTTCCCTCCCCATCAATTCATTGGTGTATCTTTTAATGTCTTTCTTACTCAAATGTGCCACCTCATTTGACTAGGCTTTGGCCTCATCTCTTAGCACACACTCCTATGGAGTTGGCTGAAGCTTGCACATAGTTTGAGGGTTAGTTATGTGCTCTTGTCCTCATTTACACGTTCTTCTAGCTAGAGCACTCCACTTTTAATTGGCCTTGTTCATATTGTGTTTCCACATTATTGAAAGGTTAACCAACTTGAGCTAATTCACCATACCTATGGGAGTTGTTGCACATCTCCCTAGGGCATACAATCTCTTATAGGGAATATTTTATGGTTATCTCACTTGGTCAATGTGGACCTAATGCACATGTTCCTATGGATCGCTACTTTGAGATGGTTGTTGGACCTCGGAGACCACTTATGAAATTTTTGGAGGAAACTTGGAGGGTGCACTCATCATGGAGATTATTTTATTGTTGTTAGAGGGTTGCAACCACATTGACTCCTCCCTCTAGGATGCCCCTCTTGTACAAAATTATTTTAAAAATTTCTCGATACAAGTCTTTTAGAATGCACCCTATCTCTCTTGAAGCTTGCATGTGGAGAGATAAAAGATGATTTGATGATAAATTCATGTCCATGTAATACTATATTATTTAAGTTTGACCTATCAAACTTGATCACTATGATATTATTACTTTACTGTGAGGTGATTTAGCCTATAACTCTAAAGTTGAGACCCCTCTTACTTGTAATGGTTGTTAAGAGAGTGATCATAGAATTTCTGTCTGCATATAATCGAGCAATTTTTCTTCATGTTGTACAAGGCTTATATCTTAAACTATGTTGGAGATTAAAGCTACAGATGTAAAAGCAAGGAGGTAGACCAAGACCACTCAAGTGGAACACTACTTCAAATGGTGAAGCTTATTTAGGTGTGAAACCCCACTCTGAATTCTTGTGTTTGTTTTCTTTTGATATAGTTTCTTACACTATAGTAATAACCAGATCTAGGAGAAAATTAAACAAACACACTAGGCTCAATTCTGAAATTTACATCTCATTTCATTTGATTTAATTTCCAGTTCTTAGGATTTCTATAGCATGCACATATGCAAACTTTTGATGATTCCTAGGATGTTAGTGAAGCTTTGCCCTCTTGCATGAATGTTTATTGTCTCCATTAACCCAAATAAACTGTAGGCACCAGTACACCCTTTCTCACCACCAAAAACTTAGTTCTTGAACCTTATTTTTACTTCATTTGCAAAATGGAAAATATATGTGCACTTCTACTGTGAATTTTCTGCTTCTTTTGTACATTATTCATTTCCAAAATTTCATTTTCCAGCCTTGCATAGTTGCCTAGAACCTAATTTAGACCATAAACTAAATAAAAATCTAAATTTCTACATTCTGGAAATTAAATTTAGATTTTCTTTTTTATTTTCTGTATTTCCGGCATTTAGATTAACACACAAATTTTAATTTCCAGATCACATGCGAGTATAAATACTTCATTTCTAGACCTAGAATTAGAGTTTTTTCACATATTTTGTATTCTGGAATTTACTTTCTTGATTTCTGTTATAAATTTTTGCAATTTTGCATCATTTTTAATTCAGAAATTGTAAATTCCAAATTGCATTTAAGAACCTAAACTTTCATTTCCAATTAATAAACTGTATCCAGCTTCACTTTTTTGCAAACCTGAAAACTAATGACAATAACATCACTTAAAATCAGATTTGCAACAAGTCTAAGCACCTCAAACATATTCATTTTATACTAGACTTGCACATTCGTTTGTACATCTGAAATCTACCTTATTGAAAACACATTACGAGATTTCAGAACAAAAGAGCTAGACTAAAGTAAGGAAGAGCTTTTATGGTCACAGACTCACCGCGGGCAGCCCTCCTAGGTTCAACATGGGCTTGCACCTTGGTGACAGGGAGTTTTCCACATTGGGGATTAGTTTTCGTTGTAACACACCCTACTTAGGAAGTCATCAAGTTGACTTAGCTTGTACTTCAAAGCTATTTCCAAGTTGACTTGCACTTCAAGACAAATTCTATTATGGGAAACACTTTTGAATACCGTGTTCCTCAAGCAAAGTTCCGCTATCAATGAAGGAAGGAAGTCATCTAGAGAGTGCATACGCTGTTTTATTCTGGCATAAGGTGTGCCCTATTTGGACCTTACCTACATGAGTATCCCTCCTGGATAAGAACAACAAGGGGGGGTTCATGGATCAGATGGAAAAGTGAAGTGCATCAATTGTACAAAGCAATCAGGACCATTATTGAACTCATAAGCTTCAAAGGACCAGTCTGCTTTGGCGGTTGAAGATAAGGGGTGGATTGAAGTAAAGAAGGAAAGCACGCTTATTGCCAAGGTCCAATTATGACTCTCCGATAGAGGAAAAATGCATCCCTCAAGGGACATTTATCTCCATAAAAAGTATTAAAGTGGCTAATCCAGATTGTAAAATTGCATCAATTGCAGACTATGAAACAGCTATGTTTTGACTATCAGAGTGGAAATGATTATCAATCTTGTAGCCAAGCTGTCTAAGGGTCAAATCTTGAATATCATACAACATAGCAGACCAGCAAAAGCATATGATTGGCATGTAATCTTGTACATTGTGCTGCTTTTATAGAATTTTAATTTGTTTACCTGAATCAGCATAGAATAATATTATCTAGGTACTAGAACAACAATAAATGGCTTTTAATATCAATATATAACATATATCAAAATAACAAAATTCACTCGTGTGAGTATTTAAATACTGCAATTTTTAGAATGGTGCATGCAAATGTCCTCCCCCCCACCCCCCACCAATAATAAAATTCACTCGTGTGAGTATTTAAATACTGTAATTTTTAGAACGGTGCATGCAAATGTCCCCCTCCCCTCCTCCCCCACCCCCATCCCCACACACATATAACACATATATATAACATGGATTTGGATCTGATGGATCATTATAGAATTTAATCGTATCATATATGTCCATCTATGCATGCACATACATGTCACAAATAGTTGAAACTTGAACATTTGCATATAAATAATTGCCCAGTTAAAAATAGAGACAGGTACATGTGAAGGCACATTCTGCAACCAGAACAAATCAACATTGAATGTTCCCATTAACTATATGTTATCTCACCACGATACCTACAGAAAATGAAAGTCTGCTATAAACTTCAGACTAATAATTATAATCACCAGACAACTTGTCTATGTCAAATCCAATTTCAATGGACTATAAGACAGTAGATGCCATGTCATATTGTAGGTATCAGTGTTTGGGGCATCAGGCATACCAGCTATGTTTTGACTATCAGAGTGGAAATGATTATCAATCTTGTAGCCAAGCTGTCTAAGGGTCAAATCTTGAATATCATACAACATAGCAGACCAGCAAAAGCATATGATTGGCATGTAATCTTGTACATTATGTTCCTTTAATATAATTTTAATTTGTTTACCTGAATCAGCATAGAATAATATTATCTAAGTACTAGAACAACAATAAATGGCTTTTAATATCAATATAGAACATATATCAAAATAGCAAAATTCACTCGTGTGAGTATTTAAATACTGTAGTTTTAGAATGGTGCATGCAAATGTCCCCCCCCCCAACCGCCCACACGCATGCACATGCAAATGTCCCCCCCCCCAACCGCACACACACACGCACGCACGCACATATATATAAGATGGTAGATGCCATGTCATATTGTAGGTATCAGTGTTTGGGGCATCAAGCATACAAAGTTATAGGCTGTCCAGGACAGAAGAAAATAGGAAAATTAAAAATATAATCAGTAGAGAAAAGAGAGTACCAGCCAGGATACAGCTGCCTCAAAGGCCCGGTGAACAATTGCAGTGAGACATTGATAGACAGCTGGCATGAGATTTGGAGTTGCAAGGTACTTAAAAACACAATCAAAAGCACTTCTATGTTGAATTTCCCTTGAATCACTTTTAAGAATGCCACCATTGCAGCTAAAACGTAAAATTTCCAAGAATGCCACAGCCAGAAGATAAGTAGCCTTGACACCTGTTTATGGATGCAAATACATGAGATGAGATCAAGTATTAAGTACTAGAATGAGTTCATCCCATGATTCAATAAGATATCGTGACAAGGCAGCATGGGATTCACCATATATCCATGTAATGTCTAGAGCTAGAAGACACAAAAGATAGGCTTAAAGTTTCACACAAGCTGAAAGTAAAATTCTACCCGAAATTGTGCCCATTGATGCTATCTCAACCCGCCCCCCTAAAGCTGCTGAAAGGGCTGCACGTTGGGCTACAGCAGCCTTTTCATTCCCACTACCTCGACGGCTGCCAGGATTATGTAGTGCATTGAGCTCCAACTCGTCTTCCAGCCATTTCACAGAACTCACAACCTGGAGAACAATATATTAAAAAGCTTTCTCCAAAAGCCACTGAAACGCTAAAATAAGGAAATAGAAACAGCTTAGAAAAAAGTTTGACATCCAACATTTTCAACATATGCATATAACTTTTTCTTAGTTTGACATCCATATGGCAAAAAAAATAACAAAAATTTTCATATTTTGTAGAACACAGTTAGCAAGACCATGCTGTTGGCAGTGAATTTATCTTACAAGCGGCGGTGTTCCTTGGGTGATTTTCTGGACTGCCGATGACCATTGTACATTCCACATATAGGGACCTGCCACTGCTTGAAGAGCCATGGCACTCATGCTCCCTAGGCTATTCATGGTTGTAGAAAGCAACTTGGAAGATGGTTGATTTGTCTGGATAGGTGGAGCTAAACCAAACAGCACAATATAAAACCATAAATTTCGAAACAATTTTAGCAAAGGAGGCTCTACATCTTGGGTAGGATCAAAATCTGAACATATCTCAGCAACAGATGGCAGGAGCGGCCCTAGCAAATCAGCTCCACTCCTGCATTAAAAGGAAAACCACTGGTAATTGAAAGATTAAGCCTCTTTTCCATATGCAAGTACAACAACAAGAATTTAATACTCATATTTTTATGTTGAGCGCTTCACTGCTTATATCTTATATCGTGCAAGTATACAAATACCACTACAAATTGCATTAGGGAAAACCAGGAAGATTAATTCATTCTCAATTTCAGCAACCCAAAATGAACTCACAGCTATGCATCAGAAGGCATGAACACAAGAACCATGTATATTATACACACAAAAGTATGTTTCCTCTGCATCTCCCTAAGGAATCTATCTCCTATTACATTGTTTCATGAGTTTCTGTCACTTATTTTAATCATCGTTTAAATACCTGCCAGTCTTTGATTCTGCTACTAAACCCACGTCAGAACATAAAGCCAATAGACGGTGACGATAGTCAGACCTTAATTTAGCATCATTAAGACCAGAGGCAACTGAAACAAATGCGGCAGGCAAAGTCTGCATCAATCATAACAGGATAAGTGTCTGTGATTAAAAAATTGCAGTCTATTACAATGAAGCCAAGCATCCCATTTCCGTCAAAAAATGTAAAATGGGATTAGACTGGTAACAAATTTTCACCTATAGTTTATTGTAGCAAGTCACAAGCATATAGACCTGATACAAACCTCAACCCTTTCTGTAGTAGCTTCTGGAGCTAATGTTCTGCTTTGAGTTGATCCAACAGTAGAGAGTTTATCTAAATAGCTCCTTGTTAGCAATACTACTGTTTCACGATATGATTTCTCAAAACCTAAGCTTGCCATGCGAGCCACTGCATCCAAAAGCTGCACAATGATACGTAATGTGCACAATCATTGTCAGTCGCACATTCTATGGCTGTGTCATAGCAAAGCAGGGAATTATTTTTAATCAAAAGCTACAAGAATATATATTGTTTATATAGTTTCCCTAAATCAGACATACGGACAAAAGCTCCATTCAGAGTAAGGAACAAATATCCATACCCTAAGCCGCAAAAGGCTAGGTGTTGAAGCATCACCCTCTTCCAAACTCTCAATGAAAAGAGGTAATATCATCTCCACAACTTCAGGCCTTTTTAGCAGAAGCGCCATGTCAGCTAACAAGTGTATCACATTCAACTGGACTACAGGGACATTTTGCTTCTCTTTTTCCTCCTGAGAAAACAACACAAAAAAAAACACTTAGGAAAACAAATCCATCTTCTTATTTCAAATTGAAATCTTAGAGGCTCTGGAATAGGTATAAATAATATATACCTGAAAATTTGACAACGTCATGTCAAAAATGTTCCGAACACCAACTAACACTTCCTACTAAATTCCTTTCACAAGTCATGGCAGAACAGAAAATCTCAAATTTCAAATTGCAAAGACAACATTCTAATAATGTATCCTCTTATCATTATGAAACTGCTATTTATTTCATATAAACAAAATAGAAACAAAGCCTGTTTGACATCCTGGAGAACCATCATGTTCAAACAAAGCAGGCAAAACTGTTATGGCCCTCTAGCTAATATAAGGGATCACTTCTGTAAGTTAAGAGTAATCAGCCTACAACTGGGTTCGCATGAAAATGAATGAGGATTAGTATATATAGCAAATTATTATAATCATTCATACACGATTGTATATAATTTATTTGATATTGTTATCTGTGGGGTTATGAGAGTTATTTTCCTACCATGTTAGGAATTACTAATTATTATTATTTTTAGTCTTGGCAAGCATGATTCCTATCTATGATTGGGATATTCAGTGTTGATTATACTGATTGGAACATCTGGATCATGCTGAGTGGTATATGGATATTGGATTAGTGAGGACCTTCACAAATAATTCTTGAATACCACACCACCACCACAGAAGGAATACATCGAGATGACATTTGCTGAATATCACTATGAATAGAGAATGCAAGTATTCATGGAATCCGTTCAAACAGATCACAGCATACTTCGGAGTGAGGAGTAATCAGCCTATGTCATGAGGAACACCAACATTCCCAGTGAAGCTTTAAAGCAGAGTGGTAACAAATGCTCTTTGAGCTCCATTGCAAGTATAAACAGTTGGTAAAATAGAACAGCTTGCCCACAACGCCTAGGAAGAGAACCAACAGCTAAGACATGAAGAACACTAAGGTGAACAGTGAATGCCTACACAAAAAAAGATTCCAAACCCAATGGTAGAAGGTTGAATCCAAAGCAAGTTCCTTGCAACCCAAGCAAACAAGTAAAGGAAAAACTTCATGTCCCAACCTCCCTCCTCTTCTCTTGATTCTGCCTAATGTCATAATCATGCCACATTAAAACCTGAACGCTCTCATCTCCATGTGCCCACACAACCTCACTGTGCCAATCCACTGTCCCAGACACTCAAACCTCCTGCCAGACCCATGTCTGCAAACATCATTAGGCCAAACACAAAGTCACGAGCACGTACCAAGTTCCAACATTATCAGTGCAGCACTTCTCAATCCCCATACTCTGTTTATTTCCAATATGCCATATTTGATTTATATCCCAAGTAAATTTTATAACCCAGAAATTTATTTATCCCAGTAAAATATTTTCTGAAATTACTGAATAAAATATAATGGTATTTTTAGCAGTAAAATTTGGCAGCACAAACACATGTAGGAAACCAATCTCACAGCAGAAAACATAAACCCTCCAATTTATTCTTAACTTTTATTTCTCAGAAGAAATAAGGGCTACCATACAGGGAAAATGGCCCACAGAGAAATACAAAATTTTACAGCAGTTTCAACCTGAGCATTTTGGCTCCCTGAAAACTCTGGATCTGCACCAGCTGATTTTTCCTCACACTTGTGGCCTTCCAGCACTCAGAAAACCCCATGTGTGGCCTGCAAAACTTCCCTGCAATTCCACAGAGTGGCCCGTTTGTATCTGTCCTCACACGTGCAGCCGATTTTCACTCATGCAACTAGCAGGTGGATCTCCCTCACTCGTGCAACTAATCAATGTGCTTTTCCTGAGTTAGACTTAGGAAGAAGATCATAATAGACACTCAACAGGAGCAAGTTCCTTAGAAAATCTTGGATGAATTTTGCATGCTTGACACTTAGGAAAGTACCTATCCACTGCTACAGTATTAACACTCCCTCCTAGCAAGGAAGGTATTCTGCACCACTCTCAACTTATCTCTATAGAAGACAAACTCCCCTTTTACCAGGGGTTTGGTGAGAATGTATGCAACCTTCTTATCTATGGAGCATGGCTCCTCTTTGGACCCTATATTTTTGATGAAGTAATATATGATCTCTATATGCTTGGACCTATCATGGAACACTAAATTCTCTAAGAGTTTGATGCAATTCCGATAATCACAATGTATCATAGTACAATCCAACTCAAGACCAAATAACTTGGTGAACATCTTGCGAAGCCAAATAGTCTCACAACTTGCCAAACTCACTACCATATACTCTACCTCTGCTGAATTGACTGCCACAAAAGCCTGTTTCCAGCTAAACCATGAAATCACTGTTGATCCCAAGCTGAAACAACACACTGAGGTACTCTTCCTACCCACTATACTCCCAACCATGGTTGCTTGGGAATGGGGAGCGGGAGGGGGGAGCGGCAGCGGGAGAGCCATTTTCAAAAGCTCCCAGTCAAGAGCGTTTCGGGGAGCGTTTTTATATATATATATATATATATATATATATATATAGTTTTTTATATTTTTTATATTTTGATGCATATATGTCAACAAAAGCATGTAGAATGATGAATTAGACATAAAAAAACATTAAAACATAGATTGAATCATATAACATCAATCATCTAGAAGTTATGAACTTCATCAAACACGCCCACAAGTTGGAAACATACAACATATTGACTCTTGAGTCTCGCGAATCATCAATCTGAAGGTTTCAAGCTTTCAAAATTCAATATATAACATTTATCATCATTGATATATAACATTTATCGTCATTGATTTCAAATTTCAATATATAACATTTATCATCATTGATATATATCATAATTCATTTATCATCATTGATTCATGGATTTCAAATTTCAATATATAACATTTATCATCATTGATATATATCATTTATCATCATTAATTCACTGATTTCAAAATTCAATATATAACATTTATCATCATTGATATATAACATTTATCATCATTGATTCATTGATCACCATATAACTTTCATGAAGCATCATATTCATAATTGATAATGACTTGTAATCTTATAAATGCCAACTTCAAAGTTTCACCTTTCAAATTCAAACTTCACACTTAAATTGTCATTAAATATGAAAGAGTCAAGTTTCAACTACTCAACAGTTATAAAAGATAAAAACTAATAAAAAATAGAAAAGACCAGTAAACAACAAATCTATTTTATCTATTGGCTGGCCCCTTGCCACGCCCACGAGAAATGTCTAATTTGTGAGAACCACGAGGCAATGGTGGTCTTCTAGTACTCTCAGGAGTACCACGCCCACGACCATGACTAGAAGGTGGAGGGAAACGTGAGGATGTAGGTGGAGGTTGAACGTGCAAAGGAATAATAGTTGGATATCGAGCACTGGCACTGGCACCCGCACTGCTACTGGATGGTGGGACTGGCCCTATGTATGGTGGTGGCATGGCTGCTGATGCTTCATCATCATCCCTCAAAATTTCTTCTTCCAATTCTTCCATTTGTATAGTGTCGTCCTCCAGATTATCATCCTCTGGGTTGTTGTCCCAGACTTTATATGATTGATCCTCATATGCCCGATCACAGTAATGACTCAACAACCTCAAGCTGTAATGCACATAAACCAAGCTTTGATCTCGCTTTTCATTCAGCCTTTTTCTTCTCACATTATGTATGAAGTTGTAGGTGCTCCAACACCCACCTCTCTGCAGAAGAAGTATTCACAACTTGTGAGAGAACTTTTTTTGCCAACTTTGGCAAAAGTCCCATGCCGCCATATGCTTCCCACCATGTGAGAGCATCAAATCTGTCTCTGTCTTCCATTGTATGGAAAGAACCAAAGTTACCAGTGCAACTGAAGTATCTACCTAATTCAAGGCGCAATCTAGCACACTCCTCCCTGTCGGGGACCAACTTGTCTAATGCCTTCATGTACCCCTCTTATACCTCTGGATCACTGTGAGGTTTGATCCTAACCCACCTCCAGGTGCAGGTTGGCCCAACCAAGATGGAGAGTAGTATTTTGGCATAAGGATATATGCCAAGGCATGTAGTGGAACATTGAGTTTATTCCATCGTGCACACACATAGTCGTGAATCATTGCATACAAGTTGTGATCATTATCCTTAACAACATCTTTTATTTGGCCCGACATGCTATCCATCTGCTCATAAACCTCCCCAATCACTGGTTTATATGTATCTGAAAAATGAATCATGTTATAAATGGGCTTGGTGAAATTCAAAATTTCCCTCACACGTGCCCAAAAAAAAGGGTCAAGGGCAGTCTCCTCCACATGTTCAAAACCTTGCCTGTCAACTATTGTTGCTGCCTTGTCCTTTAATACCTGCCAGTGTGGGCTTGATAACATTGCATCCAATGACTCTCTTACCTTCAAAAGGTGCCTGAAGGTGAGGTAATAGCTAGCAAATCTAGTCCTTGCTATCTTCAACAACTCCAATTTGGAGTGAGTACGGAAAAGCCCATGGGTATTGCTATGATTTGTAATAAATCTTATCATTTTTTTTACCTCTTGTACAAATCACCAAGCCATTTGAATTGAGGTTGTTTGTTTTTAATGATAGCATGCATCAAAAGGTTCATTATGTGAACCAAACATCCAGACCAAAATATGTTGGGGTATTTATCCTCAATAATTGCTCCTGTTGCCTTATAGTTAGCAGAATTATGAGTGATGACTTGGATGACATTGTATGGCCCAGTATTTTCAATTATTTCAAGTAATGGTTCTGCAATGTTAATGCCGGTTTTGAATTTTTCTGAATAATCATATGCTGAAAGGAATATTGCACCACTAACCGACACAGCCAGAACACTTATCAATGGCTTTCCTTTTACATTGGTCCATCCATCAGATACAATGGACACCCCATGCTTATTCCAAGAATTTGTCATTCTAGCCAAAGAATTGTTTATTTTAGCTCTTTCATGATCAAGTCCCACGGTTCTGGCCTTGTCATACCCAGGGCTCCTGTATCCTTTGGGGGCATCATTAATGGCAGAAACCATTTCATGCCAATAAGGTGAGCGAAGAACATTGAATGGCCCCCCACAGGCATATAGAAACCGGAAATTTTTTGAATCCACATCATTCCTATACCCTTCATCAAGGAAATCGGATATGGTTCTACGCCTTAAGGAGATGTTTGGTCCAGGCGTGCCTCCATATCCACTGCCATGGGTGGAAGTTGATGGACTTCTTTGTCCATGATGTGATGGACTTGATGGTGTATAAGAATCAATGAAACCCCTAGATCTTTTAGATCTCTGTAGGGCAGCCTCCTCTTCCTTTCTATATTTCTCTCTCTGTGTTGCTGGCACACTTACACAAATTTTGATTCCTAGATTTTTGTCTCCATCCCCTGGCATTTTCCCACAAAGGTGCCTTCTGGCACGGGTGTATGAACCTGTGTATTCTTTATTGCAATGGGGGCAAAGAAATTTAGTGGTTCCACCACCTTTCCCTCCTTCTTGCCTCTGAACATATTTCCACAAAGGTGTTTGACTTTGCTCTTGTCTAGTTGGGGTATCTGTGGCCTCATGTTTTCCACTCTTCCCTTCCTCCTCAGCATACTCCTCCTCCTCTTCAGGATTTTCATCAAATCCACTATAACCCACTTCTTCATCCTCCTCTTCTCTAATGGGCCTCTTTCTTCTACTCTCCAACACCATTATTACAAGGAAAGGAACCAGCATGAAGAAAATCCCTAGCCATATAGCCATGATGTTTCAAGTTTAAAGTTTCAAGTTTCTAGCCTGCAAAAAACATGGAGGAATGGCAAATGGGAATAAGAAATGCAACATAGGAAAAAAACAATTCAATTTTTCACTTTTCAACACACTAGAACGCAACATTGAGAAAAAAAATCAATTTTTCATTTTTGAACAACTTAAAAACAATTCCTAGAAAATAAAAAACTAGATTAGAAGACCTACCTCTTTCTTGCAATCCTCCTCTTGCAAACTTGCTCTCTTGCAGCTTGCTCCTTGCTCTCTCCTTGGCACTTCCGCTCTCCAAACTCTCAAGCTCTCCTTCTCTCCAAATCACTCTCCAACTCTCAAGCTCTTGCTCCTCTTGCTCTCTCTCTCAAACTAAAACAATAAAAACTAAATGAGAAGGGTGGGCTTTTATTTACCCAACCCCCCTCCTTGCCTCCCAAAAAAAAAAAATCGAATTTTGATGTCGGAATTTTTTCTACGCGTCGGGGAGCGTTTTTTATGCCGTGGAGCGTTCGGAAGCAAATGCTCTGGCATGCCATTAAAACCGCTCTGACGTTTTTAATGGAAACGCTCGAGACGTTGCGCTCCCAAGCGCTCCCAATGCTCTAGAAAAAGACGGGAGTGTTTCCGAGTTCGGGAGGCGCACTGGCTTTGAGAACGGAAGCGCGTTTGGAGGACAAGATTCAGGTGGGGGGGGAGGGAGAGAGGCTTCCCATAACCTTGCTCCCAACTCTCAATCTTGTTAGAAAATGTAACTAGGTTCGGTCTTCATAATTCTAACTTAGATTAGGTATTTATACTTGTATTTCTGCTTGTATTCTTGTATATTTTATGAAAAAAAGAAAAGAAAAGAGAAAGAGAAAAAAAAAAAAAATCGAATTTTGACGTCGGAATTTTTTCTACGTGCCAGGGAGCGTTTGGGAGCGAACGCTCCCCGACCGCTTCCCGCATTAAAAAATCGCTCCTGAAAAGATAGGGAGCATTTTTTCAGGCTCGGAAGTGCGCTCCTGAAAACGCTCCCCACAGAAAGTGTTTTAAGGAGCGCACTTCCGAGCGCTTCCAAAGAGCTCCCGAACGGAGCGCGTTTTGGGAGCAGGATTGGGGTGGGGGGGGGGGGGGGGGGGGGGAGAGAAACTTCCCCGCAACCTTGCTCCCAACTCAATCTTGTTAGAAAATGTAACTAGGTTCAGTCTTCATAATTCTAACTAGATTCGGTATTTATAATTGTATTTCTACTTGTATTCTTGTATATTTTATGAAAAAAGAAAAGAAAAGAGAAAGAGAAAAAAAAAAAATTTATTATTATTATTATTATAGATAAGCATGTTCTTCATGCTTCAAGGGTTTCTTGAGTCAACAAGAAATTTTGTCATGAGTCAAAGTCCCTTTCAGGCAATTTGTAATCAAAAGAGAATATTATTTTCGAGTCTAGAAGAGTCTATTGGACCCCAAGACCAATTAGCCCTACCAAAGATAAGTCAGCCTAAAGGAGGCCTCATTCGACCACATGATAGGCTATATAAGGAAGAGACCTTGACTTCATTTGGACACTCTCACTCACAGGTTCAATCTCCAAGCAAGAGATGCAAAATCAAGTGCAGAGGTCAAGAAGAAGAAGAGAAGGGCAAGCAAGGAGAAGCTCTTTCTAATTCTGTCATTCTTTGTTCATACGTACAAAGTTCTGGGGCATCTTTACAAGTTGCAGGGTTGAAAATCTCTGAAGCTACAGGGCCCAAATTCTGTGAAGCTGGGCACGTTTTAAAGTTGTTGACTTATTTGAGGAAGGATTTTTTGGAGGGCTGACTTGGTGCTTGAGGAGGTCTTTATATTTTTCTTTGGGTCTTGAATGTCTCATTTTGAATTGATTCTATAAGAAGAGAAGAATTTTTCTAGGTTTTCCCCTTGGAGGGGTGTTCTGCCCTGGCTTGGAGCCTATATCTTGTGTTCCTTTTGTTCTTGTGATCATCATGTAATTTATGGTTTTGGTAATTGCTTGATGAAGAAGATATAATTAATTAATTAAATGCCAAAAAATCTCACAAGTAATTATCAAGTAAGAGGAATCAAAACCTAATCTGCAAACCCTTTAATTTCTCAACAAATCTAAGTCAGTATAACCTTGCAGTTGCACTCCACCACTCCTAACATATCTCAACCCATACTCCGTTGTACCTTGCAAGTACCTAAGCACATGCTTCGTTACAACTCAATGCACCCTCATTAGCTCTACCATAAACTAGCTTAGGGTATTCACAACAAATCATATATATGGCCTACTATTGACCAAATATATCTAAAAACAAATCAGCCTATACAAAGTGGGGTCCGCCAATCTGAATCTAAAGCATTTAGCTTCTTCAAATTAGCGATCATGGGTGTAGACATAGGTCTACAATCCACCATCCTGAACATCCTCAGGATATCAACTACATATTTTCCATGTCCAAAGAAAATCTCACCTGACTGCCGCCACACATCCAGTCCCAAAAAGTTGTGCATCATCCTGATGTCCATCTTAAATTGGAAGCTAAATCTTCTTGACACATTTCAATGAGTTTCTCTAGCCCTTTGTAAAAGAGGTCATACACATAAAATACCAAGATGAGAGGGATCATCACCAGCTAGTAAGAGGTACAAGTTGGGATCTGCCTCACTCTCACTGAAGCCTAGGCTCAGCAGATACCCATCAATCCTCGAGTACCATGTACTCAATGCATGCATGAGTCTGTATAATGCCTTCTTCAATCTGCACACATCGGAATTTCTCCCATGCACCTCAAAGCCCTGAGGTTGCTCAATGTACACCTCCTCCTCAATCACTCTATTGAGGAAGGTTGTATTCACATCGATCTAATGTATCCTCTAGCCCATCTCTAAAGCAATAGATATAACAGCTTGTATAGAGGTATACCTTGCAACGGGAACAAATGTCTCCTAGTAATCCACTCTCTCCTTCTAGGAGAATCCTTTTGCCACAAACCTTGCCTTATATTTTTCAATGCTTCCATACACAACATGCATGATCTTAAAGATCCACCTAGAGCTTACCATTGATTTCCCTTTTAGCCTTGGCACAATGTCCCACACACCATTCTCCATGATGAAGTTATATTCCTCGATCATGGCATCCCTCCAAAACCTATTGGCCTGCTACCTCCTCAAAGTCGATAGGCTCGAAATCAATGATCCTAATTTTGAGAGCCATGTAACTCAGAAACTCCCTTGGTGGTCTACACTCCCTGAAGATACCCCTAGGAGCCACCACATGCTCATAAGCATCTCTGAGTGTTTTCTCTAGCCATCTCAGCTTCCTCCTAATAGAACTATAAGGAGCCTCCAACTTCTCCTCCTAATCTGAAGATTGCATTCTCGTTGTAGGTAGCATTGGTCTCTCTTCAATCTCCAGAGCCTCCTGCTCCTTATCCTTTGCTGTTGTTGGAAGTGGTTCATGTGACTTCCTAAAGGCTCGACTCTCCTCAAACCCGACATACCAACTTACCATAGCCTTCACCTGTGTTAGAATGTATACTGTGTAGGCCTTTCAAGTTTCGTTATACCCTGCAAGGATGCCCATTTTGTTGAAGGCTCCAACTTCATCCTCTTTTCTTAGAGTAGGCTCCTTAACAAAGAAGAAATTCATGACATCGAAAGAGGGAATCCTACAAGCAATTGGTTGTCGCATGATCTCGACCTAGAGAGTTGTTGGAAGCAAGTCCCTGGTTAAGGGGAGGCTTGGTCAAGTACCTGGTTAAGAGGGAGCATGGGTACATTCCTTCACAGGAATATGTATATCCCCCCTGGTTAAGAGGGAGAGATAGACACATCCTTCTTATCTTCACTTGGGAAGAAAGAATGGAGGATTTGGTAAGCATCTCGCATCCGATACTCTTTGAAGATGCGGTAAGGAATCCTGTTGAAGAATGTAACTAGGTTCGGCCTTCATTAATGTATTTGAGTCACTATGTAATGTACTTGTCAAAAGAATAAAGAAAAGAATTTTATTATTATTACAATGACTTATTAAAACATGGGTTTCATGCTTGGGTCATCATGTTTTAGGTCAAAGTCCCCATTGAGGACTTCTAGGATTTATTCTGAGTCTATAGAGTCATACATTTATAAAGACCCTTCTTGGGCTTTCAAATCATGTAAAAAGGTTTAGTATTGAGTCAAATATGATTTATGTCGCCTCCACACCGAGTCGGCTTCAGGATGATCAAGTCAGCCTCAAGGAGGGTTATTCGACCTCACCTAAAGGCTATAAAAGAAGCAGTTTGAATTCATTTGGTGTAGAACATCTCAAGCAAGTTCGATATCTGTTTGGAAGATGGAAAAAGTGTGAAGTGAAGGAAGAGGACTAAAGAATTGTGAGTTTGTTCAAGGTGAAAGAAGAAGAGAAAATCGAAATTTTGTTGCATCTATCTATCTCTATCGTGCCCTAAATAAGTGCGGAAACAAGATCTGAGCAAGAAGAAATAATAAACATGACACCATTATTTTCGGACTAAGTCCCCAGAAAAACCCAATGCGGGAAAACTGGTGCAGCAGCGAAGGGTTTGTATTATTATGCAGTAATTTATAAGTACAATTCTTCGGATGCCCAGACTAGCAATCCCATATAGAGATCTAATTGAAGAAAGGGCTAGTGAAATAATCTCACCACGTCACTAGAAGATCTGGCACTGATCTGCGTTGGAGATGAGCCTCTGCATTGTCTCTATTGCGTCACAACTGTGCAGTCATCGTTGTTGGGACTATGTTGCACCTCCTTTGATCTCTCTGCCAACTGGAAACTTCAGCCCTCTGGTCTCCAGCCTCACCTCCCGACTCAGATATTGGATCATGACTGTCTCATAGGAGAAATACAAACTCCCTCTAAAGCTCTGCGCAGCCTCTACGTGGCTTTTGTGTGGTTGGCTCTGCACTACCTCTCCGAACTGCTCTCTGCCCTCTCTGCGTCGTACTCTTCAGATCTGGAAAAATCTCCAACCAGAAATTATCTCTGCCCCTCTCTACAAGAATCAACTCGATCAATCTTCTCCCTGAGCATTGCTCACTCAAGAATTTCAATCTCTAGACTATGTTTGTGTGTTTTCCAAATGCCCCATCAAGTCCTTCTTATAATCATCTAATTGAGACTTTCCGGCCGAGATTAAATTGCTAATCAACAGCTAAGATTAACTTGACTTCATCTGCGTGGCTTTTGCGTTGTTGGCTCTGCACTGCCTCTCCGGACTACTCTCTGCCCTCTCTGCCTCGTACTCTCTGAATCTGGAAAAATCACCAACCGGAAATTATCTCTGCCCCTCTCTGCAAGAATCAACTCGATCGATCTTCTCCCTGAGCACTGCTCACTCAAGAATTTCGATCTCTAGACTCTGTCTATGTATTTTTCAAATGCCCCATCAAGTCCTTCTTATAATCTTCTAGTTGAGACTTCACGGCCAAGATTAAATCGCTAATCAATGGCTAATATTAACTTGACTTGATCTTCGTCCTTTTCTAGAAGTTTCACACCCTGTTTTAATTAATATCGTTTAATTATTTTAATTTCCTAAGTTTAAACATAGGGTCCCATTGAAAATAATTAATTATTTTCATAAAACACAATCCGGGTGGAATTTCCCAAAACACTTTTTGCGTTCTTTGGAATACATGTGCCTAAGCCTCCCTGCATATTTTGAGACTTAGAGCACATCCGATGCTACCAAAAATCAACAGTTGTTGCATGATGTCGTTGTCGAGACAAGTATTGGTCGAAGTTGTTGTTGCTGGGTGTTGTTGCCTCAAGAAGGTGTATTGGGTCAAAATCGAAGTTTCTAAGTCAAGACCAAAGTCTTTTAGCCAAGGTCGAAGTCTCTAAAGCAAGATCGAAGTTACCGGATCCTAGAAAGTGTTGCATAGTGTTTTTGTTATTGATGTTGTTGTCGGGTCGAAATAAGAAGAAGAAAGGAAGAAGAAAGCTGACTTGGTGTGGAGGAAGTTTGTGTCAAGGTCTAGAGTCTTGGATTATCTCAGGAAAAACTATTGAAGGAAGAATTATTGATTCGATTTTCCCCTAGAGTGGGGTTTTTCCCTGGCTATTCGCCTATATTTGGTGTCCTTGATCTATGTGCTATTGCTTTGGTAATTGCTTGATGAATTAAGAGAAAAGAAGATAATAAGAAAACTAATAAGAATACAGAGACATCACAAGTAATTATCAAGAACAAGAAAATCTTTTTGCATTTCTGATTTTCTAACATGGTAACAAAGCTTTGATGAAGAAAGAAGAAAAAGGCAGTTTCAAGGAGTTGATCAAGGAATCATAAAAGGAAATTCTTTAAGGAAAGAAGTTCACTATCAAGGGAGAAAACAAGCTTGAAGGAGCATCAAACTACAGGTCATGGAAGAAGAGGATTGACCTCATTCTTGAAAAAAGAAGCCTACAGAAGACTCCAATGATGCAGATAAGGTGAAATTCAGAGAATTAGAATTGGTGGTCATGACTCTAATGGTAGAAGGCATAAAGGAAAATATTGTCCCATACATAGCCAACATTGACCATGCTCAAGAAATGTACAAAGCTTTGTCAAAACTATTCACTATTAAGAACATTGGTCAAGTAGCAAGTTTGAAGAATGAACTAAGGACCACAAAAATGACTAAAGAAGACAATGTGGCTACCTTATTTGTGAGAATAGCAAGAATAAGAGATGATCTTCTTGCCATTGATGACATTGTACCCGACAAGGAACTTGTGATCACTGCATAATTAGGTTTGCCACCTTCTTGGAGTGCTTTTGCTTCAGGACTCAACAGCTGGAAGGAAGCAGCCACCTTTAAAGAATTATGGATTGTCGGCAGCCAAGAGGAATAAAAAATCTCATTAGTATCCAACAATGAAGAAGTTTCAAATGCCTACACCGCTCAAAACAAGAAAGGAAACTTCAAGAAGTCAAAGGGACCAAGGAGTAAGGTTGACATGTCCAAGGTAGAATGTTATCAATGTCATAAAATGGGTCACTATAAAAGTGATTGTCCCAACAATCTGGAAAATAAGAAGGGGGAAAGAGATCAAGCAAACGTTGCTAAAGAAGGATCTCCTAAGAAAGTTAAACCCAAAGAATCTGACATAAGGACTTACACTACTAAGTCCTTTGCTCTTAGCCTTAGATATTCTATTTTTTATTTTTTATTTTTAGTATTTGTAGGTTTAAAAAGAAATTTTTGTTTTTATAAGATTTTAGGTATCCCTCAAGCTTTGGAGGGAACCCTCAACAACTCCCAAAGATAAGTATCTTATTTCTTTTCAGTTTTGGTTTCATGTACTTATTTAAGCTTTGTTTATATTAAATAATAATCACCTTTCTACCTCTATTTCCTTGTTTAGGAAATGACTTGTTGAATGCTCAAGGACTATGAAAGACAGCCTCACAGGACAAAGCATTGGAGTTAAATGGTTTGTTAAAAAATAAAGGTATGTCTTAGACCAAAAGCCTTGTTCTCTTCATAATCATTCTCTTTGGTAATTCATTCTAAATTACTAGCATTGTTGTGTCTAGCTCTCTTGAATTGTAAAGATTCTTGATTGGGTGATTCATCATTAGATAAATCTACCCTTCTTATATCTTTGATTGTTTGTATGAAGATCCCTAGAAAGGTTCTCTAAAAAACCCGAACTTAAGGGTACGTTAATGATAATATGTGAAACCCTAGCCTACTTAGGGTTATTTGGAAATAATGTTTGAAGTTTTTGATGATAATGTCATATTTGGGGTCTTGGTATTATCAAGAAAACCCTAACTTGTTAGGGTTGAATGATGTTGCCTAAGATCCCAAACCTTTGAAGTTTTGGTGTAGTAGGGTTTGCTTTGCTATGTTATGAAACCCTAGATCTTTAGGGTTTGGTTGGGTATATAAGCAAAACCCTTGTTATGTATTTGAAGTAAGGTCCTAGGAATGAAACCCTAGGTATGTGTCCATTGGTTGAATCCCTAGCCTGGTCTAGGTCGATATATGTCTAATATATTAATATTGCCTCACATATGATATGCCTATGTTTGATGATGAAGTCCTAGATATGCATGTGTGTTGACCTAATTATTAATGGTCATGAGTCTTAGGGTTTGGAAACAAGCCCTAGTCAAAGCTTGATATTCTAGGATGATGTTTGAGAAATCTTGGGTTTTGCAGCTAAACCATAGTAGTAGTTGAATCCTTCAGATTCGTGATATAACAATATGGAATCTATGAATCTATGTAGTGATTACGAAGAATTTGTAGATGGAAAAACTAGGGTTTACATCAAACCCTAGTAGAAGTTATTCATGTTGTTGGAGCTCATGTATGAAATCTAGGGTTTACATGAAATCCTAGTAGGAAATGTAACATATGAATTATGATAATTGTTAGATGCATTAATCTGATTTGTTTCTAGGGTTTGTTATTTAACTTGTCATGTCATTGAAAGAATATCGAAACCCTAGATATAATGAGCTTGATATTTTGTTTGAGTTGTTGATATGATTTAGGGTTTGTACCAAAACCTGGGCAAGAAGTTGAAGTATTGAAGTATAGTCTCTTGTTGATTATGTTTGTAAAGTCTAATGCTTTCGTTATTATAGGATTTTATTATGGCTAACTTCATGCTTCTATAGATCCGGTTGTACTTGCTATCGAAGTTGTGCAAGTACATCATCTTCAAGATGGTGAAGATGTCTATAAGAATAAAAAAGATGATATGATAAGCATGATAAGAAGAATGGAAGCCATGAAAGATTCTCCAATGTCATAAGAAGAAGTTGATCTCCCTAGATTAAGAGGGAGTCTGGATAGAAGAAATCTCCCTGATTGAGAGGGAGGGCATAACATAGTTTTGATTGAAGAATGCATTTTGAAGGATATGTTATTACATGTGGAGTAGGAAAGGAAAGTATATGATTAAGGAATCTACTGTCAAAGATTCGATTGATAGTCCTACTGTGATAAGTTGAGAAGCAACATCTAGAAAGACCCCGAAGGTTTTTATTTGATTATGTACATTTGAAAGTGTACTAATAAATGGCGTAGTATTTGTATAGGTAATTTAAATCTCTCGAATTTTTGATGAGGCTTTGTGAGTGAAGCATTGCCTGGGAGAACATCTGGCCGACATTGTGTTAATTTCTAGTTCCCGAAGTAGGAAAGGTAAAGTTGGTCATTGAGCTCTGACACGCACTTGGATCCCTGGGTTTATGGTTAGTAAGTAAGCCTAATGGTACCTAACGAGGCTGAAAGCTTTAGTCCATCTTAGTCCCACTCGGATAGATTGTCCTGGTCAAAAATCTAGTCTGTGGCATTGCGGTGCCTAAATTGTTTAGAGACCATGGATAGATTGCCCTGGTCAAAAATCTAATCCATGGCATTGAGATGCCTAAAAATTCTTCATAGTTCACATAGTTTGAGATCTTCCTTATACTTGTATGCTATGAATACCTCCCGAGTTAAGAGGGAGTGTTAAAGAATGTAACTAGGTTCACTCTCCATTAATGTATTTGAGTCACTATGTAATGTACTTGTCAAGAGAATAAAGAAACGAATTTTATTATTATTACAATGACTTATTAAAGCATGGGTTTCATGCTTTGGGTCATTATGTTTTAGGTCAAAGTCCCCATTAAGGACTTCTAGGATTTATTCTGAGTCTATAGAGTCATTGTACATTTAAAAAGACCCTTCTTGGGCTTTCAAATCATGTAAAAAGTTTTAGTATTGAGTCAAATATGATTTATGTCACCTCCACACCAAGTCGACTTTAAGATGATCAAGTTGGCCTCAAGGAGGGCTATTCGACCTGACCTTAAGGCTATAAAAGATGTAGTTCGAATTCATTTGGTGTAGAACATCTCAAGCAAGTTTGATATCTCTTTGGAAGCAAGAAAAAGTGCGAAGTGAAGGAAGAGGGCTAAAGAAATGCTAGTATGGTCAAGGTGAAAGAGGAAGAGAAAATCAAAATTTTGGTGCATCTATCTCTCTTTCTGTCTCGTGCCCTAGATTGGAAGATCGAAATTCTTGTTGTGATGTCGCTGCCAGTTGTTGCATGATGTCGATGTCGAGACAAGTATAGGTCAAAGTTGTTGTTGGGTGTTGTTGCCTAAGACCAAAATCTTTCAGCCAAGGTTGAAGTCTCTAAAGCAAGATCAAAGTTACTGGGTCCTAGAAAGTGTTGCATAGTGGTGTTGTTGTTGTTGTCGTTGCCAAGTCGAAATAGGATCATCTGCAAAGGAAGAAAAAGGTTGACTTGGTGTGGAGGAATTTTGTGTCAATGTCTAGAGCCTTGGATTATTCTTATTATCTCAGGAAAAACTATTTAAGGAAGAATCACTGACTGGGTTTTCCCCTAGAGTGGGGTTTTGCCTTGATTGTCCACCTATATTTGGTGTCCTTGATCTATGTGTTATTGCTTTGGTAATTTCTTGACGAATTAAGAGAAGAGAAGATAATAAGGAAACTAGTAAGAATACAAGAACATAACAAGTAATTATCAAGAACAAGAAAATCTTTTTGTGTTTTTGATTTTCTAACACGTCCAAGATAAGAGTAGTCGTAGAGGACCAATATTCTTTGAGGATTGGGAGTCCAAGATAAGAATAACCCTGGTGGAACATACTCTGAGAGAACCCGGGTGGGGTATGTTTCAAGAGAGACAATGATGATGGTGTCAATTAATCATTGGTCTCACCAACATTTTGCTCTGATCTTGTGGAGAGATAGAGTTGATAGTCAAGGCCTTGCTATGCAACAATATTGGATGATATGATGCTAAACAAATGGGTTACCAATCTGACTCTTCTTATGAGAATTCTTCAAATTGAGAATGTTCAAGTACCGTGTATGAATTATGAATACCTCACTAGTTAAGAGGGAGTGTTGAAAAATGTAACTACGTTCAGTCTTCATAATGACAGATGTAATATTGATTTTATGTATTTAATGAAAAGAGAAAAATAAATTTATTATTGTGAGTCTTGAGGCATGGGTTTCATGCTCAAGAGAAATTTATTTTTTAGGTCAAGCTCCCAATGTGAGCTCTTAGGGTTGGTCATTGTGTCTTCAAGTCATTAAAGGTCATTGTCATGTACGAAAGACCAATTTGGGCATGTTACACATTGTAAGAAGAATTTATTCAAGTCAAAGTCAAGTCCAAGAACTCTCCAAAGACTAAGTCATAATGCAAAGAACAAGTCGGCCTTCAGAATCTTCAAGTCCACCTACAAACATCTTCAAGTCGGCCTCAACGCATGAAGAAAGAGTCTATATATAGGAGGACTTGGCCTCACTCAAGGAGGCATTCGATCATCTTCATAAAGTTTGATCTAAGAAAGAAAGTATGCAAGAAAGGACAACAAAGGAAGAGACAATCTTCATTAGAAGTCGGCCTTCAAAATCTTCAAGTCAGCCGACAGACATCTTCAAGCCAGCCTCAACGCATGAAGAAAGAGTCTATATATAGGAGGACTCGGCCTCGCTCAAGGAGGCATTTGATCATCTTCATAAATTTCAATCTAAGAAAGGGAAAGTATGCAAGAAAGGGCAGCGAAGGAGGAGACAATCTTCATTAGAAGAAATCAGAAGTTTGCATCTGTTTTAGGGCTCAAATCTGTCACATGTTCGAGGAAGGATTAGGGCATCCACTTGTTGCAGAAGGACCAAGTTGCAAACCTTAAGAAAGCATCAATCAAGACAAGGAATCAATCTATCCTTCAAGCCAAGGTCAAAAGTAAACCAAATTGAATCAAGCGCAGGAGTAAAGGGCTGATGTTACCCCAAATCTGTCACGCGTGCGAAAAGTTCAGTGCATTGCAGGAGGCCGAAAATTTCAGACTAGTGTTGCAGGAGCAAAGGCTAAAAACAGAAGAGGAGATTCCAGTTGAATCGAAAAGGGGTTAACTTTGACTTGAGGAAAATTGACTTGGTCTTGGAGAAGTTCTTGGTCAAGGTTCTAAGTCTTGGAATTCGTCAAATGAAGGATTCTATAAAAAGAAGATTTCAGTGGGTTTTCCTCTCAAGATTGGAGAGGTTTTCGCCCTGGCTGATCGCCTATATTTTGTGTCCTTTGTCTCATTGTTCATTATGTTTTGGTAGCTGTTTGATGAAGAGAACACTAATAATAATTAAATAAAGAAGAAGAACCTAATCAAAAGTTTTCACAAGCAGTTATCATAAGCAAGAGAAATCACCTATACTGCTGCCCCTAGATTTCTCAACATGTTGTAGCAAACCGCAAGAGGAAACTTGTACAGCAGTAGATGTTTCCTTCTTTCTTTGGCAAAGTCACACTTCTATTTCAGCAAATTATACTTCTATGTTCTAAACTTCTATAGTGTTTTGTCTACGTACAGCTGCTAACTTATAGCAAACTGTGGAGGTACCTTTTAAACTTTGATCATTGGAATGATAAGCTGATTTGAAGGGGAAAATCACTGTGCATGTGTGCTATTCATTTATTGTTTCCACTCTTCATTTTTCCTACAATACGTGTGAACATTGCATATTTATAAATATTCGTTTCTGTGGTTAAATAAGTTCAAATCAAATTTATTTAATTAAAACGAAACATAGAACTTCAATCATCTAGGGCCTTCAGAAAATTTGACAGCAGTCACTTCAAGTTCAGAGTTGGTGGATCCACAATGGTGTACAAGTAGCTAATAGGTTCCTTGATGTATATGCTCGACACTGTACCAAATATATGCTTTGAAGTTTGCAGTGAATACCTCAAGTAAATTCATAGTGGAACCAAGGCAAAAGCATTGGATAGCAGTAAAACATTTGACAGTTGTCACTTCAAGTTCAGAGTTGGTGGATCCACAATGTTGTACAAGTAGCCAATAGGTTCCTTGATGTATTTGCTCAACACTATACCAAATATATGTTCTGCGGTGAATACCTCAAGTAAATTCATAGTGGAACCGAGGCAAAAGCATTGGATAGCAGTAAAACATGTGTTCAGATACTTGAGGGACACGTAGTGGAGTATGGTCTGACAAATTGGGCAAGCAGTCCAATAGACAAGAAAAGCACCTCGAGGTGTTACTTTAGCTTGGGCTCCACAATGATATCCTTGTTCAGCTAGAAGTAGATCTCCATGGCACTTAGGTTAGCAGGGGCAGAATACACCGCAACCAATACTACTAGTTGTAAGGTCATCTAACTTTGCAAGTTACTTGGAGGATTGCTTGATCAAGAATTCAATCCCATAGTCATTTACTATGATAATCAATATTGTATCAAGCTCTAAGAGAACCAGTGTTTCATGACAAATCCAAGCACATAGAGATCAAATATCACTTCATATGAGACAAGGTTCAAAAGGAAGCAATCAAGCTCCAGTATATCCCTCAGATTATGAAGTAGCTAATATTCTGACCAAGCCCTTAGCAAAAAGTGAGGTTTGAAGCATTCGAAGACAAACTTGGATTCGTGCATATAATCCCTCCCCGCTAAGAAAAAGTGTTGAGAAATGTAACTCAAACAAGAACCTCTTCCACGAGTTCAATGTAGTGTAGGAAGTGGTTCTATTTCTTTAGGGACCACTTATGAAATGTTAAAAAGAATTCCATCTTGTAATTTCTCTTGAAAAATAAAAGAAAACAGTGAGTATTTTTTAAGTCAATTAGTCTTAGGAATATAAATGAAATGTTCTGGAAGTTCTATAACATTAGTTATTTAGATTAGGATTTAATCTTAGCTATGCATTTCAATATTGAAATAAGCAGCAGCTACGATTGAGGAGATTAGTTGCTAGGATTGAGGAGATTGTTATTTTATCTCAACACATAAAGAGGACAAGATCGGAGAAGTCGATCTCATATGAGAAGAGAGCAACAGAGCTAGACAAATAAGATAAGATGATTTTATTGATTTCCAACAAATGACCACATAAGTGGGTCAATGGGACAGAACAAGAGTACAATCAATATGAACATGATGTGGGAGTGCAAGTGCAGCTCCTAGGAAACGTTGAAAATAACATACAAAAAGAAAGAAACAATCAACAGTGTTGTCCCAACATGCATATAAAAGATCGTGGCATGATACAAAATAATTAGTAGCCCTTCAAGAAAGAATGACAAAGATAGGAAGATCTTTGAATGGAGCTAATGTTAAATTTTCTTAAACTCTGCACTCTACTTAGATGAATTACTGAAAACAAGGCAACTGAAAACTGAAACCAAATTTACTTTCATCAAGAAACAGAGTTTCTTAACTTTCAACATGCAGCAAAAAATAATCGAGATAAAAACACATGCACACAAAATTGGCACGCTTGTTTTGCCCAGGAAACCCAAATGGGAAAACCTGCTTTCTTTGTTGTGATATTTTATTGAGTGTTTTTTGAGCAAATGGATCTATTACAATTCATGCTGCTACTGCAGCCACCAATCTATCTCTGCAAAAGTGCTAGGCTTCTCCTCACTATTCTTAGCTCTACAACTGTTCTCTGCTGATGATAGTCTCCAATTTCCCTGAGAATCCTGATCTCTGGTCTACAATCCTTGAGCACTCTAAGCTCCTAAATCCTTGCGCACTTAGCCTCCTAAATCCTTACACATAATTGCTCCTCAACTGATGCCCATTCCACAACAAAGAATGATCTTTGATCTTGTGCCTTTGTCCTTCTCAATATAGATAGAATTCAATGCCTGCAAGGAGGCCTAGTCGAATGCCAGTAGTCAATGTAGTGGGATTGTTGTTACACACTAGTCTGTAAGTGTCACTAAGGATGGACCGGAACCAAATAGGCTTGCTCACCCTTGATTTCTTTCATTCAAAAGAACTAAGCTCTTTCCTAAGCATGAAAGAAAGGAAAGAAAGGCTCTAAGCATGTTCTACTAGTGTCACAAGTTTCCTTTGCTAATTTATTGGAGCAAGTCCCAATTACGCTTAGACTAGCTCTCAGTCAACTAGCTCGAGTTCCTCCTTGATTTACTCTAGTTGTGATTGCGAGTTAACTGATAACTCAACTCGTTCTCTCTCCAATCAACACTTAAGTCTTAACTCGTTCTAACTCAACTTGTTACTGTCACCTCATCTTGTAGTCTAACGAAATAAGACTCCAACTAATTGTAGCTCCAACACTACGCATGCAAACTTGATGACCATTCTAGTAAACTAAAAATCAACTCATCATAACTAAAATATATATCATGAACTTGTATTCATGTTAGAGAAAGACTAATTCGAGGTCTTCATTGGCTAAGGCACAAGCCAAAAGACCTTCCATCGCTACATTTTCAACAGCTAAAGATGTCATAGGCTCCTAAACCTAATGACCAATGGCAAGGGAAGAGAACTAAGCATTGGCTTGCTATTCAAGTCCCCTGGAACCAGTGATGGGTCTTGTCATATGATCCTAAATGGGACATAGGAGAAAGGGATACTCCTAGTATCTAAGGTTGGGATTATTAAGAAAAAAAAGTTTGAATAGATCATTAGCCACTCCTATGGCACTAGGAGGTAATCGGACGAGTTGGGGGCATCCTTCTCTAGAATTATTTGGAATTGGTCCCTCTAGTGCTCTGAGGACATGTGAATTGATGTATAGTTCAACAACGCCAAACTACCAAAGTAGTCTCGATGATATATGTCGATCCCCCAAAGGGAGAGGCTAAGAAGGGACCCAAAATCTCACCCTCCTATAGTTTGGTGTACCCTAACCTTCTACTTGTCATTTGTGGTTCTAATATGACGAATACACATGAAAGTATGAAGTGATCCTCTTGGTCATCCCAAGGCGGGGCATGGTCCATAGGAATTAAGATCTGTAGCTGAAAATCTCCCTAATGAAGAGGGTTAAGCGTCATTGGTCTTCGTACCTAAAGAGGTACATAAAGGAAGAGTGCATCAAGAAAGGAGTAGATTGGTTAGGGTAAACTTGACTTGGTGAAAGAGTCATAGTTGTTAGGTCCACAATGGTGGCTTTGGGCATATGGTTTTGGTAGCCCATGTTATTAGAACACATGGATTACATGTGAGATGAAGCCTTTAAAAGACTTGGGGATTCTCGATTGTAATGTGCTTGAGTTGAGTGGAGGGCTCACTTGGTCGGGCCAAAATATTGGCCAGCTTGGTTGTTTTCAAGTCAAGTCATGGTTGCATTTAAGCCATAAGATAGTAAATGATCTATTAGGTTGGTTATCCCAGGTTGGTGTTTTTTGGGGTAAATCATGGTGTGGATGGTTTATGTGTGGTGTTGTTGCTATGTATGCGATTTTTATCATTATTTCTCTTGTATTGCTTTTATCTCTGACAAGTGGTATCACAGCCAAAGATCGTCGCATGTAGGAGTTGATGGTTGCAAATGTCAACGAATTGTATGTTGAAGCTGAAGTCAACATAGAGAAGCTCAATTGGGATTTTAATAGCAAACATAAAGATTGTCTGAGAGGAAATAGAGGTTCAACAAGGTGAGAATCAACTACGGAAACGATATCTAGGGAGGAGAACACCTGGTGTGAGCAGGTGTGCAGATGTAAGATAATGGTTGCATAAGTGTTGTACAACAATAACAAAGAAAAAATTTACTTTGGAGATGAAATTTATAAATTAGATGTAAGACCTAATTAAGCATGAGTACCCCTATCAATAGAGTCTCGGAGTAGACCTAAGTGATAGGAGCAGAGAGCATGCGGATTTCCCCTATCGAGTTTAAAGGGGGGGCTGTTACAGTAAATTTGACTTGATTAAAGAGTCAAAGTTGTTATGTCCCAATGTCCATTTCCGGCGCATAGATTGTGTAACCCGTGGTATTAGAACCCATGGATTACATGTGATGTAGCATTTAAAATAACTGGGGATTCTTTATTGTAAAGTGCCTGAGTTGAGCGGAGGGCTCACTTGGCTGAGCCAAGATGTGAGCCAACTTGACTACTTTTAAGTCGAGGCATGGCTACCATTAAGCCATAATATAATAATAGATATATTATTAGGCCAATTTTTCCAGGTTGGGGTTTTCTAGGGTAAATCATGGTGGACATAGTTTATGCATGGTGTTGTTGTCGTGGATGTGCTTTTTATCATTATTTCTCTCGTATTATTATTATCTCTAACAAGATTTGTTAAAGAGATGAGCAAGTATATCATCAACAAAATTCATAATCAATGTGGCTCCAAATTGCCTATGTAGTATGGAGTCCAAAAACAATGCTACAAATCAAGCTATTAGGACGTTGGCCTACTAAATATCATTGATCAACATGATCACTCATCAAACTTATGTTTCTAATTTCTACTTGTATATCCTTTTCCCTAGTCATTGCCTCCTCAAACTTTTCAAAATATTCTACCCTAATAGGTCCTATCGCATCATTTGGTTCATCAGATGGTCTTACATGGCCTCTTATACCAACCAAGCATAGTTTCAACTTTCAACCTCTGGATGCCCCCTCCTCCCATTAAGCGCTCACAAACTTTGCACAAAATTTAGCCATCAATAACATCACAATGAACCCATGCAACATCTTTGGTTTTGGGGGCCATGGTGGATGATGAAATTTTATATTTGAAAGGAAAGAGATCTGCAAATGAGAAAAAAAAATGCTAATAAGTAAAATACAAAACATATGGTAGCCACTGATGGTAGCTCAATTGGTGATCACCATGAAAATGAAGTATTATATACCACGAGATTCCAGGTTCAAACCCCTCGAGTTTACCCGTGGCCACATGCTTGGGGCGGCGTGGTTCACCTAGGAGTACACGCAAGTACAAGATTGGCCCAGTTGCCAATTCCTCTAGTCAAAAAAAAATTACAAAACCTGTGATAAATTTGAAAACAAAAAAGAGACAATTTTAGCCTACAAAGAGGGGTTGTTTTTACTTGGAAAGGGGGGAACACATTAAAAGCAGGGACAACAATCAAATATAGAATTTTTCAATAATGAAACCATACCTGGGAATGAAAACCAGCTGCCAAAGCCTCCTCCCAAAGATGCCAACTCCACTAGACAACTCCAAACCAGCTCCAAGATGACAAAGAAACTTTAAACTTGTTATTCTTGTTGCAAAATTTGGTGTTGTTGCACAACTCTCCAAGCTCTCATATGGTCACAAAACCTAGAAATGAGAAGTGTGAGGCAAATAAGAAGTCCAAAAATACACCTAAAAACATCACTTGCAAGCCCCATCCTCGCCACGTGCACTATAAATAAATTAGGACAATTTTTAGCAAACTTAGTTGGTTAGGGCCAATTGATACCTAGCTCATACCAACCAATCCCCAAATCCTCAATTCATCTACTAGTTTAATGTGTGAAGTGAGCTTACCAACCGATTTGACACGTTACCAGTTCAAACCGAACAAATTTGAAATTGTGTTAGACACCTAAACCTCGGGATTGGGTGAATAATTTCTAAATATAAATAAAAGGAAATATGAACAATTAATATAGGAATCGACCTTGGAAGATGAAACCCAAGGGTCGCTCTTAAATGTTATATAATTCTATTCTCATTAACGCAATCATGTCTAAGTTTAGGAGTTACCATCCTAGCCTGACACAGTATCAGAACCAAGTTGTTTGTCTTGTTGTAACGCCTCTTTGCCATCCACTCAGAAACATTCCTGCCCACTCTATTCATCAAATCTATCATTATGGCTAGACTCTGCCTATCAAACCTGCAACCTATTGGGTGCTTGATTGTTTTGGCATGGCTCATTCATATTCTCCATGAGTTGTAACACCCGACCCTGTCTCCCTTCTCCAAAAGCTTGGTTTCATTGCCTAGGTTTATGTTTATGCCATCCACTCTTGTACTTAGAGCTTTCCTAAATGCATTTGCAAGATCTCTTCTTTAATCAGAGAAACACCTTCCTATGGCATATTTTGATAGGTTGCTTGCATCAGTTCTCACATAAGCTTTTCCTCTTTTTCAAGTTGATCCTCCATGATTAAGTGTGCTTCTTTTTGTGCTGGTGAAATATTGCCTTTTGTTCACACATCCGCATGAGCTTTGGCCAATGGGAGTACGCATTCTTCCCTGTAACAATGAGAATGATTCGTTTTGCATTGTTGTACGAAGCACTCAGCTACAACCACCACAGACGCCAACTCTTTACATTGTTTTCTAAGAAGAAAAGGGGGATTTAGGGTTAGTGAAGGTCGGCACTACATTGTCGAGTAATTTATTGAATTTAAGGAGTATGTGATGTGAATGAAGCCCTCACTCTTTTCTTGTCTCTGTTGCTAAAGATCGAAATGGAGCTCGAACACTTCTCTCCTCAATTCCAAATATAAATTTACATACAAGCCAAGCCCTAAGTGTCAAGTTATGTTCTATTTCTCATTCTGTAATGCATCCTTTGCTTTACTAAATATCGTTGAATTTATGCTTCTTAATATGTAGATTATGTGCCAACGCTCACTACTAATTCTTTGCACATTAGAATGGCAACTCCTTTTGTGATAGAATATGTTAACCCAGTCACCAACCTATCAAGTTGCCCCAAAATTCAAACCTATTGTTCTAGGTGGCCCACGATTTTTTATTGTTGTATGAGTGACTCATTGCTTTGCAATCGAAATTTGAGTTGAATATGCTATTACAACTTGGGTATATAATATCAGGTTTAATAACTTTTGGCTTATGTAAGAAATTTTGAAATCTCGTGCATTTCTCCATCTAAAGATTAATCATACATTACGAAGACCTCAGTTCAAGAAAAAAATTTAAGATGCATTCCCCCAATTTTATTGTTGGCATAGTGCTCATAGGAAAGGAGAATTATACAAAACAGTCCTGAAAAAACAGAGATACCCTCATTTTTAATGACTTGTTTTAAGGCATCTATGAAGATGAGGATGAAAATTTACCCACCAAGCCCACATCAGATAAGGAGCTAGCCATTTAGGAGAACAAGGACAACAAAACCTATGCCCTAATTGTTGCTTTTGTAAGTGAGGAGGTAAGTCATTATATAGTTTCAATTACAAGTTCTTCTTGTACATTAAAGAAGTTGAAAAATCTATATGACTCACACTCAAAATTGGAGGTTGTTTAGTTGATGGTCAAACTCTTAACAACTTTTAAGCCACTTTCTCTCTTCAATCAAACCATCAACCATAGTAGTAGCATCATGCGTACATGCTCAAATACTCTGAAAAACTTCCTGATCAAATGAATACTAGCATCAACACTCTGCCTCTGAACACATATTCTGTAATGCAACAGCTCCAAAGGAAAAATCCCCACACATGTCTGCACAAAACTTCAATCCAACGCATCACATTCTAGATTGCCAAAGGATCTCTGCATAGATGCATATATTAGGCTTTCATTGCACTACTCAATGTACCTTACAAAATTGCTTCCAGACAACACACCTTTTAAAAGGACTCTATCCTTACTGTAGACAGCCTTCTATACTGCTTCAGAGATGTCACTGAAACAAACACCCCAAGCCACAAATGCCAAGGAAACTGTAGCAATCATTACCAGAATAAATCCAAACTAAATTTGGTGTCCAAAAGATTTCGGACTTACCTCAGAAACAGTGATTAGGAACAGTAGTCTCGGATGCCATCCAAATGCCCTTAGTGATGATGCTGCTAGAGTCTTCAATATGCTTTAGACAGGTCAGACATGCCTTACTACAATGCCGAAGTTACCTCATGGGCTCTTTCTTGCTATGGATCAAGTTTTGGTAAAAGTTCTTCACGGTCTGCGTGGTAAACTCAATAAGGATGGCTCAAATGATGTCTCAAACCAGAACACGAAGGTACCCTGATGTGTCAGTCAATTCAACATCAAGAGATGCCACAGAGATCTGTTCTTGGAGGGCCAAAACTTGTCAAGAATAGCACTGATACACTTACTCAAATTCAGTGAAGTTTCTTCAGATAATATGTGCGAATATACTTCGTGTGATTAGGGCATAGAACAGGCATGTAATTTCCTTACAGTCTGTAAAAAGGTCTGGTTCAGCCTCGGGCTAGGGCTCAGCAAAACAACAAAACACCTCTGATTAGCCTCTCAAGTGTGCCTTCAAATGTTACACAGATCAAAGGGGAAACTCTTGAAAATTTGATTTTTTTCAAAGCTCAATTCCACCTCAAAAGGGCTACAGGTATCAACAAATGTAGGCATGCAAAAATCGTTGTATATTCATGCCACAAATTGAGGGTTGAAAGAGCTTCTATGCATGCACACAAGTAATCATAGAATAAGACAGAAGGGAGATTAAATTAGGACCTCAAGGGGGCCGCAAGGGTAAATACGTATTCATGCTTCAAATCAACCTTTAAAAGAGCGAGATTTACTAGTTTGATTTGCCTCAAATCATGCCATGAAGTAGATCAACTTGCAACAAATAAACACAGAAGTATCCTACCACCGAATCAGTCTTGATCTGTCCTCAAAAGATACCTCAGACTTGTCTCAAATGAAGCGTCGCATGATCTCAGAAAGGGTCTCAATCTTGCCTTGGAAACACAGTGTTGAAGCCACACAGTCAAAGAATTTGTTCCAGGAGTAATGTATGAATGTGCTAGCAACAATGCCTCATTTTTGTCTTGATAGGAGGCCAAATGACCTCAAAAACCCTAGTGAAAGCCACACCAAAAAGAAGATAAACGGAAGGTCCCACAATCCTTCAAAAATTTCGACCTGCTTCTTCAAATGTTCAGGACTACTCTAGGTCGAAAATTACAAAGAAATTTCAGATGATCTGCAAGGAATTGTGTTCTCTAATGGAGGATCCAAATGCCCTTATATAGAGATGAAAGGAGGTTTCTTAAAGGAAGCCGACTTGAACAAATTTTGGAGGGAAGCCGACCTTGGATTAGAGGGAAGGAGAATTTCAAAAGTTAATTTTAAATTTCATTTTGGAGCCAAAAGATTGGAGGCTGACTTAACTTGGAGCCTAAATTTAATTAAGCGCCATAAAGATAAATCTAAATAAAATTCATTTGAACATTTTGTGAATGAGCTTGAGAAGATTAGGTTCATCATTAATTTTTAGGCCAAAAACAACTTGCCACATCATCTAGCTTTTGGGGACTTTGACCAAATGAAGGGGGCACCAAATTTGAATGAGCATATCTCTTCAACAGTGAGGAGTTATGAGGCGTGCCACATACCATTAGAATCAGCATGGCTAGGACCATCAAATATAGGTGAGTTTGACCCTAAAGGCCTTGATCCTCCTTGTCATTTTGTCATTGAAAGCAGGGCTTCTTGACCATACTATAGAGGCATGCTTCCTACTAGGACTCCTTGTCCATTGGAGTTTCCAAGTACTGTAATCCACTACGTATTTTAAGAGCGTTCAAGATTGATGATGGCATCAATGACAACACCATTCAATAAAACCAAGGATCGTGGCAAAACAATTTGCACAAAAAGATATTGATTATGAATAGACCTTTTCGCCCACAACAAAATGGGCCACCATCCAGACTCTCACTGCCTTGGCCACTCAAAATGGATGGAAAGTTCACCAAATGGATGTGAAGACCGCTTTCTTGAATGGACACTTGAAAGTGTTGATATTTCTAGGGCAAACAAGCTTGAATAATTTTCTTCAACAAATAACTACTTCCAATGATCAGTTAGCATTAATTCCACATATCTTTCACCCAATATCATTAAGCAGTTATACAAAAGAAAATTTCAACCAATAAACATAAAAGAGCAGTAGAAAATAACCATGAGACAAGAGACACAGAGATTAGACCTGAGGCCAGGGAAAAACCTAGAAATCTTTCCTTATGAGAGAGAGATCAAAATTCATCAATACATCAGAAAAACAAAACATAATAGTTGACCAGAAACATGAGCCAAGTCTCCCAGATATTTTCGGCCTCATCCTCCTTCCTCCTTCGCTAGAACATAGACAAAACCATCTATCGTTTGAAGCTTTCTGTGGTGTGAGTTTTGAGAGGAGGAATTCGGAATCTCCACAATATCCATTTTTTAAGTCTAGGTTTCAAGTCTAACCAAGACTCATCATCAAGACAAATCATGTCAAGAAGAGAGGAGGATCGACAAAATAAATACAAGCAGGAGTGAATGGGGAGAAAATGAGGATGAGCTGACCAGAAAATACCATAGGAAATTTTAGCTGATTAAAGTTTATTAAAATTATCTATATTTAAATTAATAATGCTACCATTAACTTATTTAATTAATTAAACTGCCAAGTTTGATATTTAAAAAGTTTTAATAATTAGGTTTGATAATAAGTAATAAATGTGACTAATACTAAAATATTTTATTTAAAATATTTTTATTATTAGAAATTTATGTATGATATGAACAAAACTTTTAATGCAAAATATAAATTAATGACTAATGTAAGAAATTATTTAAAAGTTAAAATGTAAAAAAAAAATGTTTAAAAGTTTTATGTTTATTAATATTGTCAGAATTAATTATGATGTTATTTAGTAATAGTTAATTAATATTAAAAATAAAAGTGACACGTTTTAAAAAAATTTAGTTAGAAGAATAGTATTGATGTAAGGGTTAAATTAAAGCTTAGTATTATACATTATGATTAATTGTTAAAAATCTTATAATTATTATTAATACTATTAATATTAATTACAATATTATTAGCACTAGTTAACTATTACTAATAATATTTAATTAATACTAATATCAAAAGTCGCATATTTAAATTGAATTGCCTAGGATTAAAGTGAGGGATAATTTAAGGGGGTTTATGTAATAACACTAAGGGGGGGCTAAAGGAGGGGGTTTATACTAGCAAAAGTGCAGAAGGGTACTAGGAGAGATGGAGGGGTGACAGAGAGAATTCAAAGGGGGATATAATGAATAGAGAGGGGAGGGGGGAGACGGGGAGAATGAAGGCTTTATGCAGTTGCCTAGGTACCTAAAGGGAGAGAGGGAGGTGCCATGGGGTAGACCTAGAGCGACGAAATGGGGGGTTGAAAGCAGACAAGAGAGCCACGAGACGGGAAACCTTATGTGTGTGGAAATAAGGGAACCCAAATTCTACTAACTTCCAAACCCCCATCCCTGTTGAGGTTTTTGGGGTGTTTTATGATTTCCAGCACCTCACGGATTTTTCTTTAGAAATGGTGTTTTTCATTAGTAATCTCCTTGGCATCTTCGAGGCAGAAATTTCTGATGACAATCATGTCGAAGAAGAAATTGAATATCTAAGAAAGGCATTCATAAATGTGGGATATAAGAACAGAGACATCATCAAAGCCATTCAAAGAGCCAGCCAGATCCAATAACAAGAATATAAGTAACCCTCCGGATGATTCCCTCAGCGCTAAAGCATACCTCCCTTGCATCCAGGGAATCACAGACAAGTTGGCCAAGGTTCTCGCCAAAAAAGATACAAGCACCTCTTTCAAGCCTCTTATGACAACCAGACAAAGAATGAAATCTGTCAAAGACAACCCTGATTTGCTCCAGCAAAAGGGTGTGTACAAAATTAATTGCTCCTGTGGAGAATGCTATATTGGGGAAACAGGCAGGTCTTTCAAATTCAGGTTTAAAGAGCATGGTATCGACATCATAAATGGGAGAACCTGAACCTCGGCTCTGGTTGAGCATTCTAATAAGACCTGTCACGATATCTGCCTCGAAGATGCCAAGGTGATTGCTAATGAAAAACACCATTTATAAAAAAAAATCCGTGAGGCGCTGGAAATCATAAAACACCGCAAAAACCTCAACAGGGACGGGGGTTTGGAAGTTAGCAGAAATTGGGTTCCCTTATTTCCACACACATAAGGTTTCCCGTCTCGTGGCTCTCCTGTCCGCTTTAACCCCCCCCCTCGTCACTCTAGGTCAACCCCATGGCACCTCCCTCTCTCCCTTTAGGTACCTAGGCAACTGCATAAAGCCTTCATTCTCTCCTGCCCTCCCCTCCTCCCCCCCTCTCTATTCATTATATCCCCCTCTGAATTCTCTCTGTCACCCCGCCATCTCTCGAATGTCCTTCTGCACTTTCGCTAGTATAAACCCCCTCCTTTAGCCCCCCCTTAGTGTTATTACATAAACCCCCTTAAACTACCCCTCACATTAATCCTAGGCAATTCAATTTAAATATGCGACCTTGATTATTAGTTAATTAAATATTATTAGTAATAGTTAACTGGTACTAATAATATTATAATTAATATTAATAGTATTAATAATAATTATAACATTTTCAACAATTAATCATAATAAAAGAAGAAACCTGGGAAAGCCTCTACAGGATGGCAATTTCCCTCAAATGAACCAGATCAGGAAACAAAAGAGGAGGAGGATGTCCTCATTCCAAATGAGAACAATCCGACAACCACTGAACCAGAAGCAAAAGAACAAGAGATGCAAGACCCCTTTGATATTACCTTGGATCAGCAGGCAAAGGACAATGGGGCACCAGATACAAGGGGGAACAAAAGACAACACAACTCAGACACTTCAGATTCAGATAAGGACAATGGAGCAAATACCGAAGACACACAGCTTGCCCTTATCTCGGCCACGCCAACACAAGGTGCTTGGCAGAAGGTTGAAAAAGAAATCTTCATTTTTCTCCCCATGTACTATAGGTGTTACTTGCAACTTTAGAGTTTGTCTTTATGACAAATCTATGCTTGTGTTACACGTAATTTTGTTTTCAATAATAAAATTACGATTTTTCCTATGGAAAAAAAAACAATTAATCATAATGTATGATACTAAGCTTTAATTTAACCCTTACATCAATACTATTCTTTTAACTAAAAAATTTTAAAACATGCCACTTTTATTTTTAATATTAATTAACTATTACTAAATAACATCCAAATTAATTCTAACAATATTAATAAAATAAAAATTATTAAAAATAAAAATTTTAAACAAAAAAAATTTACATTTTAACTTTTAAATAATTTCTTACATTAGTCATTAATTTATATTTTGCATTAAAAATTTTGTTCATATTATACATAAATTTATAATAATAAAAAGATTTTAAATAAAATATTTTAGTATTAGTCACATTTATTACTTATTATCAAACCTCATTATTAAATTTATTTAAATATCAAACTTGCCAATTTAATTAATTAATATAATTAATTAAATAAGTTAATGGTAGCATTATTAATTTAAATATAGATAATTTAATAAACTTTAATAAGCTAAAATTTCCTTTGGTATTTTCTAGTCAACTCTTCCTCATTTTCTCCCCATTCGCTCCTGCTTGTATTTATCTCGTCGATCCTCCTCCCTTCTTGACAGGATTTGTCCTGATGATGAGTCTTGGTTAGACTCGAAATGTAGACTTAAAAAATGGATACTGTCGAGATTCTGAATTCCTCCTCTCAAAACCATGTATCATCGTGTTGTCGCATAGAATGTCTAGGCACCGCGACAATGGCTCAGATCGGAGGCTATCACCTTGATCCCCAATCTCTCTATTTAAGTTGTCTCATTATAGCAAACTAAGAGGGGTAGACCCTATGGAAATGGAATGAAGGAGAACTAGTTGGGAACCAACCAGTTCGGGAGACAGTTAAACGACCAAATACTTGTAAAAGATCTAGCAAGATTAAAATATTTGATTGAATTTGAAAGACTGATACTTATGGAGTCAACTATCCTGCTAAGGAAATTACAACCAAGTACTTGATGAGAAATTGTTGATATGCAATGTTAATGCAAAATGCAAGGAAAATGATTTCAAAGAGCGACATGAAACAAGCTTCGAAGATGAAAGGTGATGTTAAAAGCCTAAAGCACTTAGATTATAAATAATCTGATCTAACCACTAAGTACTTAAGCGAGAGTGCCAATTATAAAGATGCCAAAAGATTACTCAATTAAAGATATACCATTCGTCGCAGATCCACAAAAATAAGATATCGATCACACTTACTTGAAAGAATTTTCCAAACATTTATATTCAATAAATATCCAAATTCAAATAAATGAAACAAGAGCTAATTAAACATTAAACAATTTTAATCGATAGGAAACGTTCCAAAACTCATATGCCAGTGATCATCAAACCCAACTGAGGCATGTAAAATTAACTAGCACTTAAATCTCGATAATTAATCATTCAGATATACCATGAAATTTTAATGCTAATAAAACACTTCATCAAACAATTTATGAATTAAATGATATTCTTAAATAATGCAAATCCAAAAATTAAATTTTCTCCTATAGTTAAACTTAGGATATTAAAAAATTAAAATGTGTTAACTATAGAAATTTCTCCACAAGCTTAATGGATCTAAAAAACCCCAATGTCCCAAAAATTATAATTCCAAAATTTATATACAAAAATAATTAAAAATTAAACTATAGACAAATCTTTGATTTTTTAAATATTTGAAGTTAGGATTAGACTTTTTGAATTTTTTGAATATTTTTAAAAGTTAATGAAATTAAAATACAAATCTAAAACTATTATACAAATTTAAAAGAAATGTTAAAAGCTAATCACAATTTGAAATGTTAATAAAAAAACTTTATATTTTATACAAAATAAATATCAAAAAGTTCAAATCTAAAAAAAAAAAAAAAAAATTAAAATCAAAGGTTAAAGTCGAAACTTATAAGTTTTATATTTTAAAATCAAACTAAACAAAAAAAATCAAATAAAAGAAATAAGTTAATTTTTTTTTTTTTTTTTCAATGTCAAACTAAAACAATCAAAATCGAAGTGTCAAAAAATCAAACTAATACACAATCCAAATGTCATAAAACAAACAAAAAAGGTTAAATGCTACGCTAATGTTTTATGTGTTAGGTTTGTTGTGTTATGAATGCAGGAGAGTAGGAGGAGAAGTCGTAGAGGGGAGCCGAAAGGAATGAACGTGGACGGAGAAGACTACGTGAGGAGGAAGATGATGGCAGCGTGGAGGAAGAGGCAGCGTTTAGCAGCAAGGAAATGGGGCACGCAAGGAGGAAAGGAACAAGGTTGCGAGTTAGGGAATGGAATGCGTGAGATGGAGCAGACAGCGTGCAAGGGATGCGAAGGAAAGGGAGTTGTATGAGGAGAAGAGGGGAAAGATGGATGTAGAGAGGATAGGAGCAGCAAAAAAGGAAAAACGCAGCAGAGAAAGGAGGAAGGAGCCGCTAGGATGGGAAATGCATTCAGAAATGAAGGGAGAAACGTGATGGGGTTAACGCAAAGCAGTGAGACGGAGGCTGCGAGGGTAAAAGCTACCACAGACAGCGTAAAAGAAAAATGGAATGGAGAGAGGGTTGATTTGCATATAAGAGGAACAAGAGATGACAACCCACAGAAAACGCAGGCACACTGGTGCATTTAAAAATAATTTCGAAAGTTTCCTTCTGTCCAGTAGCTAAATTTCCACAGAAACTCAGATTTAAAATTTGACTTGAATATTTTTGCAAAATCCTGATCGTGAGATCAGATCTTACCCTCCAGGGACTATATCTGTCTCAGATCTAAAACATTTCTTTGAAAACCCTCAACGATCACCTGCATAAACAAGAAACAAGAAAACCAAAATACCCAGCAACTTTACAAAAATCGAAAATGAAACCCCGATCTCAAGTTAGAAATCAGAAAAACTAAAAACACTCTCTAAATCACTATAAAAATGCAAATCTATACAATATATTTACAGATCTGCCAGATCTAAGGAGTGTAAGTCTGACTTCGCTCCCAGATCTGGAGATTTAAGGGTCTTACTAGCCAGATCTAACTTTAAATTCAGTAAAAGATAAAATTTTATTTTAGGCACAAGCCCTATAAAAACCCTGCAAAAAATAAAATTTAAGATAAAGCCTCGGGAATTACATCCAGAGGGCTCTTCAGATCATATTTCCTTGGGAGTCAGCTGGTCCAACCGAGGACTTCCCCAAACGCCCAATTCTAAATCCGAAAGATTTCTGCACACTTAAAGTTAAATTGTTAAATCAATAGAGAAATAAGATTAAAAAAATAAAACTTTCAAGAGTTAGAGATAATTGCTTACTCAGTCCAATTAATATTCTTACCCTAAATCTAGTAACCTAAGTAAGATATTCGTGCAATAGATTACTCTACAAGAGCCATTAATCAACAATTCATTGAAATAATCACCAGCAGAATATAAAGAACAAGTTTAACATAAAATTCTGAAGGAGAACACGACCATCAAAATAAAACCCCAAAGACTTCATTTGTATTATTCAGAAAGTATTACAGGAGAGCTTCAAGAGCTAGTACATGTTCAAGAGATCGGATGAAAAAATCAGATTGACACTGACCTCTAATTTATAGGTAAAATCTCCAACAGCTAGTTCACTTGACCCCAGTCAAGGCAATCTCGACCGTCGAAAAGGATTTGATTATCTTTTAATCTCATCCGTTGAAATTAAAGAAAAAATTTGAGGAATTTCGAATTTTGTAGATATTTCTGTTTTCCCAACTCGATTTTCAGTTTCACCTTATTTCTCATATTAGTTAAATGCCCTTTCCCATAACCTTACATTCAACAAGCTGGAAAATAAATATTTGTTGAAAACACAAATTCCAGAAATTTTTCACAATGCTGGAAAATGCAGAAATAAAAATCAGCAGACACAAACAGCCATTTAACACATTTTAACACAGTGATTTTTTGTCAAGGTGACCCTGGAAAAACCCCCTACAACTCTTGGGGAAAACCAATTTGAAAGCTCCTCCTTATTTCTGAAAATGCTTTTTACAGTGATGCAGAAATTTACACAGCAAAAAAATTACAGCAACTTCGAAACAGAATTTATCTCGAAAACCGTGCCAAACTCCACCTCGATTTCCATGCCCACAAAACAAAAAAATTACAGCAGAAATTACAGCCTTCAAAACTGTATGGACAGCCTCGAAAATAGTGCCGAAATAGTTGTATGGCCTCCCTCGAAATCTGTGTAAATGCTGCCTCGATTTCCGTGCTGTACGGCCACTGTACGGGCCGTGTTTTCCGTGCTTAAATCTGATGTACGAAATCTTGAAAAACGTGCAATAATAAATGCAGTTTTCTCTCCTTGAAATTCCTACCCACTTGCCTCGAACTTTGTGCTTTGCCCTGCTGTACGGATTTGCTGAAAGTTAATGTTGTTGCCCTCATTTTTCTCACTGCTCAGAAATCTCCCTTGCTCTCTTTCTCTCCTTCTCCCAATCTGCTCATGAAAGAATGAATGACCTTTTCTCTCATTTTCCTCCTTTAACCTAACCCTAAGTGACTTTTGGGAAATCCCTAAATCCAATGGCTAAAATAGCTTTAGATCTAGGGCTGAGATTAAATGTTCATTTAAATCTCACTTTCTATTTTTTAATTCACCCCACTTTAATAAAGACCCACTTAGTCATTTATTTCCAAAGTCATTTTTCCTTTCTAATTTTACATTGACTTTATTAAAGTCACTTTAAAATTAGACTTTAGTAACTTTATCACTTAAAGTCACTTCTAAATTAGATTTGATTTTATAACTTTATAAAGTCACTTTAGGAGAAAAAATTAAATTCTTTTGGACACTTTTCCCTAGGCCAAAGATCAAAGCCTTAGGGAACCACCTGTCCTCCGGTAACCAAATTTCAACACTCCCTCTTACCGAGGAAGGTGTTCCTCACCACACCCATCTTGTCTCTAAAGTAGACATGCTTGCCCCGTGGTAAGGCTTTGGTAAGAATATCTGCAACCTGCTCATCAGTGGGAATATATTCGAGCTTCACAGCTCCCTTCTGCACATAGTCTCTGATGAAGTGATATCTGATGCCGATATGCTTTAACCGATCATGAAATACTAGATTCCTCTCGGTCTCCTTCGTATATCTCCCGATTATAGTATATATATCAAGGTCTCAAGGTCACCAACAAGCTAACAACATCTTGCGAAGCCAAATGGCTCTTTCACAACTAGCTAGGATCGGTCGCTATACACTTTTCGTTCGCCGAACTCAATGTTATTGATCAAGAAAGCTCTCACCGAACTATGACACTAATCGTCAAACCTAACCTAAACAAGCATCAAGTGTTTCTTCTTATTAGAAGCACAACTCGCCCAACTGGGGACTGGGCAGAATTTCGTCAGCCTCACTCCATCCCCTCGCTCGTAGTCCAAACCATACCTAATCGTCCCCCGTCATGCTGGGCGTGTGTGTTTTGCAGCCACCCAGTGAACCTTCCTAGGCTCACACATAAACTGGCTCACCGTGTTGACTGCAAAACATATATCTGGTCTGGTGTTGACCAAATACATCGAGGAACCAATCAGCTGTCTGTACAACGTGGGATCCACCAACAAGGAATCTGAAGCATGAAGCTTCTTCCAGTTGGTGATCATCGGTGTCGACATGGGTCTACAATCCTCCATGTGGAATCTACCAAGGATGTCCACAATATACATCCCCTGCCCCAGGAAGAAATGCCCCTCCTCCTACCACACCTCCAAACCCAAAAAGTAATGCATCAAGCCAATGTCCTTCATCTCAAACTCTACCCGCAAGATCTCTCTTACAGTGCTCTATGAGTATCGTTGCACTCGTAATGACCAAGTCATCCACATACAGCACCAGAATGAGAGGCTCCTCACCTATCACAATATAGTAAAGGTTTGGATCTGCCTCACTCTTTGTGAAACCCATCTCCTGCAAGTATGTATCTATCCTGGAGTACCAAGCTCTGGGAGCTTGCTTCAGGCCATAAAGGGCATTCTTCAGTCTGCACACATGGGACTCCTTCCCATGCACCTCAAAGCCCTGTGGCTTCTCAATGTACACCTCCTCCTGTATGAATCCATTAAGAAATGCGGTCTTCACATCCATCTGGTGGATCTTCCAACCCATCTCTACTGCTATCGATATAATGGAGCGGATCAAAGTATATCGATCCACGGGAGCGAAGGTCTCCTCATAATCAACTCCCTCTACCTGGGAGAACCCTCTAGCCTCAAACCTTGCTTTGAATTTCTCAATGTTGCCATCTGTAGCATGCTTTACCTTGTAAAGCCATCTGGAAGTAACCACGTATTTTCCTTCAGGCCTCGGCACCACCTCCCAAACATCATTCTTCATGATAGAAGAATACTCCTCCTGCATGGCCTCTCTCCAGACTTGTTGGCTAGCTGCCTCCTCATAGCTAGAAGGCTCAGAGTCAAAGATGTTGGCAACCATTGCCATATAGCTACAAAACCTCTCAGGTGGTCTGCTCTCTCTGACCGGCCTCTTAGGCCCAGCAACAGATGTGGCCTCTCTCAAGGTATCCTAAAGCCACTTGGGCTTCCTCTTCCCTGAGCACACTTCTCCCACTGGAGAATGAAACTCCTCCTCATCATCAAGAGCCTGAACTCCTGACTGTCTGTCTGCTGTCCTCCTGCCTGCACCTGAACTTGTAGATGTTGAAGTACCGTGTGAATTGTCCATCAGTGGACTCCCTAGTGAACTGCTCTATGGACTGCTCTGCACGCTGCCCGAAGCACCACCCCTCTGACTCTCCGAGCCACTGCTCACTGACGGACCTGACACCATAATCAATGTACCTCCGGATCCTCCTGATCCCTGCGACTGACTCAGTTGCTGCTGAGGGTCTGGCTGATCCAGATACTCTAACTCCTGTGACCTTTTGAAGGCCCTGTCCTTCTCGAACTTCACATCCCACCTGACAACAACTCTCCTCTGTGTGGGAATATAAACCCGAAAGGCCTTTGAGGTCTCACTGTAGCCCACAAAGACACCCTTCTCTGCGGTGGTCTCTAGTTTGGTCCTCTTCTCCTTGGGTACATAGGAGTATGCAATACACCCAAAGATACAAAGATGACCAATATCAGGCTTCTTCCCAGAAAAAGCCTCCTCCGGAGTCATATGCCCCAAGGCATGAAGTGGACTCATGTTGTGCAAATATATAGTAGTGTTGCAGGCCTCTACCCACAAAAACAATGGTAACCCCTGATCATGTAACATGCCTTTGGCAGCCCCTCCAATGGATCTATTCTTCCTCTCCGCAACCCCGTTCTGCTGTGGGTTGTAAGGAACAGTGAACTCCCTCCTAATGCCTACCTCCGCACAATAATCAACAAACTCTCCAAGGGTGTACTCACCTCCATTGTCCGACCTCAGGGACTTGATCTTCCGACCTGTCTGTGTCTCCATAAGAGCTCTAAACTCCTGAAACCGCTTGAAGACCTCACTCTTGGTCTTCAAGAAATAAATCCAAGTCCTCCTCGAGTGATCATCAATGAATAAAACATAATACTCATATCCACTCAAGGAAACATGAGACATCCGACCGCTCACATCGAAATGAATCAAATCAAGTATCTCAGTCGCTCTGTTGTCACTGCTAGGAAAAGGGGATTTGGCAAACTTGCCCATCACACATCCTCTGCAAGTATCAAAGTGATCAATACTGAAATCTAGCACACCTGTAGTGATCTCTCGCAATGTCCTCAAGGCCCCATGATACATGTGCCCCATCTTGCGGTGCCAAATCTCACAGGCTCAAAACTGCTAGCTTTGCTGTCAATACTACTGCTCAATGCCAAAAGGGGCTAAAATGCAAACTTGTACACCTTTGCATGGCGTACTCCTATCACTCTAGCTGAATCAGTTGGAGTGCCCCTGGGATATATCAGCACCTGTCGTCTCCTGAACAATATCTGATATCCTCTGTCCTCCAACGCTGAGACGGATATGACATTCTTCCTCATCCCTGGCACATAAAGAACATCTGACACCTTCAAGGGAGGTTTAGGTTCCCTATCAAATGTTAGTGTCCCCACGCCGACTGCTCTAACAACTCTGTCATCACCGAGTACTACCTCTATATCAATGCCACTCTCTTAAAGCTCTGAGAAGTACTCACGGACTCCTGTCATATGACGTGAAGCCCCACTGTCCACATACCAAATACCCGAAGATGCTTCGCCAGTCGAGAGAAATGCATGCTCCCTCTGAACCTCTGTGGCAAGTGATCCTGCACCAGTGGACTCACGAGCAATGAACCCAAACTCCCGGTCAAAGCAATCTGTGAAGTCCTCTACCTCTGTTGATGCTGCCATGTTCTGGTTCTTCCCCTTCTTCTTCTTCTCCGAACACACAACTGCATAGTGTCCCATCTTCTAACAATCCAACACTTCACCTTGGAATAATCCTTCTGCGTGTTACCCTATTTACCTTTCTCTTTGCCCCCACCACTGCTTGTGGAAGCTTTCTTCCTTCCCTTGCCTCTCTTGCCTCCTGCCAACAGTGCTACATCCTCATCCTGCTCAACTGGCTTGGCTGCCCCAAACTGACCCTTCCTGATTTCTGTCTGAATGCAATCATCCCAAAACCTCTCCCATGTGGGAAGGGTCTCACATGCACAAACCCCATCAGCAAAGTTCAGCATGAACTGGGGAGGCCATTCACTGCAATCCGCACCAACTCAATGGGTGGAATGACCTCTCCAACTGCTGCCAACTCATCTCTCACATTAGTAATCTTTGTGAGATATCCACCTACACTATCAGTCTTACCCATCTTAATGGTCTTCAGCTTCTCCCTTAGGACCACTTTTCTGTTCTCATTGGTACTCTGGTAGAGATTGGTCAATGTTGTCCACATCTCATGAGCATTTCTCTTTCCTCTCAAATGAGGAATGCAATGGTCTTTGATTCCGTCTAGAATCAGTCTCTTACCCTTGTTATTCTTTTTATTATATGCTGCCAACTGAACAACATCAATAGGCACAACAACAGGGTGTTGTGCGGTATGCACCATGACATCCCAAACTTCTGCCTCCTCAAAGATACTCGCCATTCTCTCCTTCCAAACACTGCAGTTACTATGCCCATCCAACTTATCATCCACCCTCAATCCCAATGACATCCTTGCAGTCCTAAAAACTGAAAATAGCACTGTTGTAGTAAAAATAAAATTTGTGTGTGAAAAATCAGTTTGCTAGAATTTTCTGAGTGAAAAATCAGCAGACTGTATTTTTCTTCTTTGATGTCCCAAACTACACTTTCAGCACCCAACCTCTGATACCATGTAGAAATTTCTGTTTTCCCACCCCAGTTTTCAGTTTCACCTTATTTCTCCTATTAGTTAAATGCCCTTTCCCATAACCTTACATTCAACAAGCTGGAAAATAAATATTTGCTGAAAACACAAATTTTGGAAATTTTTCACAACGCTGGAAAATGCAGAAATAAAAATCAACAGACACAAACAGCCATTCAACACATTTTAACACAGTGATTTTTGGTCAAGGTGACCCTAGAAAAACCCCCTACAACTCTTGAGGAAAACCAGTTTGAAAGCTCCTTATTTCTGAAAATGTTTTTTACAGCGATGCAAAAATTTACACAGCAAAAAAATTATAGCAACTTCAAAACAGAACTTACCTCGAAAACCGTGCCAAACTCCACCTCAGTTTCCGTGCCCACAAAACAAAAAAATTACAGCCTTCAAAACTATATATACAGCCTCGAAAATAGTGTCAAAATGGTTGTACGACCTCCCTCGAAATCTGTGTAAACGCTGCCTCGATTTCTGTGTTGTACGACCGCTGTACAGACCTCTTTTTCTATGTTGAAATCTGATGTACGGAATCCTGAAAAACGTGCAGTAATAAATGCAGTTTTCTCTCCTCGAAATTCGTGCCCACTTGCCTCAAACTTCGTGCTCTTCCCTGTTGTACGAATTTGGATTTGCTGAAAGTTAGTGTTATTGCCCTCCTCCTTCTCACTGCTCAGAAATCTCCCTTGCTCTCTTTCTCTCCTTCTCCCAATCTGCTCATGAAAGAATGAATGACCTTTTCTCTCATTTTCCTCCTTTAAACTAACCCTAAGTGACTTTTGGGGAATCCCTAAATCCAATGGCTGAAATAGTTTTAGATCTAGGGCTGAGAATAAATGCTCATTTAAATCTCACTTTCTATTTTTTAATTCACCCCACTTTAATAAAAACCCACTTAGTCATTTATTTCCAGAGTCACTTTTCCTTTCTAATTTTACATTGACTTTATTAAAGTCATTTTAAAATTAGACTTTAGTAACTTTATCACTTAAAGTCACTTTTAAATTAGATTTGACTTTATAACTTTATAAAGTCACTTTAGGAGAAAAAAATAAATTCTTTTGGACACTTCACCCTAGGCCAAAGATCAAAGCCTTAGGAAACCACCTGTCCTCCGGTAACCAAATTTCAACAAATTTTTCAATTAATTCCCTTCTAATTAACTCAAAAATAATATTTTTGTGTTAATTACCTCAAAAAATTGACTTTGACTTCACTACCAAGGCCCAAGGGTCCAAAATTTCTCAAAATTTCCAATATTCCCTTAACCTGGGACCTTTAAAAAATTGTTTTTAAGAGACCCAAGAATTTTTCCTTTAAAGAATTAAATTTAACCTAGGACATAAAATCAATTAAATTTCTGGCTTAGTATTTTTAATTTAATTTGGCAAGAAAATTTAATTAATTGACTTATGAGGGGATTATATTTTCCAACCCTCTTTACATAATATTAATACATTAAACCATGAAGGGAACACCTGTTCGCAACAGACCCTCAATAATCTACCCAATTCTGCGACTCTAAATATGATCTAGTAGACCTAGCAATCTATAATAAAATGATCTTGCCAATTAGCTAAGATCATTCCCGGATTACTTTACAAAAATTCAATAAAAAACACTAGGACTCACTTAGTATCTTGACGACAAAATCCACCCTAGCTTTGGGGTGAGGCTGGAGGGAAAAAACTCTGCCGATCATTTGTGTCGAAAAACACAAATAAATCAGTGAGACAAAAAAACTCCTATGATAGAAATCGCCACCAAAATACTAGGCTTACCTAGGTTGTTACATACATGATGGTCTTACTAAGATCATTTACATTATAGACATGCAGAATGGGTTTACATCTTTTACAAAACTGTCAACCCATGATAAAATCGAAATGGCGAGAACACCTCGAACATGATAAATCCCATTTGCAAAAATGGGGGTGTACTGCTATGGGGTCGTTGACACAGATTGGTCAACACATCGATGTGCCAAATGAGGAGAGACTCACATATTTATCGTCTTCCAAAGGGGTCAAATGGGTGCCTCCAAGGGGCCAAGCCAACTTGGGGCCGACTTGATCAAATGTGGAGTTATAAATTCAAAATTTAATTCCCTTTTTCTTTTCTTCAAATGATGAAAATAGTGACCATGGCTACCATATTTCCAACAAATGAAAATGTCTTCATGTCTCAGCCAGGAGGTTTTGTTGTGAAGGGACAAGAACAAAAAAGTATGCAAACTCATAAAATCCTTATATGGCCTAAAACAAGCACTGCGAGCCTAGTGTGAAAAGTTGACTGAGCATCTTTTGAAATTAAATTTCAAACACTAATCTGACAATGCAACTCTATTTGTCAAGAAAGTTGGCAAAATTGTCATTTATCTTGTAATATATGTCGACGATTTGTTGATAACAGAGAACAATGAAAACAATATTCCATCCATAAAGAGAGTGGAGCATTGAAGAAAGGATTTGAGATGGCAGGATTGGGACACCTACACTACTACTTGGGCATTGAAGTAAACCCAACATCCGACGTTATATTCCTTTCTCAAAAGAAGTACATCGGAGAATTGTTGAATAAATTTGGCAGTATAACAAATTTGAAGCTCACATCTAAAGGGAAGGAATTTGAGGATGCAACTAAGTATAGACAGCTTGTGGGAAGTCTTATGATTTATCTACCTCGCCACTAGCAGACCAGATATTTCATTTGATGTTGGAGTCCTTTCAAGATTCATGCAAAAGGCTTGTGAAGGACAATGGTTTGTTGCAAAAAGAGTTCTAAAGTACTTGAAAGGAACTCAAAACTTTAGACTCAAATATTCACAAGTGGATGACTTCAGCTTGATTAGATATTTTGATTCAGACTTTGACGAAGATGAGGAAAATGGAGTGTCTACTCTAGGCTATCTTATGCAATCTTGGATCAAGAGTTGTCCCCTGGAAGTCACACAAAGAGTTAGTTCCAGCAAATTCCACGACAGAGGCAAAATATGTGGCAGTTGCAGGGCTACAAAGGAGATTGTGTGGCTCAGGAACTCTGCTCCTCTTCTGATTGACAATATTTCTGCAATTAACTTGGCCAATAATCCCAAATTCCATGATAAAACCAAACATATCAACAGAAAGTATCATTTGATTCAATATCATGTAGAAGCCAAGACTATTCATATAAGCCAGTGTTCCACAAATAAGCAAATTGGAGACATCTTCACAAAGCACTTGGAAGATAAAAGTTTGTTGAGAATGATGCTTGGACTCACAAATACCCCTTCAAATTAAGAGGGGAAATTTTACCACCTAATCCTTGGGATTGGGTGAATAATTTGAAATGTAAATAAAAGGAAATACGAACAGTAAGTATAGAATCGACCTCCAAAGATGAAACCTAAGGGTCACTCTCATACGTTATATAAGTCTATTCTCATTAATGCAATCCTATCTAAGTTTGGGAGTTACATCTTGGCCTGCCACCTGACACTATGCTTGGGCTAGAAGCACTTACATGATGTTTTAGATGGCGTATAATAAGTGAACATTAGCACAGCAGTCACCTAGGCTAGAAAAATTTACTGAGCGCTGGGGTAGAAGCCCTTACTCAAGGTTTTTGAGTAAGGGCATATCATGCTCCACATACTTTTGAAGACTGCTGCAAAACATTTTATTGTATTGCATTTTAATGCAATGTGTGCCCTTGTTGAGTCGATTGTGGACCCAGGTAGCAGGATTTAGGATGATTCAGATCCAAGTAGCACAATTTAGGATGACTTGTTTTGACTTTATTGCTCCATTTATAACCTGTTGATGTATTGTGTAAGTCTTAAGATCATTGGGTGACAACTCGATATCTTTTTCATTGTATTTGACTAAAACTATTTATCAGTACCTATTCAGCCTGTTACAGCCAGCCAAATCTGTGACCCTTTTGTGAAATTGCTTTGGGTTTGGTTTATGTTTCTTTACCGTCTATTGCACTTAATTAGATCAATTCACGTGCACTTTGTATGGGTTTTACTTGAGCATTATCCTGCATAAATCTGGTTGCTTGTTTGTAAGTTCAGTTTAGCATTGATTGTTGTAAAACAGATGTTTGTCAAATTTCTGCACAATTTGGTGTGATTTACCCATCCCTAGCATTTCCTCATCCTCAAGCCCAAGGGGACATTTGGGGCACATCTCCAATGTTCTCAGACAGTCCAAATGATGCATGGGCATCCCTGTCCCTTGGAGCGTAACATTTATGGGCCTCCCAGATGCTCACAGAATGTCCCATCAATGCTTGGGCATCCCTATTCCTCGAGGCTTGAGGATGAGGAAATGCTCAAGACAATACATCCTAAGCAATCATGTGTAGTAGTTGGAGGCCGGGGCAACCTAGATTCTAATGATGGTGTGAACTTGAAGATCCATAGACTATGGTGCTAAGCCGTAACATCTTATTGCTTGATAATGGTGTGTTAACTTACAATGACTCTATTCTTTTTTAATTCAGGTCCCACCATTCAGTTATTAATTTTGTTTACTATATGTATAAATAATTATTGTGTGGAATCCAAGACGCTTTCAAGATACGTAGTTTATATTTCTTATTCTATCTTATTTAGAATATTTATTATTTAAGATGATTGCACCTAGAATGGGGCCATATCAAATATCATTATTGCAATCAGTATTACCAAAAGATAAGATAATTTTATTAATGTCCAACAAATTACCACAAAAGTGTTGGAAAATGTAACTAGGTTCGGTCTTCATAATGACATGTAATTATGAATTTATGTCATGAAGAAGACAAAGATAATAAAATTTTGTAATGCTTGTCTCATGGATTTCATGAGCAAGAAGTTTTTATTATAGGTCAAAGACTGCTTCTTGATGTCTTTAGGGGTTTTTCATTTTGTCATAAAGATAATTAAAGTCATGTTACATTTGTAAAAGACAAATTGTCTATGTAAAAGTATTCTCCAAGACCTTGTCACTAAGTCTCTTGAAGTTGGCTTAAAATGTGATGAAAAACTCTCCTTGATGAAGTCAGCTTACACTCCTCCTATCATGTCGGCCTAGGAGATGGAAGACAGTCTCTATATATAAGATGGTGCGGCCTCATTGTATCTCATCAATCTCGGTCAAGGTCTGCAATATAGATCTGAATTGCAGTGCGAGAAGAAGAGGGATATACAGCGAAAGGAAGAGGCTACAAGGCATGCAAGGAAGAGGATAAGATCTCTGTCAAGAAGCTCGGGCTAGTCTGCAATACAGTGCGTAAAGGGAAGGCTAGATAGTGAAGGAAAGAAGACTGTAAGAATTGCGAATAAGAGGCTATAAAAGCCTCGGTCTTGGGCCACCATATCTCGCATATATACAAGATGATTGAGGCAGATCTGTAGGCTCGGTGCTGAAGTATATACATCTCTGACTTGGGACTATACTCCTCTCGCATATTGAGAAAGGCCGAGGGTAACTACAGCATAAATGAGGATTACCACAGTGCTAAAACAGTGCAGGAAGGAAGGACCAAGAAGAGGACACTAGGGAGTCAAGGTTGGAGTCAAAAGGCACTTTGATGAGGACTGCTGGAACAGAGACCGAGCTTCTCTAAGGTACAGTGCAGGACAGTGCAGAAAAGGAGGGTAAAACATAAGGAGCCGAGAAGAGCAGTAAGGGATAGTAACAAGGAACTTGGAGGAATGCTTGAAGTCAAGGGTCTGTGTCATGGTCTTGGTACTTGTCTATATAAGATCTATAAGAAGAATTGTTTTTGGGTTTTCCACTCCAAGAGAGAGAGGTTTTGGCCCTGGCTTGAAGAGCCTAAACTTTGTGTTTCTTGTGTTTTGATAATTGACTTGATGAAAGACATAATAAGCTAACAAAGATAAGATCCAAGTGAAAGAAGCATTACAAGTATAACACAAGCAGTTATCAAGTAAGAGAATTGAATTAAACACTGCCCTACTAAATTCTCAACGAAAAGCACGTCAATGGAACTGAAAATTACAACCAGTATTGAACACAATGTCAGAGCGCCAGCGCAACTCCTAGAAAATGCCGAAAATAATATAAAGAAAGAAACCTATGTAAGTATAACATCAGAACATAGGTACAAAACCGTGATAAAGGTTTCATGACAAAACCGCTCCTATGAATCATTTGCAGGTCTTTTCAAAGATGTCCAAATAACTTATAACAAACCTGCTCGCCATAGTCAATTCTCTCCCGAATGTTTGCAGCTAATGCCAGAATAAATGATTCTATTGGTGCATGGTCTTTGTCCCAACCAAAAGTAATAATGTCACAGCTTGCTTTGGTCACACTCTCAAACATAGCTCCTTGGTTGTTGCCCCAGGTATCAGCCTACAAACAATCATGAATTAAATATGCGGAAAGCCACACACCAATATGACTATAGTTTCTTTAAGAATAATTTTAGTATACATAGTTCTTTGTATCACAACACTTACTTGGGTGCAAGTCATTAACACAAGTGCTTTGAGACGAAGAAGCAAGACCCTTAACACTTGATTTCCACGTGTAACAGCTACTTGTACTACACCAGAAAGCAAGGAGCTGAAAAGCTCTTCACAGGCCCTTAATTTTCGCCAATATGAAACAACACAAGCATCCGCGGCATCCAACAAAAGAGCAAGAGTTTCCCGCAATAGTGTTTTGGTGGCCTTTCCATCCAAGTCAGATAATAGAAGACTTTTAGTCTGAACCACTGCTGCTGCTTGACAGACAGACAGTTTTGTATTTATTCTTGTTTTGAGAAGTACTCCTTGTTCAGGCCAGTCCCTCTTCCGTATCTGTACAAGTTATCCAAAGCACAGAAAGCAAAACAATATCACTGGTTCTTGGTTTCACACTTGGTTACAACAAACACAATGAACTGTAGCATGGTAAACACAAAAAATGCTAGGAGTCTGACAATATATATATATATATATATATATATATATAGGGATCATAAGTACCATTTTATAATTAATACCTTTCAAGAAATACAAAGATATTCCCCAAACACTTCAAAGTCCCATAAAACCACAAAGGAATAAATCATCAAAAAGCGGAGAGGAATGCGAAAGGATAAAAATGCAACAAGTTCCCAAAAGTGTCTGCCAGTCCAGAAAAAGGACTTTGCAGATTTGTGTATAAGAAATAGCTTATGCTGGGAATTCAAAAGAAACAAGTTCTAGCATAATTATACTTAAATATCCAGTGAAAATAAGAAATCACATGCAGGATAAAGCAAAACTACGATAGCTGAAATGGCCCAATCATCTTAACCATCTTGAGATAGACAATCCTGACTCAATTTGGGTTACGTGGTCCCCCACATGCAAACCTGCTAGTCTCAGCTAGGGATGGTCCATTTGAAAGGATTTTGGCCAGAGAGATTCCTATTTTCTACAGTGTGGTGGTTTTGCCACTGCTGTACTAAGGATATGCCCATGTGAAGTATTCAAAATTTATGACGAGTTAATAACTTGCTATGAAAAAATTTAATTTATTTGTCAATTCACAGCAATTACAACATAGACATTGTACAAGAATAAGAGGCCAATTCAGGGTAACACATTGTAGTAGAAACGAGGCTGGTTATCAATAGCCCTCAAGAAACTTGGCACCAACAAGAATGCAACTTGGAGCTACCAGGTAACACTACATTATTGTTTTTTCTAAAAGTCAAAAATTTAAGATTTTCAGGATAATCTGCAACGTCAAATTTGAGAATTCTCATAATCTAGTGTCTATAATTCAATTTTAAACTTTAAAGAGTCCTTGAATTGTCAAATTTCAGATTTCCCATAATACAGTCTGTTACACATCATATTAGTGGAGTTCACTGCTAGTACCTTGGAGCTTTTGATGGACTTGGGGGATATACACTTTCATGGTGCTTCTTCTTCTCTCCTTGGCTTTTGATCATTTGATAGGGACAGCTTGGAAGAGGGTTTTCATTTATCTTCTTAGTGGATTGTCATGGTTGATGTTCACATCACTGTTTTGATGCTACTTTCATATTTTGCTTGATGGAAAACTCTCTTGACACATGAATGCTTCCTAATTCATGGATTATCTTCTTCAGGGTGCATCCTAGTGACTAGGTGTGTTGATGTTATAATACTGGTTTGTCACTAGGAAGGGGTGTTCTACATGATCCTCTTGTGTCAGATGTGCGAAGAGGAGCATACTTGATGACTGGCTGGAGCTAGTGTTTTCTTAGTCCCTTTCTTCTATAATGCTGCTAGGGTGGGGTGATGCATCTTGCTTTTCAGGGATTTTGTAGACATTACCTAGGGGGATATGTTTGATGATGTCAGTACCCTTGATTGATGTACTTTTTCCAAGGTTGAAGTTAGAGGGTGTAGTTACTGCTAATGTTATTAGCTCGGACAGGTGCTTCTGCATAGGCTAGGTGTCAAGCATTCAAAAGATGTCAGATTGCCTCTTTAGGTGCTTGCTCACGAGGAGTAAGTGACTATTATGATTTCTTTATTAAGTTTAACTAAGGAAAAGTACATTAATTAAGTTACTATTTAGCCAAGTTTCTAAGAATAGATAATTTAATTATTTAAGTGACTAAGATCTAATCTCTACCATTGATCTCAATTGAGGCCTGGGATCTAATCCTAGCCATTCATCAATTGGGAGATTGGGGTTAGAGATTTGGCTTGATGAAATTATAAAATAAACCTAAGAGAAAGGTGAAAGACACATTGTGATTGAGAGAGCTATTTTCTCAAGAGAGAGAGAGAGAGAGACTGGAGAAGAGGAAGGTGTGCAGCTAGAGGTTTGAGTGAGCAAGAGTTTTGTAGGCTGAACGCATCGGTGAAGGGGCAGAGTTTGCTTGGGGTCAAGGCCGAAAATTTGCTGTGCACAGGAGGCTGAGAGTTTTTAAGCCGAATTCCATCAAACAAACAGTGAATGCGGAGAGGCCGAGAAGGTTGAGGGCCGAGGCTGCATTTGTGGAGTAACTGAACAACTTCAGGTGTGCCAAACTTGTGGAGACAGCTAGCATAATTGCAAATTGAATTTCTGGGGGCCTAATCACTAGGTTCCAATGCTGTAATTTCTGTAATATATTCTTTGTAAGTTGAGTTCCTTGTTAAAAGGAGGCTCTAATTTTCCAGAGTACTAGACAATGAAGGAAAATTTGTTGGGCAAGTTTTTTCTGCTGTGTTATCTGACTGGTATTCCATTTATTTACTGGTGCAAGTTTATTTAAAAGTTAAAATACAAGTGTACTTATTTTCAGCAGTTTTCGGAAAAACATAATTTCTGGGTGAAATATTATCTTCTGGCATAAAATAAACAGCTAAGAAAATCAAATCAGATATGGCATTAAAAGTTAACAGTTACTATATATATATATATATATATATATATATATATATATATATATTAGTGATCTATCATGTACTTAGTGATCTATCATGTCTGCAGGTTGGATGAGCCATTTTTGTAATAACTTTTGGTGATGGTGCCTTCTGGTTGTTCTTTATGTTTTGTCAAAGTAAATAAAATCGCGACCTGGATAAAATCGCTTTGTAGGGGAAAAAATCGGAAAAAATCGTAATTATCGGGAAAAAATCAGCACATACAAAAATATTCATTTTTTTTCAATTTTTTTAATATCTAAAGCATCTACAGCATAAAATAAATGCATTGACACATAAATATGAAAAAAAACTAATATATAAGATGTGTAATATCATGTCTAGTGCTACATCACACATAATAGTGAATCATGTCCCGAATACTAAGTCCTTAGTCTCAACTCAACCTCAAAATATCAACAAAAAATATAATAATGTATCTCATATCATGAATCATAATGTTATATACAAAGGAATGCACCAAATAACCTATACTACTGATTTCCTCTACCCCTCTTGCGAGAAAATGTAACAGCTTTCCCTCTAGACGAAGAAGTTGGCGGGGCTGGCAATGGACTCTGTTGTGCTCCAGATCCTGAAGCACTAGGAGCTAAAGGAGGTAGACCATGTCCTCTACCGGTAGCAGGGGTAGGTGGTGTCACCTCCTCCTCCTATTGTTGCTCCTCCTCCTCCTCCTCATGAAACTCATCATTGATTCATCGCTACTAGAAATGGGATCATCAACAAGAGATACATAAACATCATCTAGCTCAAAGTCTTCGGACTTGGATTGCTCAACCTTAAAATGCGGTAGAAAAAGATTAACATGCCTAACCAGTTGTTTTCCTTTGAGTGAAGGGTACATTCTTGTTAAGGCCACAGTAAGGGAGTTCAACAATCAATACCACCAACATCAACAAAGTTCAACAATCAATGCCACCAACATCAAGGTTCTTAAAGGACTTCATACTCTTGATCAAATGCCAATCTCATACCCTTACACATAATAGAATCAAATGGAAACAATGCAAATCCCCAAACCATGAAACCCCGAAAACCATTAAGTCTGCTGAATTTTGAGTGAAATCTAAAATTCTAGTTTCTCCATATGAAATCCAATGAGGTCGAAACCACTCTTAAACATCCTGAGTCATTTCATGGTAATGTTAAAAATTTAAGTAAAAGGAAATATCACTTTTACTTTAAGAATTTAACATTACCATGAACTGCCAACAGGGTGTGTTAGGAAAATGAGAGGGCTGCAAAAATGACAAAAAAAAAACGATTTTTGAACTTATAGGGTTTCTATTTGATGGGCCCACGATTTTTACCAAAATAATCGCGATTTTTTCGTAAAAATCGCGATTTTTTCGCGATAACGATTTTTTCAAAAAATCATTGAAAAAATCGCCGATAAAATCGGCAGCCCGAAAAACTCGTGATTTTTCGCGATAAAATCGCGATGTTTGTTACTTTGTGTTTTGTTGTTATCATGGTGAGATTTTGCTAGGGAGAACATATTTTATTTGCATGGTATAACGTTCTATTAAAGTGCACCCCTCATTGGTACAAATGTTCGTGATTTAAACATCAAAGGATTATTAAAGGTGGGCAATGGTTACATGTTGAGATTAATTTAAGCATTCAATGGTTAAATTGATTATTCTTTATCTTGGTGTAGGTTAGTTAGTCGGGTGCCCTACTTCATTTGGTGTCTTGTCACACTTGGAGGGGTTATTGGAAGGTTGATTGAGGTTTTTATGTGGAGCACTACTCTCTTTGGACAAAAATTCCGAGGCATACATGTATCGTTTTACTATTTTGGAGAGGATGGCACACTTTTATAGAGCAAACCTCTTTTAGCTGACTGAGCATCATTGTGAAGGAATATTTTATTTGAGTGTAACTGACTTTGCACACTTCTCTAGGGCATCATTCTATTGTGCATGTGGTTTGTGAAATCAATTGACAGATTTGCAAAACAACACACAGTTTTGGCACATGTTTTGATGGAGTGTAACCACCCTTGGCATATTCTTCTCGGGTGCACTTCATTTGGAAGATATTTTACAATTTGTAAGTTGGATGAGGGGGCTCTTTAGCACATTTTCCTAGGATACGCCTCTTTTAGGTGTTCCTTTTTCATTGTTGCATGTCACAGATGGTTATATCAAGCTTCAACTACACTTGCCATCATTTTACTTCTCATGGAGAGCATCCTCATCTCCTTGACTTGGCATTGCTATCATTGTATTTGGAGATGGTTATATGGAGAATATTGCACATTAAGATGACAAGTGTTTCTTTACATGCACCTTGCATGATCTTTGAGCTTGAGCGAGACCACAAGTGTGGTTTGTGCATGCATTTGCTTGGCCTCCTTTTTATATTTGGAGATTCTTTTTGGAGGGTACATTTTAGAGGAGAATATTTTATTACTTGATCGAGCCCTGCATGTCAGAGGTTGTAACTACTTCATTACTTTATCATTTGTTAAACGTGTCTCATAGGAGTGGATACACGAGAAGGATTGTTTTATTATATTTGCATGCATGCATCTTGGAGTGCGCATTTAGTGAGTTCTCTTAGGTGGACCTTGGAACATCTTGGAGTGCGCATTTATTTTATATATATTGTTGATTTAGCATCTCAAAGGGCACCTTGTATGTGGCTCTTTAAGCATCTTGAATGTTGATGTTTGTAGCTTGGGTAGGTACTTTTGTACAGCCCTTGTGTCTAGGCAGAAGTTTTTAACTTAGGAAAAGCACATATTATTATGTTGCCTTATTGAGCTAAAGAATTTAGGAAAAGTAAAGTTAATTATCTTATGCAGATTTTCATAGTTATTCATATTGTAAGATGAATTTTTGGAAAGGAACTATGTTTGCAGATTTAGTTTGTCCAAAAACACAATTCCTTTCCAAAAATTCCTCTTACAGTAAAGCAAATTACTTTGGTGAATATGTTTTATTCTCAGCCCTTGACCTAAAGTGAGGCAAGATCTAATATCAGATATCAATCATTTTGGAGAATAGTATTCAAAACCAGAACCAGTGACCGGACAGGTCCACCTATCCAACCGGTTTTTGAATCGGAATCAGAAAAAACAGACTAGTCAGATCTCAATGAACCAGTCTTTAAAAAAATACATGAAATAATTATTTTTTAATGGACAAATAAAATAAAATAAAACAACTATTTTTAAGATTTAAAACCATGATTCTAAACCAATAGAGACAAAATATGCAAAGTTTGCTCATCTATATACCATGTAAAGGTGAATATATCAAAATGGCACTGAGTGCAATACATATCAGGGACAAAATACATAATCAATGAGGCTCTAAATGGCCTCTAGAGTCCAAAAACAATGCTACAAGTTATGGGGCCAATGCCCTACTACAAGTTTACATATCAGTGATCACTCCTCATCATGATCAACCTCACCACCACTACTAGACATGGGATCATTAACATGAGCTACATAAATCATCTAGCTCAAACTCTGAGGACTCCTCAGACACCTCTACACCCTCAGTAGTAGTCATAGTAGCAGCAAAACTAGACATCAAAACTACAAATCATTGATCAACATGATCACTCATGAAACTCATTGTAATATACTCAAGTAATCTTTTTGCCTAGGGTTTCTTAAGATTCTTTTCTACTTAGAAAATGACACATGTTGTTCCAGTATAAATATATCCTTCAGAAATTGATATTATTTGTTTATCAATACAGTCAACCATGTATATCAATCATTCAACAATTCACAGTATTAATGTAGTCCAAATCTAACAGTTCAGTATAAACCAACCAATTCCATAACATTTCCCAACAATGTTAATCTAATTCAGACTCCGGCATAAACTAACCAATTCCAGAGTAGTTCCAAAAAGTGCTAATCTAATTCAGAACATGACTACTGATCAACTCAACTGAACCAAGCTACACTCTATTTGTTTGGGCAGTTCTGACTTCAGTACGAAATCCTCACCCCACCACACAGACTTTCTGAGATGCAATGGAAACTCAGGAGTGGACTCTGAGTTGGTTCAAAGAGATAGTGAGATGTCTGAGTGGTGACCGAACTCCAAACTGGCCTTGATTTGCTTGAGCCCCTCCAAAATATGCCCAAAGTTTTCTACATCAACCTCAGGAACTTCGGGCCTGTTCTAGACTTTCGTTTCGCTTCAATGAGGGTCTGAGCTGGCTTAGAAGACCTTTCAACCTCAAACTATTTTGAATGGTCACAAGATTGGATCCGTTCCACAATTTCGTCCGCAGAGTTTATTCAAAGATACTGTCCAACCTCAATAATATATTCGGCCTACTTCAAATGGTATTTCTTCTGCCACTAACTGATCTTGCAAGGATATGAACCTCATAGAACTTCAGTATGCCCAAGAATTAGCCTCGGAAACAATTTTTCCAGCCTCAAGGTGACTCAACTGCCTTGCCACAGAGTCTTTGCATAAAATATACTTCACTGCTCCTTGTATAGAGAAAACCTTGTTGCCAAAAAAAAAAGTAGAAAAATAAAAAGGAAATAAAACTAATTAGAGTGGAATCTTTCACCACCAAAATTAGAAGAGAAGGGGTCTTAAAACCCTCGGAGCTACAGCTCAAGAAAACAGATGATTTGATTCCCAATTGATGATGATTTGATTTGATCTCAACCCTTCTATATTTATATATTTTTCATGGGCTCCAAAATATGAGGGGTTGTGGGTGGAGCCCCCAATTTTGGGTTTTTTAGCCCCAGTCAACCCAACTTTTGCCCAATGTTACCCAACATAGGAAAAATTGGGTTTTTACCCTTTTATCAAGACTATAGCCTACGGGGTCAGATAGGCTATTTCGTTCTCCATTAGCCCATCAATTTGGAGAGGACGTTACACTCATAATTGATTCAGCACTACTAGAAATGGGATCATCAACAAGAGTTACATAAACATCATCTAGATCAAAGTTTTCAGACTTGGATTGCTCAACCTTATAATATGGTAGAAATTGAAAAAGTTAAACATGCCTAACCAATGATTTTGGTTTGAGTGAAGGGTGCATATCCTTAACCTTATAATATGGTAGAAAAATCTTAGCGTGCCTAAACAATTATTTTCCTTTGAGTGAAGGGTACATTTTTGTTAAGGCAATGGTAGAGGAGTTCAACAATCAATACCACCAACATCAACAAAGTTCAACAATCAATGACACCAACATCAAGATACTTAAAGGGCTTCATGCTTTTGATCAAATACCAATCTCATACCCTCACACATGACAGAATCAAATGGAAACATTGCAATCCCCCAAATCCTGAAATCCATTAAGTCTAATGGATTTTGAATGAAATCTAAAATTCTAGATCTCCATATGGAATCCAATGAGATCGAAACCACTCTCAAACATCCCGAGTCATTTCATGGTAATGTTAAAAATTTAAGTAAAAGGATGAAAATAAAAGATAAAGGAAATGTCACTTTAAGAATTTAACATTGCCATTGATTGCCAACATTGTTAGGGTTGAGATGTGCGAGGCAAATGAAAGGGCAGGCATGTTTCTAAAGGTTTGGAGGGGTTGTTTTTTAAGAAAACAACCCCTAGTTTCTCTCAAAACCGCTCAAGTATGCCCAAAAGAGTATCCCGTGGGGTTCGTTGTCGAGCTGGTAATGAACAGACTGATTTATGACGAAATCAACCAATTAATGGCTGGTTTGAATGAAACCCTAGACCTCTTATACTACTAACCCGGTTTAATGACCGGTTTCACCGATTATAGATTCAACCCGGCCAATTTTGAATACAATGCTTTGGAGATTAGGGTTAGAGATTTGGCCCAATGTAAAGTTATAAGAGAATGGAAAACACACTACGTCACCACAAGATTGAGAGAGTGGAGTGTAGAGAGGCTGGAGATCCAAGTCTACAAAGAAGATCGAGCACCAACTTAAGGCAGACCTACTGGATCAGATCTAGGTTTATTTTGTGTTTTAGCCATTTTCACAGAATACAAGCTCGAGTAAGTTCTGAGGTTTTAATAATGAAGAATTGTGATTAGGCAGAATCTGTGTCGTTTTTTATGAGAATAGTTATTTTACTTTTGCTTCTATTGAATGTTAAGAATGTAGTTGTGTAAGTTATTCAATAGATTGTGCTAGGTTCGACAAAAAATAACATGATATCAGAGTGTAAACTCTGAAAAGTCAAGCTCAAGGTATCAGGTTCTTACAAGCGTTGCAGGGGCCAAGATCAACAGAAATCGTACGTGGCAGAAAATTTTTGCCTAACTCTAAAGCCTATATGGATTGATGGTTGGCCAAAAGTTGAGTACGATTGCATAAGGTAGCAGGTTATAACACGGGCAAGGCTAAAGTTTTTTTTCGTTATTATACAAAAAATAGTCTGGTTGTTGCAGCACAAGGACAAAACCACCAAAAAATAAGTTGTTAGGGTCATGGGGCAAGGACAACGCCACAACCTCCAACTATACCCCAACCACCATAACAAATTGTGGATATACCATGGGAACAACAATCATTGTTGAAATGCAGGAAGTCAATGCCAATTGAAGCTACATACGAAGAAAGCACATGTTGACGTAGTGAGGTTCTAATCATCGCAGCCATAGTCATCGAGAAACAATGTCGTAGGCAAACACAACAGAAGCCATCCAACGAAGTAATTGTTGAGCACAAGACAAGGTGTCGAAGTTTGCAAGGACTACAACTCGGGCAAGTTGTGTGTTTGAGCAAGAGATCAAGGACAAGAACAAGAGAGGTTGTTGAGACATCGAGCCACAGGTTCCAGATAAAATCAATGTGGATTAAGTTACCAAGAGTGACAGCAGATTATTTCAAATTTGGGTGCCTAAAGGAACAAGCATAATATTCTTCAAAAATTCTTTGGCAAGATTTGGTTAAAACTACCACAGTTGGTCTTCCGTATGAAAACAAGTTAGACAGAGAGTCAAGCTTCATACCTTGGAAGGCTAGAGTCACCTTGGTACTCGAGGAAAATGATCTTTGGGAGATTGTTGAGACCAAGATCCCAGAACCCTCAGATTCGCAGGAGAAGGCCCTTCTAGCAAAGAAGGAGATAAAGGCACAAAAGGTACTTATGGATGCCATGAAGGATCATTTGATCCCGCACTTAATCGAGAAGAAGATAACCAAGAAGACGTAAGCATTGATAGGATTATACCAAAGCAAGACAATAAACAGGAAATTAATATTGAAATATATGCAACAAACTATGCAAATGACCAGATCCAGCGCAGTGATGAGTTATCTGATGAAGATCACGCAGATTGGTGATCATCTTACAGCAATGGGAAAAAATATAGAAGACTCAGAACCAATAAATGTGTCATTAACGGGTTCTTTAAGGCATGGGATTCGTTCATTAAAGGAGTTTGTGTTAGAGATAAACTACCTACATTTGATAGGCTCAAGGATGACTACAGACAAGAGAAAATCAAGTTACAGTGACAAGGAAAGATCAACAAGCAGGTAGACGAAAAGAGTGTGGCACTGATTACAAAAGGAAAAGGAAAGAGCTTGAGTAGGAATGAGGAGTTCGCCTCATGGCCAATGAAGAATAAGCACCTAACTAAGGTCAAGTGTTTCTCTAATTGTAAGACAAGACACTGCTTCACAGTGTCTGAAGAGGAGGAAAGTGGGAAAAGGCATGCCACAAGTTGTAGCTGCGTCGACAAAAGCTTAAGAGTTTGCCAAGAAGTTTGAGACAAAATTCACACTTGTTTCTTTCCTTACCTCGAGCACATTACCAATGAGTGCATAGCTCCTGTATAGCAGAGCCACAATGTCGTGTCCCCAATTAATAATTTTGCGAAGGGAAATTCTCAATTTTTCAATTTTATCGAATAATAAATATTTTTAGCAAATAAACTTAGGAAAATGAGTTATGAGGCCTCAATACAATTTTTGGAGAGAAAAGAAAGCCAAACTTAGGAGAAAAGGAAAATTAAAGTGAAGATAAGTTGTGGAGGTTACCAGAATGGAAATCAAACCATGGTATCAAATCATAGTGTGAGAGAAATAGACCCATGGTATGAGGAAGGTAAAGCAATAATAAAAGGAAGGATAGAGCCTCATTTTGGGTATTCTATTTGTCGTTTCATTTCAGAATTGGAGAGTTTGCTTGGGTTGCTTAGCCAAGTCAACCAGTGTTGTTTAGCACAAGGAATTTCCAAGTGGAAATCCCACACTCATTTCGGAGAACTTTGATTGTCTCCCTAGTGAGGTAATTTGGGGAGTCCAATTCAGGATTTTCACAAAGCTTTATTGCAAGTATTCACTCGATTTGCCACTCCTTGGGCACAGAGGCAGTTCGAGTTGCTCATTGGGGGATCAACTATTGTGGGTTCGAGTTTCAACTATTTTGCAGGTGATTTTTCCTATTGATGCTAGTGATTTTGTAGAGGATTTGCAGGGCAGAGATCAGCATTATTTGTGGCTGCAATTTCTCTTTTGGGGTTGCACTGGGGTTTACTAGTTATTCTCTTGGCAACGGTTGAGCAGAAGTGTTTTGCCTGGTATTGGAGATGATTTTGGCAGGTAGTTTGAGGAAGGAATTATGTTGGGATTTGGAGGAGTTTCCCTTTGGGAAAATTGTGCATTCCAGTAGTAGTTTGATTTATGTAGCTCACTAGCAGAGACTGTGAAGGGCCACACGCTGATTTTGGGGTTTAAGTGACTGGTGGATTCATCTTGAGATTTTTTTGGGTTTTTCTGGGTTTTATGAGAGGAGTCCGTTGTTAAAATTTTGGAATTTGTCGAGCGATATTGAGGCCTGAAATCCTCATTCTTATAGTAGGGCGAATTGCTGGTTTAGCTAGGATTTTCGCACTATTTTGGGCATTTCAGGTCATGGCTGGAATTAGCTCAAAATATTGTTTGGTTTTATTGGTTGGGGTGTGAGGAGTCTCTCTCTAATTTTTCAAAAATTTTGGAGCAATTATGAGGGTTCATTTCATAGTTTGCTTCCAACAACAACAGCAGTAATTTCTAGGCAGTGTGTTTGGATAGATTAAGCCATTTTAGTTGGAGATTTCACTTTGTTTCTCACCTGGGTATTGCATGCTTGCAGTAGCAAGCCCAGGTTCTATCTATTCACTCCATTGTATTAAGTTCCAGATTTAAAATCAATAAAATGGCTCGGTATTATGATTGTTATTTTATGGCTCTCTGACCTATTTCAATTTGCGTAAATTTGTGCCTGCATCTGTGAAAATTATTGGTTGCAATTTAGTGCATGTCTTGATATTCATTGTATTTTCTAGTTTGGAACATTACACACAAGACATATGATAGAAGCACAAGAGTAGTTCACCACCTTAACTTAGTGGGACTCAAAATTCGATGTGAAGTTAGGCATTTATATGAAGCATGCAATTAAAGGGGTTGGAACATGTTATTCCAACTTGAATCAGGAAGCAAGATGGAAGTGAAAGACATGCTATGCATGCCAGAACTTAGGTGGAGTTTGCTCTCAGTCTCAATGATCAAGAAGAAGGGGTTTGGTGCTGCATTCCAGGATCAACAGGCACTAACCAAACCCAGGGGATCTAGCTTAAACAATGGCCACATCATTTGATTAAGAGAAAGCAACTTGTATAGACTAAAGGGCCCAATCTACTCGACCAACTGCAAGAAGCAAAGTTGTAACAAAGAACAGGGAACAAGTAGCTCCAAAGGTTGAGCAGCTCAAAGGGAGTCAGCTTTCAACTTCAGGAGGAGGAGCAGCCGAAAAATTTCTCCTAGTTTGTCAAGGTCTCTTGATACGAGATGACTTTGCAAGATGTTCAAGAGCAAGATGCTTCTAAGAACAAGTTCATAGGGAGCAGGTCTTCAAGGATGATGGTAGGGAAGTCTTCCAATTCAGAGGGAGCAGCCATGGCAGCAGATGCAGATCAATGATCAGAACTAGTCTCGAGTGGCAAAAGAACCTTCCTCGCTAAGAGGGAGTGTTGATGTTTGTAGCTTGGGCAAGTAATTCTGCATAAGCCTTGTGTCTAGGTATGTAGAAGTCACCCATAGTCTCCTTAGATACTTGCTCTGGTGTGAGCAAGTTGCTAATGAAACTTAGTCTAAGTTTTTAACTTAGGAAAAGCACATATTATTATGTTAGCTTATTGAGCTTAAGAAACTTAGGAAAAGTAAGTAAATTACCTTAGTGAATTTGTTTCAATCTCAACCCTTAATCACAAGTGAGGCGAGATCTAATCTTGGCCATCAATCACTTTGGAGATTAGGGTTAGGGATTTAGCTCAATGTAAATTAATAAAAGCAAGGCTAAGGGGATGAGAAAGACAAATTACATCGACAAAATATTAACAGAGGCATGTCAATTAGTTGTGTGTTAGGTCCGAGGGAGTTCAGAGACGCTGGAGATCCAGATCTACAAAAAAGATTTAGCATTGATCTAGGGAAAATATGTTGGATCAGATATGGATTTATTTTGTATTTTGTATTTACTAAGTTGGGCCATTTTCCTAAGTTCTAAGGTTTTATTAATGAAGAGTTGTGATTGGGCAAATCTGTGTGTCATTTTTTACAAGATAGGTTATTTTATTTTTGCTTCCACTAAATATTAAGAACCTAGTTGTGTAAGTTATTCAATAGATCTGTAATCTTCTAGGTTAATAATTTACCAAGTGCTCAGTTCAACATAAATTAACACTGAAATGGTCAAATGCTTATTTTAGTAGTGCACCCTCGTCATGTAGCCTTATCTTGTATATTTCTTGATATTTTTAGATAGAGCAAACTCCTTTGGAGAGATTTAAGGCTCATGATCTAATTTCTCAATTAGTTTATTGTTTCTTTGACTTGTCATGGAGTTAGTTAGAAAATATTGTATTTCATTGTAAAAAAAGGGAAAATCCCTCCATAAATATGAGCTTCATCCCCATTCATCTGTGTGAGCAGAGATTGAAGGACTATGGAGAGATTAAGAAGTGATTGACGTTTGGAGCTTGGAGATGATTGATGGGATTTATTGCATGTCAAACCTTTGAAGACTCAATGAAGAAATGAAGTATTGTATCTACATTGTTGTGAGATGTATTTTTATTGTTCTTGATTTGGTGCAAATTCAATGTAGAAACTTCTTGTTATAATGTTTATATGAAGGCCTAAGTCAAAGTGAGGAACCTCTTCCCTCTTCATTTCCTTGTTCTATTTTTGCATTATTTGTTAGACTATGAGACCCTAGATAATCACAAAGTCCAAGACCACACTTGTCATGAATTGTAAACCCTATATTTGATGAGGTGTTGTCATGAACCATTTACAAGATATCAGCGAGATCTAGATGTAGAATAGTCAAACTATTGTACTATAAATTCATATCATGAGATCAATACAATGATACAATGAGCGAAGAATGACTAAAGCTTTTTCCGTCATTTTCTTTTTGCCTCGCTTATGCTCAATTCTTAACATGGTATCAAAGAGATGCTTAAGAGAGGTTGATAACATCAGAGCAAGGTTATGAAGTGATAATGTTAAAATTGTTCCATGGTAGGGAACCATGAGAGAAGTCATGTCGCCTACACCAACAAAATGCAAATCTACACTATGGATGAGCAATGGCAAAGATGAGATAGATCTTCATGGTACTTTTTCTCAAGGCTACAAGGGAGCGCCCCCCAAAAAAAATCCGCTCCTGAAGCAACTTCGAGCGGGAACCCAACACCCCCCCCCCAAAAAATCCGCTCCTAAAGAGCACTTCGAGCAGGAGCGCCCCCCAAAAATCTGCTCCTGAAGCGCACTCCGAGCGGGAGTGCATCGGGAGCGCGCTTCCAAAATTCGCTCCAATGCAAATTTACATCACTCTGGATGAGTAATGGCAAAGAAGATGAGATAGCTCTTCATGGGAGCGACATGGGAATGCGCTCCTAAAATTCACTTCCTGGATTTATCAAAAGCAAATTCGCAAAGACGTTCCAAACAAAAAAAAAATTCAAAGAAACAAGAGTTTTTGAGTGGGGCAGCCTGATATTCAAGCCTATGGCCCTAGTATTGATATGCAATTCATGGTAATGTTAAATTTTTAAAGTAACAGTGATCTTCTCCTTTATCCTTCATTTTCACCCTTTTACTTAGATTTTTTAAATCACTGTGAAATGACTCGGGATGTTTGAGAGTGGTTCCAAACTCATTGGATTTCATATGGAGAAAGTAGAATTTTCGATCTCACTCAGAATCCAGCAGGGTTATTAGTTTTTCAGGATTTTAGAATTTGGGGCATTACAATATTTCCATTGGATTTTTTCATGCACTAGGGTATGTTAGTTTTTGTAGCATCGGACAAGTGTTCTAGTCTCGACGTGTCAGACAGGCTAAGAACACGAGATTTTCAAAACCCCAAAAAGATTTCACAAGATAAGCTTGTGAAACGCCTTAATGAAATTAATTAACCATCATACAAATTTTTCTTAAGTCTAACTTAGGAAAACTGTTTAATTAATAGTAATTAATTAAGGAAATGTGAGAATGCTCTAGAAACTCACATGGATTGAGTTTGGGATGATCTTACTCGTTGATGGAGATCTAATCATGGTTGTTGGCTCACCAATGAAAAATTATAAGAGCAGGACAATGGGGATGGAGATAGACATCGAGTGAGAGGAATATCAAGCAAGATGAAAATTCCCAGAGAGCAGAGATTCAGCTATGGAAGAATTTGAGCCTATGATCGAGTAGCAGAGATTGAGGAGCATCAGCAGAGTGATTCCAGAGGATTTTCCAGTGTTGGAGGAGTCAACAAAAAGAGGTCGTGTTATTCCACAGAGAGGTTGTGCAGCGCTACGCAGAGCCTCAAGGAGGCAGTTCAATTCAGTCAGAGGAGAGATCGATCCAGGGGCAGTGTGGGGAAAATTCTTCCAAAGGGCCATCTAATCCTTCTCAGTGGCAGAGACAGTCAACAAAGGGAGATAGCAGTTATTCCAGGCAGTGAGAGTTTCATCTTGCGCAGTGGTTGACGCAAAGGCAGATTAGGAGCTAATTGTGGGGCCAAATCAGGCTAGGATTGCTTGTGGAGAGAGAAAAATCTGTCAGATTTTTTTTCCAACGATTTCTCACAAAAGGATTACTAGTTTGGCATCCAGAGATTGTACTCAAATTTTGTTGTTGAATAATAAAAATAAAACCCTCATTTGTTGCACCGGTTTTCCCACATTGGATTTTTCCGAGGACTTTTGTCTAAAAACAATGGCGTCATTTTTATTGTGTGTTTGCATCTATTTTCTCAGCTTCCAATTTATTTTCCATAGTGCATTTCATTTTTGGTGAAAATTGCAATAGTGATTTTATTCATTGTTTGTCGTAATAGCAAATAAATTGCACATAATAATATTTAGTTAGAAAAATAATTTCCAGTTGTTGCTATAGTAAAAATTTCACAAGGTATGGAACTCATATTTAATCAAGAGCACCAAGCCCTCTATGTACCTTGATGTTAGTGACATTGGTTGTCGAACTCCTCTATCGTGACCCTACTAAAAATACAACCATCACTCAAACAAAACCTTGACTTGACATGCTACGTTTTTCCTATCTTATGATGCTTAGAGGGTAATATTAATAACAAAGATCCCAAGATAGACAATGATTTCGATGATATGTAGGTATTTATTGTAGCATGATTTTTTTGGATGTTAGAGGCCATCTAGAGCCTATTTGTTGATGTATTTTCGATTTAGAGATGGATTGCACTCAATATTATTTTGGTTATGTGTACCCTTGCATGCTATATAAATGAGAACTTGTAATTTGTGGACCTATGGTTGATGAAGATTATAACTACTAGATGAATGGTGTTATATGGTTTAATCCATGTTTTTATGTTGTTTATCACTAATTCATCATTCTACATGCTTTTGTCAACATATATAAAAATATATATTATATAAAATTCGCTCCCAAAATCATTCCCCGCTCAAGAGCTTTTAAAAATGTCACTCCCCACTCCCGTTCCCAAGCAGCCATGGTTTTTCCATGGAAAGTATGATAAAATTTCATATGGTATGTTATTATGCACATGTTATCAATATCTTGAGAACGCAAGTGTGAGTTTAAAAAAAAAATTGTTCATCGAATATCATCTTGATTTATTATAAATTCTATCTTTACATTGAATATTGATCTAGCATCTTCATCTCTACAAAGACAGCGATCACCATAGAAGAATTAATAGCTAAATATTTACATCTTGGTCGCTTATATCCGGTTATTAATCCACACAATCTGCTCTTCAACAATTGTGGTTTGTTTGTTCTCTAGCCATTTGATATGAATCAGATCCAACCTTCTCATTTAGTTGTTTGAGAGATCTATGATCTACTAGATTTGGTCATGAAATCACCCAAACAAAAGCTCACATAGATCTGAAATATGAACAAAATTCCTTATTTGATGTTGTCTGAACCATGCCATTTATTTACGAATAAGCTTAATGTTAAATTTAGATAACAATGGTGCTCTATGCTTAATGCACTTTTACTTCAATCTTTCATAGGCCCAATACAAGATAGCAATCACATAAACTTGAAAGTAAAATGTTGAAAGAACACAATAATAGATCAATAGAAGACAAGCCAAATATAGATCAGATTTACAATTCCTTATGTCCAGCAAAGATATGAGATATTGTTGCGTTAAGGCGGTTAACATGATGCTTCAACCGGCAAAGTCTTTCTTGGTCATCCAACGCTTTCATGTCTCACACCCACAACCCTCAAATACAGCTCATCACAAGTCAACGCAAGTCAAACCAGGGACAGCGCAAAAAATTCAACACTGGCAGCATCAGAAAAGTCAACACAGCAAACTAGCCTAGAATTCCTCGATTTTAGTGCCCAACTGTACGGCCTCCTAAAATCGAAATTTCTGCAGAAGATTGAGGTCAAACGACCAAGGGTTGACCATGATCAACGCTGGTCAAAGCTGCAGCAGAAAACCCTAAACAAATCAGCGCCGAAAACATTCGCTTCGCTCCACATGTGTGAGAAGAAAAAGGCCTCCAAAGGCATCGAACCAATCAGATCACAATGAGAGAATGCGTGATGAGATGATGAGAAAATGACCTCCAAGTCTCTCCAATTTATATTCATCAATGAGGGTGTGTGGCACATCTCTTAGGCATGTGGGATAAATCTGGCCGACCTTGCACATGTGGAAAATAAATTCAAAATAAATGTTCTGCTCATCCGATCAAGATGATCTTTAGATCAATCTTGCAACTCTCCGAAAGTGGAATCCAACAAAACTATGACCATCGTCATATGAGCAGTGCAACATGGAGTTTGGACCTAGTTGCCCAAAATTAACACTCCCTCTCAACTAAGAAGAACTCCATCTGTCCACAAGTGCAATCCATCATGTACCAAACCAAATATTGTGCGTCATCCCGCAGTAACTTGCTTCGCTGGCTCTTTATTTCAAAACAAAAGGTGAGTCACAAAGACATCACACACAGCTAACCCGAAGTCAGCTTAGAGGTAAAAACCTCTCTCGAACTCAAAAAGAGTCTCCTACTAACCCAAAGTTAGTTTACTGACCCGAACTCAGTTTAGAGGATAAAACCTCATCATACTTGATCCCAGATCAAGGTGTTGGACACGTGCCATCCTAGACATAGAGATTACGGCAATCTCCAATGCGTCCATCGGTCTTGCTATTGGTCTCTATCCACATTTCCCACCTCATTGGCCAAATGAGAGGTACTTCCCATGAGTCTGAAACTCCATGGGTAGGATGTTGTGGGGCACAGATCAGAGGGAGGCAAACCAACTCATTATCATAACGATGGGGCAAAAGCACAACAAGGTTCGGCAAGCCTAGCCTTGTATGCGCTTATAGCTCCAAGAAGTTATCCCCAAGCCCCCTGGAGCTCCCAGAGCTCATAGTCCAACTCAAGCAGGACCCTGAGAATAGGGTCTTTCCACGATTCCAAGCTTCTCACGGAAGGTGAGGAACTTGACCTTCCCCAGGAGCTTCGTGAGAATATCTGCGACCTACTCATCAATTCCTATATGATCGAGCCTTACGGCACCTCGTTGTACCATATCCCGCATAAAGTGGTACCTGATATCAATATGCTTGGATCGATCGTGGCACATGGGATTCTCAAAAAGATGAATCCCACTCTAGTTATCACAAAGGATAACATTGGTATCTAACACATGCCCGAACAGCTCACCGAAGAGCTTTCGCAACCAAACAACTTCACAACAGGCCATACTCGCTGCAATGTATTCGGCCTCAGCAGTGCTCAAAGCCATCAACTTTTGCTTCCTACTCATCCAAGATATCGAAGCAGAACCCAAGGTGAAGCAACATCCAGATGTGCTCTTGCGATCCACCACATTGCCAGCCCAATCAGCATCAGTATATCCATGGAGACACTCCCGACAGTGTATCTCAACCCATGGTTGATTGTGCCCCGAAGATATCTCAACAGATTCTTGGCACCAATCCAATGAATGTGACGAGGATCAACCATATGTTGACTCAAAGTGTTCACTTCAAAACATACGTCCAGACAGGAGTTCACTAAGAACCTCAGGGTCCCCACGAGTTGTCGATACTCGATAGGATTTCCTAGCACGAGCCTAGTAGTGTTTCCACTCAATTTCTTAAAGCTGAGTTCCATCGGTGTCGACACAGAATTACAGTCTACCATACCAAATCTCTCCAGCAGCTTCACGACATATTTTCCTTGAAGTAGTGCATTAGTCCTAGGTCTTTCATCTCAAACTCGGAAGTTGGCTCCCTCTTACACTAATGAATGAGAGGGTCAGCACCTGTCAGGAAGAGATCGTCCACATAGAGAACCAAAATGAGAGGCCTTTCTCTATCAACCTTAAAATAAAGGTTTGGATCAACATTACTTCGAGTGAAGCCCAACTTCATCAAGTAGCTATCTATCCTCTCGTACGAAGCCCTAGGGGCTTTCTTCAACCTACATACATGGGTGTCTCTATCTCGAACTTCGAACCCCAAAGGTTGCTCCACATACACCTCTTCCTTTATAGAACCATGCAGAAAAGCGGTCTTCACATCCATATGATGGAGACTCCATCCTTGCGTTACAGCAAGGGCAATAATAGATCGGATGGTGGTATAGTGGACCACATGTGCAAATATATCATCATAATCTATGCCTTCTTTTTGAGAGAAGCCTCAGGCAACGAATCTTGCATTGTACTTTTCAGCACTTCCATCAAATCCATGCTCGATCTTATAGAGCCATTTCGAGGTGACAACAGATTTGTCCTCCGGTATCGGGACCACTTCCCAGACATCATTCTTCATAATGGACTCATATTCTTCGTGCATAGCATCCTTTCCAAACTTGATGCTTTACAGCTTCTTCAAATGTTCCAGGCTCAGATTGTACTATCGTACTCATGGCGGCTAGATACCCTTGGTATCTCTTCGGCTTCTTGCTTTCACGGAATGTCCCCCTTGGGGAAATATGTCTCTCGGCATCTTCGACTGTATCCTTAAGCCATGAGGGTCTTCTCTTATTTGAAGGATGTGGATTAATGGGATCCATAGGTCTTTCAACATCGAGCATCAGGTCATCCTTCGGCTCTTCCAGCTTCCCTGGTAGGAAGATTTTTGACTTTCTTGAGGGCAACATCTTCATCGAAGGTGACATCGTGGCATATCTCCACTTCCCTTTGACCAGGCACATAGATTCTATATGCCTTCGAAGTTTCACTGTAGCCCATAAACATTCCCTTCTTTCCAAAATCATCAAGCTTGCTTCTCTTTTCTTTCGGCACATGAAAGTAAACAGGACAACCAAAAACTCTAAAATGAGAAATATCAGGTTTCTTACCAGAGCAGACTTATTCCGGATTTTTGGAGTCCAAAGCGAAATGTGCGCATCTATTTTGAACATAGACAATAGTGTAAGCAACTTCTCCCCATAGAAACTTCGAAAGACCTTGGTCTCATAGCATGGCGTGGGCAGCTTCCACAATGATCCTGTTCTTTCTTTCAGCAACACCATTTTGCTCAGGAGTGTACGCAGTTGTGGTCTCCCTCTTAATGCCAACTTCTCTACAAAAGTCATTAAACTCATTTGACTCATACTCAGTCCCATTGTCAGTCCTCAAAACTTTGATTTTCTTCTCGGTTTGATTTTCCACCAAGGCCTTCAAGGTACGAAACCATTTGAATGCTTCGTCCCTCTTCTTCAAAAAATATATCCAGGTCTTGCAGGAGAAGTCATCTGTAAAAGTCATGTAATAGGAACATCCTCCCAAAGATGTCACAGGCAGCATACCAGATAAGTCAGAATGTATCAACTACAAGATATCAGTTGTCTTTGTGACACATGAGGGGAATGGTCCCCTTGTATGCTTCCCTTCGACACAACCATGACATATACCTTCATAATCATCTCTATATTTGGGCATCCCTGTCACCACCTTCCTTGCTTCGGGAAGGGCTTTGAAATGAAGGTGTACAAACCTTCTGTGCCATAACTCTGTTTGAAGAGTTGTATCACATGTCATAGCCCCCAATGGACTTCCTCCAACCTGGTAGAGTGTATCAACTCTAAAACCAATAGAGAGAGCTTCCTTGAAGTTCTTCTTCCAAATAAGTACCTTTCCATCAACGAATGCCACCTTGAACCCTTTGTCTTCCATTGCCGAAATGGACACAAGTTTCTTCTTCAAATCAAGTACGTACAACACATCTTGTAATCGGAGGACTTGACCTTGAGATAGATGGAGGGTCACAGTCCCTGTCCCTTTCACGGGATAGGTGGCATTATCTCCAAGGATAATTTCCAGATTAGTATCCTTCTCAACCAAATCAGAGAGGACTTCTTTATAACCAGTGAGGTGCCTTGCAGCACAAATATCAATCAACGAGACATCCAAGGTGTCGGGTGGAGATGCAACAAAGAGGGCAGATACAAGAATAATTTATTTCTCTTGTTATCAGCAACATTAGACTCATCGTACCTAGAATTTCTTGACCTCTTGAAGCGTTGCCCATTTCCATTACAATCAGAGGGAGCCTTCCTTTTTCCTTTGAACCTGTTGTTCCTGCCATTCTCTCTCGAATTGTTGTTGTCATCATCCCTGGGAGAGTCCCTTCTATAAGGGCACTCTCTTGCATAGTGACCTTGCACATGTGGAAAATAAATTCAAAATCAATGTTCTACTCATCCGATCAAGATGAATGCAACGATCTGGAATGTTAGTACCTGCGCTACAATCTCATTGACCAATGAGATTGTAGCGCAGTAACTAACATTCCGCTTTAGATCAATCTTGCACCTCTCCAAAAGAGGAATCCAACAAAAATATGACCATCGTCATATGAGCAGTGCAAAATGGAGTTTCGACCTAGTTGCCCAAAATTAACACTTAAGAAATCAAATTTGTCTATGTGGAGGGGAGATTGAATTCATATTCAAGCAGGTGTATACACGATATATTTTTGGGTTATGGTAGTTTGGATTTGATTGTTTCATTGCTCTTCAAACCCTAGGGGACAGGTATTGCAACCCCCCAAAAATATTGCACAGCCGCAATGTGAGAATATTTGTTTTCTAAAGGTTGCTTGGATAAATTTGCTAGCAAAAATGAAGAACATGTGGGAGTTAAAAGGATAAATGGAATGGTACCAACCAACCCAAGACCCAAAGAAGCAGTAGGTAGTTCCTTTGATTTCATTTTTTTTTGCATTGAGCTAAGAAAGGCAACAACCTTGGCCTCAAATTTCCCGTGTCTCCCGACAATTTCACTTACCTTGGAATAGTGAACTTTATATCTCTCCTTAAATACTCTTGTACATGCTTAGCTTTGAATTGTAGAACAACATTCTAAGTACAGAACTATGTGCCACCAACAATTATAATGTTTCATAAGGCTTGAGAAGTATGCTTGGATGGTCTAGTGAAAAGGAAATTTTATGTGAAGGAAACATGTGTCATTGACTCCCAAGCATGGTGAGCAATGAAATATTTATCACTTTATCAAGGGCCTTTCCTTTAATAAGGACGAAAGGAAGTTCATAAAGGGTTTCCAAGGCTTAATTTTGTAGTGGACGTTCATGACTCCAAATCTCAGTGAATTAGAAAAGATTCAATCTCTCTCCTAACCAATAGTCTCTCATTCGACACCTTGCCAACAAGATCAACCAACGAATTTGTGGCAGTGATTGGAATCCATTATTTCAGCAAAAATCAAGCTCGATATGGAGTCGTCTCACCACATACAAGTTTTGACAGACAAATTTTGAGAATTGGGTCAATAAATTATTCTGTGTTATATTTATGATATAATTCTCCACATATTATTAAAAATTAATAAAATGGGTATTTCAAAAAACAATTGGTCGAATCATTAGATTGATAAGAATTATATGTGAATCGCCCTGAGGGGTGTAGTTCGATCGGTGATCACCATGATATGAAGATATTGTGCAAATTTGAGGTTCGATATTCAAATCCCTTGATTTATGGTGTGGGCCATGCATGGGGGCACGTATGGGTTCACCTAGAGGTTATAGTGGTAGTGGTTGGAATCAACCACATGTCACGCGAGTACAAGTCCGACCCAATCGTCAATTCCTCTATATATCAAAAAGAAAATTATTATATGGGAATCTAGTTTAAAGGTTGAAGAAATTTTTTACGAAGGGTAGGAGACATTTTATGAAAGAAGGGAACTATTCAAAAACAAAAGATCTAGAAATATGGTGATAGAATTGCAACTGCTAAAGAAATTTAGTTGAAATCAAGAGACACAGTTCTACTCTACTGCTCTACGAAAATTAATTCACAATTTAGAACAACATGTGCAAACATGAATCATCAAATACACAAGTACACAGATGTTTCTAGGGGAAAGCAATTGCTAAAAACCCCTTAAACCCGTTTTTCATTAATCATGTCAATTGAGAAACAATTACAATTGTGATCTCTAGCTCTGAGGACAAGTTGCAAGAGTAAACTTGTTCTCACTCTGTCTACACTCGCGCTCCCCACACTCGCGCTGCCTACACTTGATTCCATTTCTTTGCGCAATTCTTGAGGAAATACGACCCTATTTCCTTGCGCAGTTCCCAATGATTGATCACCTAACCAATACTCTAAATTGTACACTCAATCTAGTATATAATTAATTGTACACTGCCTTGGAATCTCCACCATAGCTGAAAACTCGAATTTTCTGCATGCACTAGTTATTTTAGGTTGATTGATTAGTTAACTGGATGATCACTGAGTTAGATTGTTGTCCCACTACACAACTGACCTTCCAGTACTTTTATCTGTTGAGATTTTGTGTATTTGGGGTAGCATCAGTTGTGCTCTAGGTCCCAAATTTTGAGGAAGGCCTAGAGTTCACCTGATCTACAAGACCCATAAATGGATTTGGGAAATTTCATCTGGTTTAGGAGAAATTAAATTAATTAATTATTTTAATGTATTTCCTAAGTTAAAACTTAGAAATATAAAATAATTAAAGAGAATTTAATTAAACATTTGATAAAATTGTCTTAAGTCACACGGATCAAGCTTTCTTTTAATCTTAGCCATTGATTAAAGATTTAATCTTGGCTGTTGATTTGTCAACAAGAAAAGTATAAAGGAAAGGCTTGGGGTCATTTGTAAGATACACAGAGGCAGAGCACTGAAGCTAAGCTGAGATTCTAGGGCAGGGTTGCTAAGAATTCTCAAGTGTTTCAGTTGTAGAGAGTGGAATTTAGACCATGGGGATGATTTGATCCCAGGGTCTTGAATACACAAGAAGCAGAGAAGAGATCAGGAAAGACAGCGCAGAGGAAGGCAACAGCAGTGAGGACAGCGTGATTTTCAGGAAACCCTTCAAGAGATACGCAGAGACCCTTAGGGGCACCGTAGTGACTACGTCACCTAGTCTGGGGTAACGCAGTCCCTTCCAGTGATAGCACTGAGCATTTGGAGGCATTCGAAGACTGACGCAGTGTCTTTCAAGGGAAGATCTGGGGTTTCTAGGCCTAGATCTGGCTAAGTTTTGTAAATCTCGTTTGAGGTTGTGGATCAGTCAGTATTGTTGGTCTTAGATCAGTCAAGTGCTGCAAATCTAGAGTTTCCTCCATAGGGTTTTCCAAATCGGGAAACCAAAGTTGTGTATTCATAAATATTCTTAATAATAGAGCCCTCCAGCAGCCGGAGACCGGTTTTCCCACATTGGGTTTTTCCAAGGACAGTTTGTCCAGAAATAACTGTGTCACTTTGTCTATGTGTGCATGTGCTTATTCTAGACCTAAATTGGTAGAGATCTGTTATGTGTTTTACTTTGATGTTAACTTGAATTTATTCAGTTGATAACTTGTATAAGTAGGAGAAGCTTAACCGGATAAACAGAAATAATTTATGCATGAGAATTAAGCTTCAGAAATAAGAGCAACTCATCTCTTGGATCACAAGCGAGCTACGGCAACCTTAAGACAATAACGGGACAAGTGGAGCAGAGGGTGCATAAATCACAGATGAGGCAGAGGTGGAGGCAGACCTGGAGGCTGGGAGGAGCAGCGCAGAGCATAGCAGTAGCAGCGTAGAAGCAGTAGTAGCGCAGAGGCTGATGTGACTTTAGCAGCGCAGAGCAGTGTTTCTTACGCAGTGCAGAGTTGCAGCAGCGCAGAGAGCTTCTGAGGGACAGCGCAGTGCAGCAGCAGCATGATAGATTTCAACACAAGGAGTTGATGTGACTTCAGTGGTGCAGAGGGAGTCTGATTACGCAAGCAGAGCTGTAGTTGTGCATCGTTCTTTAGATCCCAGCACAGATCTGTAACCTATGGAGCTTCTGTGATGAGGATGCAGCGCATCTGACTTGTTTGTCAAAGATTGGGCAGGAGATTCAGTAGTTTCTCTCAACAACTGAAGTTGCAGTGCAGCTGATCAGCAGTGGCAGTGCTATGAGTAGCACAGATGCAGCATATTGAGCGAGAGTTGCAGTACAGTGGTTGCAGTGGCAGTTTCATGGGCAGCAGTACAGAATGGCAACAGAGGTGCAAAGTTGAGTGACAGGAGGCCAAGCTTCAGCAGCACAGAACCAGTGCCCAAAATCATGTAATGCATAAGTGTGATGTATTGCTAGAGCACACCCTTGATGCTAAGAGGAAGTGTTGAGATTTTGTGTGTTTGGGGTAGCATCAGTTGTGCTCTAGGTCCCAAATTTTGAGGAAGGACTAGAGTTCACCTGATTTACAAGACCCAAAAATGGATTTGGGAAATTTCATGTGGTTTAGGAGATATTAAATTAATTAATTATTTTAATGTATTTCCTAAGTTAAAACTTAAGAAAATAAAATAATTAAAGTGAATTTAATTAAACATGTGATGAAATTGTCTTAAGTCACACGGATCAAGCTTTCTTTTAAATCAGCGATTGATTAAAGATTTAATCTTGGTTGTTGATTTGTCAACCAGAAAAGTATAAAGGAAAGGCTTGGGGTCATTTGTAAGATACACAGAGGCAGAGCACTGAAGCTAAGTTGAGATTCTCGAGCGGGGTTGCTAAGAATTCTCAAGTGTTTCAGTTGCAGAGAGGGGAATTTAGACCAAGGGGATGATCTGATCCCGAGGTGTAGAATACACAAGAGACATAGACGAGATCAGGAAAGACAGCGCATAGGAAGGTAGCAGCAGCAACAACAACAACAGCAGGCAGCAGCAGCAATAAGGACAGTGTGATTTTCAGGAAACCCTTCAGGGGTTACACAAAGACCCTTAAGAGCAGCGTAGTGACTATGTCATCCAGTCTGGGGTAACGCAATCCCTTCCAGTGACAGCGCTAAGCATTTGGAGGTCTTCAGAGGCTAACGCAGTGTCTTTCAAGGGCAGATCTGGGGTTTCTAGGCCTAAATCTGGCTGAGTTCTGTAAATCCTGTTTGAGGGTGTGGATCAGTCAATATTGTTGGTCTTAGATCAGCCAGGTGCTGCAGATCTAGAATTTTCTCTCTAGGGTTTTCCAGATTTGGAACCCAAAGTTGTGTATTCAGAAATATTCTTAATAATAGAGCCCTCCAGCAGCCAGAGACCGGTTTTCCCACATTGGGTTTTTCTAGGGACAGTTTGTCCAGAAATAACTGTGTCACTTTGTCTATGTGTGCATGTGCTTATTCTAGATCTGAATTGGTAGAGATCTGTTATGTGTTTTGCTTTGATGTTAACTTGAATTTATTCAGTTGATAACTTGTATAAGTAGGAGAAGCTTAACTGGATTAACAGAAATAATTTTTGCATAAGAATTAAGATTCATTAATTTCTACACTATCTACAGTTGGAACTGGTCTAACTGAATACAACTTGATATAATTGAATTGGATTGCTATAATTTAGCAATCACGCATGCTTAACTGAACTCCAAGCCCTCTAACTTGAATTTACTAAGCTAACTGAGTGACAAGAGCCATGTCACCTCAGTTAACTACCTCCAAATTGTCTGCTGATGTGGAAATTTGAATTTTCTCAATTTGACTAAGGCAAAGTCAAATTGAGACTTTCTTGCTACACTTCTCAACAAAAGAAGACTTAGTGTGAGCCTTATTTTGTAAAAGGTTCAAATTTACTATTCACTACAAATAAGTTTGCAAGATAATTGTAAATTTTCGAAGATGTTCTATGCTTGATGCAACTTTACTTTCAACCCGATACCAAATAGCAATCACATAAACATAAAAGTAAAATGCTGATAGAACATATCAATGGATCGACAAAAGACAAGCCAAAAATACACTTAACTTGATCAACAAAATATGTGTTGTGGTGCGTTACGACGATCAACAAGATGCTTCAACTAGCAAAGTCTCCTCACGGTCAGCCAACCAAAAGTGTCACACAACCCTCAAGACAGCTCTACAACAGCCAACCCCAAGTAAATGGAAGTCAACGTTGTCCAGTCAACGATCAACGCAAAATAGCAACAACAAATAGTCAATGCATCAAGGTCAATGGAAGTCAACATTGTCCAGTCAACGATCAACGCAAAACAACAGCGACAGATAGTCAACGCATCAAGGTCAACGTTCAGCCTCGGGTTTTGTGCCAAAAAATGCGAACTGCAAAAATCGGAATTCTGGGAAAGTTTGAGGTCAAATGGACCAAGCATTGACCAAAGTCAACGTTGGTCAAAGTTGCGTTGAAAACCCTAGAACAGATCTGAAACCCTAGCTGTTGTTTTCCCACGTGTGAGAGAAGAGAGGCCTCCAAATGATGATCGAACCAATCAGACACAAGAGAGAAGTGTGTGATGAGTGATGGTGAAAATGACCTCCACGTTTGACCAATGTATATCCATCTGTGAGGGTGTGTGACACACCTGTTGGGGCTCCAAGCCTACATTACAATTCTGGTCAACCTTGCACATAAGTGGAATTAATTCAAAATAAATGTTCTACTCATCCGATCAAGATGATCTTTAGAGTGATCTTACAACTCTCTAAAAGAGGAATCCAATAAAAATAGTGGCATCGTCATCTGAGCAGTACAACATGGAGTTTGGACCTAGTTGCCCAAAATTAACACTCCCTCTCAACTAGGGAGAACTCCATCCACTTATGCCATCCAAACATCGTGCGTCATCCCGCCGTAACTTGCTTTGCTGGCTTCTTTATTTCAAATGGTGAGTCACAAAGACATCACTCTCGGTTGACCCAAAGTCAGCTCAAAGATCCAAAACCTCTATAAGACTCAAAGGAGTCTCATACTAACCCGAAGTCAGTTGGAGGTCTGAAACCTCACTAGAATTTATCCGAGATCAAGTGGTTGGACACGTGCCATCCTAGATATAGAGAGTACGACCATCTACGATGCGTCCATCGATCTTGCTATCGATCTCTATCCACATTTCCCACCTCATTGGCCAAGATGAGAAGTACTTCCCATGAGTTTGGGACTCCATGAGTAGGATGCATATGGGGCACAGATCAAAGAAAGGTGAACCAACTCAATATCTTCACAGTGGGGTGGAAGCACACCAACAAGGTTCGGCAAGCCTAGCCTTGTGGTTGCTTGTAGCTCCAAGAAGCTATCCCCAAAGCCCCCTGGAGCTCCCAGAGCTCATCGTCCAACAGGACACTCAGCATAGGGTCGTTCCACGATTCCAAGATTCTCACGGAAGGTTAGGAACTTGACCTTCCCCAAGGGCTTTGTGAGAATATCCACGACTTGCTCATCAATTCCTATATGATCGAGCCTTACAGCGCCTCGTTGTACCATATCCCAGATAAAGTGGTACCTAATATCAATATGCTTGGATCGAACGTGGAACACAGGATTCTCTGACAAACGAATCCCACTCTGGTTATCACAAAGGATAACAGTGGTATCTAGCACATGTCCAAACAGCTCACTGAAGAGCTTTCGCAACCAAATAGATTCACAACAGGCCATACTCGTTGCAATGTATTTGGCCTCAACGATGCTCAAAGCCACCGACTTCCACTTCCTGCTCATCCAAGATATCGAAGCAAACCCAAGTGTGAAGCAGCATCCATATGTGCTCTTGCAATCCACCACATTGCCAGCCCAATCGGCATCAATATATCCATAGAGTCTCAAACTCCTAGCAGTGTATCTCAGCCCATGGTTTATCGTGCCCCGAAGTTATCTCAACAGATTCTTGGCACCAACCCAGTGAATGTGATGAGGATCAACCATGTGTTGACTCAAAGTGTTCACTGCAAAACATACATCCGGACTGGTGTTCACTAAGAACATCAGGGCCCCTACAAGTTGACGATACTCGATAGAATTTGCTAGCACGGGCCTAGCAGCATTTCCACTCAACTTCTTAAAGTTGAGCTCCATTGGTGTCAACACGGACTTACAGTCCACCATTCCAAATCTTTCCAGCAGCTTCACAATGTATTTTCCTTGAGAGAGGAAAATCTCGCCATGTCTCTACCAGACCTCCGGGCCTAGGAAGTAATGCATTAGTCCTAGGGCTTTCATCTCAAACTCAAAAGCAACCTCCCTCTTACACTGATGAATGAGAGGGCTAGCACCTGTCAGGAAGAGATCGTCCACATAGAGAACCAGAATGAAAGGCTTTTCTCTATCAACCTTGAAATAAAGGTTCAGATGAGCATTACTTCAAGTGAAGCCCAGCTTCATCAAGTAGATATCTATCCTCTCGTACCAAGCCCTGGGGGCTTGCTTCAACCCATAGAGGGCTTTCTCAACATGCATACATAAGAGCCTCTATCCTGGACTTCAAACCCCAGAGGTTGCTCCACATACACCTCTTCCTTTATTGAACCATGCAAAAAAGCAGTCTTCACATCCATCTGATGAAGATTCCATCCTTGCATAGCAACAAGGGCAATAATAGATCGGATGGTGGTATATCGGGCCACGGGTGCAAATATATCGTAGTTTACGCCTTCCTTTTGAGAGAAGCCACGAGTAACGAATCTTACGTTGATTTTTTCAGCACTACCATCAGATCCATGCTCGATCTTATAGAGCCATTTCAAGGTGACAACAGCTTTGTCCTCCGGTCTCGGAACCACATCCCAGACATCATTCTTCGTAATGGACTCGTACACTTCGTGCATAGCATCCTTCCAAACTCGATGCTTTACGGCTTCTTCAAAAGATCCAAGCTCAGATTGGACGATTGTACTGATGGCTGCTAGATACCCTTGGTATCTATTCGGCTTCTTGCTTTCACGGAATGTCCCCCTTGGGGCCATATGTCTCTTAGCATCTTCGATAGTATCTTGGAACCATGAGGGTCTTCTCTTCATTGAAGGAGGTGGATCAATGGGGTCCATCGGTCCTTCAACATCGGGCATCATCTCATCCTTCGGCTCTTCCTGATTCCCTGATCTTACATCATGATCTTCCTCAGAGCTTGGAAGATTTATCACTTTCTTGAGGGAAGCATCTTCATCAAAGGTAACATATCGTGGCAAATCTCCACTTCAATTTGACCAGCCACATAGACTCTATAAGCCTTCGAAGTTTCACTGTAGCCCACAAACATTCCCTTCTTCCCAGAAGCATCCAACTTGCTTCGCTTCTCTTTCGGCACATGAAAATAAACAGGACAACCAAAAACTCTAAAATGAGAAACATCAGGTTTCTTACTAGAAAAGACCTCTTCGAAAGTTTTGGAGTCCAAAGCGGAATGTGGCATCGATTTTGTATGTACACAGCAGTGTTCGCAGCTTCTCCCCATAGAAAATTTGGAAGACCTCGTTCACATAGCATGGCACGGGCAGCTTCCACAATGGTCCTGTTCTTTCTTTCAGCACCGCCATTTTGCTCAGGAGTATACATGATTGTGGTCTCCTTAATGCCAGCTTCTCTACAAAATTTATTGAACTCGTTCGTCTCATATTCAGTGCCATTATCGGTCCTCAAAATCTTGATCTTCTTCCCTGTTTGATTTCCCACCAAGGCTTTAAAAGTACAAAACCACATATATGTTTCATCTTTCTTCTTCAAGAAGTATATCCAGGTTTTGTGAGAGAAGTCATCTATAAATGTCATGTAATAAGAACATCCTCCCAAAGATGTCACAGGAAGCCCAGATAGATCAGAATGTATCAATTACAAGACATTAGATGTCTTTGTGACACTTGAGGGGAAAGGTCCCCTTGTATGCTTTCCTTCGGCACAACCCTGACATGCACCTTCATGATCATTTTTGAATTCGGGCATCCCTGTCACCACCTTCCTTGCTTTGGGAAGGGCTTTGTAATAAAGGTGTCCAAACCTCTAGTGCCAAAGTTCAGTTTGACGAATTGTATCACATGTCATAGCCCCCAATGGACTTCCTCCAACCTGGTAGAGTGCATCAATTCTAAACCCAATTGTAAGAGCTTCCTTGAGACTCTTCTTCCAGATGCATACCTTTCCCATCAACAAATGCCACCTTGAAACCTTTGTCTTCCATGGCCGAAATAGACACAAGGTTCTTCAAATCAGGTACATACAATACATCTTGCAAACGGAGGACTTGACCTTGAGATAGATGGAGGGTCACAGTACTTGCCCCTTTCACGGGATAGGTGTCATTATCTCCAAGGATAATTTTCATATTAGTATCATTTCTCAATCAAATCAGAAAGCGCTTCTTTAAACCAAGCGAGATGCCTTGAAGCACCACTATCAATCAACCAGACATCCAAGGTGTCGAGTGGAGATGCAGCAAAGAGGGCAGATATAAGAATGAATTCATTTCTTTTATCATCAACAACAGTAGATTCCTCATGCCTGGAATTTCTTGACCTTTTGAAAGGTTGCCCATTTCCATTACAACCAAAGTGAGCCTTCCTCTTTCCTTTGAACCTGTTGTTCCTTTGATTTCCATTCCTCTTGTTGTTGTTGTCATCATCCCAGTGAGAATCCCTTCTATTAGGGCATTCTCTAGCATAGTGGCCAAGCATGTTACATGTGGAGCCTTCCTCTTTCCTTTGAACCTGTTGTTCCTTTGATTTCCATTCCTCTTGTTGTTGTTGTCATCATCCTAGTGAGAATCCCTTCTATTAGGGCATTCTCTAGCATAGTGGCCAAGCATGTTACATGCGTAACATCTTCCTTTCTTTTCTCGGGCCCCTACTCTTCCATGGTTCCTCGGACCACCATTGTTCTTCTTCATAGCACAAGCGGTGAAGGCAACATTACCTTCATTTTCATATTCCATCATGCTTGTTTCCTCTTGAGTGCATCTCAATAATTACTTCGTCAAAATCAGGGATCACATTATTATTGAGAATGGTAGTAATGAATACATGCCATTCAGGGGGGAGACCTCCAAGTGCGGTGAGAAACATTTCTCGATCACCTATTGTTTCCCCAATGGCAAGAAGGTTATTCCTGATTTCATTCAACTTCAGAAAATAGGATTGAACGGATTCTTCCCTGCTTTTCTTGAGATTCTTCAATTGGTTCTTAAAGAAGAGAACTTGATTTGCATTGTTAGCCCTGAACATATTGACCAACTTATCATACATCTCCTTAGATGTGCCCAGCTCAAAGATGTAGGCCACTAGACTTTTATGGATGGAATCTCGGATGATCAACTTAGCTTTGATTTCTCCTTTTCTATACTTCGTCTTGGTGGCAGCAGGTGCAGATTATGGAGGCTCTTGGATTTTACCCTGTACATAGTCCATGACCTCTTGATCTTCAAAGAGTAAGTCCAAAGACTTATTCCAAGCATGATAGTCAAACTTGCCAGTCAACTTATCATCAGCTTTGAAGCCATTATAATTTGAGGTACCCATGGGTCCTTGACAAGTGCAACTTCTTCGGTGATTGCTCTTAATACAAACTTGGGCTTTGTCTTCACCTTAGCTCTGATACCATGTAAATTTTCGAAGATGTTCTATGTTTGATGCAACTTTACTTTAAACTCGATACCAAATAGCAATCACATAAACATGAAAGTAAAATGTTGATAGAACATACCAATAGATCAACAGAAGACAAGCCAAAAATACACTTAACTTGATCAACAAAATATATGTGTTGTGATGCGTTATGGCAGTCAACATGTTGCTTCAACTAGCAAAGTCTCCTCGCGATCAGCCAACCAAAAGTCTCACACAACCCTCAAGACAGCTCTACAACAATCAACCCAAAGTCAACGAAAGTCAACATTGTCCAGTCAACAGTCAACGCAGAACAACAGCAACAAAAAGTCAATGCAACAAGGTCAAAGGTCAACGTCCAGCCTCGGTTTTTGTGCCAAAAAATGCAGACTGCAGAAATCAGAATTCTGGGAAAGTTTTACCCTGCACATAGTCCATGACCTCTTGATCTTCCAAGACTAAGTCCAAAGACATCTCTTCCAAGCATGATAGTCAGACTTGCCAATCAACTTATCATCAACTTTGAAGCCATTATAATTTGAAGTACCCATGGGTCCTTGACAAATGCTACTTCTTCGGTAATTGCTATCAATACAAACTTGGGCTTTGTCTTCACCTTAGCTCTAATACCATGTAAATTTTCGAAGATGTTCTATGCTTGATGCAACTTTACTTTAAACCCGATACCAAATAGCAATCACATAAACATAAAAGTAAAATGCTAATAGAGCATACCAAAAGATCGACGGAAAACAAGCCAAAAATACACTTAACTTGCTCAGCAAAATATATGTGTTGTGGTGCATTACAGCAGTCAACGGGATGCTTCAACCAGCAAAGTCTCCTCACGGTCAGCCAACCAGAAGTGTCACACAACCCTCAAGACAGCTCTACAATAGTCAACGAAAGTCAACGATGTCCAGTCAATGATCAACGCAGAACAACAGCAACAAAGGTCAACGCAAGGTCAAAGGTCAGCGTACAGCCTTTGGTTTTGTGCCAAAAAATACAAACTGCAGAAATCAAAATTCTGGGAAAGTTTGAGGTCAAATGGAACAAGCGTTGACCAAAGTCAACGCTGGTCAAAGCTGCGCTGAAAACCCTGGAACAGATCTGAAACCCTAGCTGTTGTTTTCCCACGTGTGAGAGAAGAGAAGCCTCCAAATGATGATTGAACCAATCAGACACAAGAGAGAAGTGTGTGATGAGTGATGGTGAAAATGACCTCCAAGTTTGACCAATATATATCCATCTGTGAGGGTGTGTAACACATCTGTTGGGGCTCCAAGCCTACATTACAATTCTGGCCGACCTTGCACATAAGTGGAATTAATTCAAAATAAATGTTCTGTTCATCCGATCAAGATGATCTTTAAATCGATCTTGCACCTCTCCGAAAGAGGAATCGAATAAAAATATTGGCATCGTCATCTGAGCAGTGCAACATAGAGTTTGGACCTAGTTGCCCAAAAATTAACAATAATTCATGATGAGACATGATTATCAGTGTAGCTCATTTGGTTGCAATTGTAAGAAGGATATCTTCATAGTAGAATATTTTTTGGTGACATGTCCTAGATTCAGCCTAAAAATGAATAAGAGGATTTAAGGATACTTGTACTTAGTTGATTGTGTGCGATTTTGGATGTGTGATACTCTATTTGGTCTAGTTTTGACACTTGATTATTGTCACATCACACATTAAGTAATAAGGCGTTAAAATCGAATCGATTAAAGCATTGTCCAAATACAATTGCCTAAAACCTTTTCAAGTCAAAAGGACTATTCAAGACAAAAGTGAATTGTAAAAAGACCTATCTACAATTGAATATGGAGGTCTAGTGAATCACCAAAAATAAAGACATTGTAATCGCACTTCAAGGGTGCATGATCGATGACTTAAAATCAAGCAAGTATGACATAAATAAACAAACTGCAAGCAAGTGCGCAAAAAATTGGTATAAAAGGAAATCCTTTATTAAACATGTCTCAAGAAACCAAGAAATTACAAGATTACAAAAATGAATTACATAATTGGCTTATTCATCTTCAAGATCAAATAAATAAGAAGGATCAATTGATTGATGCACTTGAATAAAATTAAGAGGTAAGCATAATCAAATTGATGGCATGCTTGATTCAACATCTACAACAAATAACCTCATACAAAGATCGATGCAATTTATGACACAAAAAATCTCATCCAAACAACTAATGCAACTTCTGATAAAAAAGAACTCATCCAAAAAGTTAACGCAAGTTGTGATACAAAAGACCTAGTAAAGAAGATTGACGCAAAATGTAATATAAAGGAGCTTCTTGAAAAGGTTGATGAAACATGTGACAAAGAAAACATTATACAAATGGTTGATGTAACTTGTGACAAACAAGACATAACGCAGATGGTTCGTGCTAAATGTGATACAAAGGAATTGAAGGTTGATATAGAGGAAATATAAGATATGATTGAAATAGAATCGTGCAATCAATTGATGAAGGAAACAATGATTGAAAATCAATCACAAGGACAAAATGATGGCAACAACAATAGCAAAATTGAAGAAGCAAAAGAATAATAAAATGATCTTTCCATGATGTTTGTCAGACCTTGGGAAGAATTATCATTCAACAAAAATTGACATGGATTAGGATAGCAAAGGCACCATCTTTCATATCCCAAATTACTCCAAACCAGTTTAGTTTGTGAGCACGATATTTCTTGAAGATGTTCAATTTCTTGGTAATAAGTGCCAACATTGTCAAAGAGTTGGTCGTGTGGAGAGTCAATGTCTTGATCTCCATCCAATTCTATATGTTCTCTAAAGTCAAAGATGGTACTCTCTACATCTTAAGGGGGGTACACATTAATAAAAAGAAAGTCTCCTACACCTTAAGGGGTGAAATGAATGATTAGTTGTAAACCAAAACCACCACATTATTCAAATCAAATTCATTAGCGGTCATCTAAAACCATCAAATTGTTCAAAGCAAATTGGTTAGTGATCACCCCAAAACCACCACATTGTTCAAACCAAAATGATTAGTGGAAACCATAAACAACCAGTATCAATGGAAGATGGTTAGTGGTCAACGAGAAAAACCACCAAATGAAGTGAAGATGGTTAGTGATCAACCAACAAAAGATGGTTAGTGGTCAACCAACAAAACCATAACATGAAGAATATAAAACTCTAGAGTCCAATGTGGATCCTTTTAACCAATAATCATTCAAAAACAAAAGAATCCAAAGCTCCAACTTGGATCATTTCAATTACGAATTATTGAAGAACAAAGGAATCTAGAGTTAAAGCTTGGAGCCCTTCAACTAACTTCTTAGCTTGCACCTAACAAGGGGAATATCAAATAGTCGAGCTTCAATATTCAAAGTCCTATCACAATCAAAATTGAATCAGCGTTTGGAAATTCCAACATAAAAATTGGTCTCCTCAAAATCCATCCAATTAACTATTGCAATGATAATCATAAAGAGAGGGAATGTTCAGAGTTCAGACATGGCAGTGATTTTGTAGTATTCCCTATTGATTAATTTGTGATTTTGTAGTATTCCCTATTGATTAATTTCCCGAGGGAGGACGAAATAGCTTATCCAACCTCGTAGGCTATAGTCATTGATAAAGGGGGAAACCCATTATCCAATGTTTCAGGGCAACATTGGGTAAATTTGGGGTAGCTGGAGCAAAAAGCCAAATTTGGGGCTAAACTTGCAACCCCTCTCTTTAAATTAAGGAAAGGAGACCCCCATGAGGAATCTATAAATAAGAGAGAGAGAGAGAGAGAGAATCATTTTATCATCATCAATTTCGATTGGAATATCTCTGTTTCTTTTGAGTTGCGGCTTTAAGAGTTTTAAGACTCCTTTTTCCTTGATTAGTTTCAATGGAGGCGATCCCACCCTAGTTGATCCCCTTCTCTCTAATTGATTTCGATGGTGAAAGATTCCACCCTAGTCAACTTTCTCTCCTCATCATTTGTTTGGCATAATTCTTCTAAGGTAAAACGTTCAACTGTTGATTTGGCAAGCAAAATGAGGGTTTTTCTATGGTTCATTAGTGAAGGAACTTATGGTGTAAATTCTTCAGCCACCTATACTTCCTTAGGCATAACGTCAAGACAGCGAATGAGCCATCTATCTCAGCCAAAGATCAGCAGCCAATTTTATCTTCCTGAGGTCGTTTCGAGCGACAAAACAGCCTGTTAACCCTTCTCAAGGCTGCAAACTACAAGCAAGGTTGTAGGTCCATAGACCAAATATCCAGTCGTTCTGAAGTTGTGGATTGTCTCTCCTAAGGTCAACTCGGGTTGGAAAAAGCCATGTTATAGAAGTGAACTACCTGTTAAAAGCAGCGAAGGATATCTCAGTGACTATTTGGCACGCAGTAGACAAACAAGCTTGGAAGGCAGACGACCAATTAGGGCCAATCCTTAGTAGGCAGAGGTCAAGTTGATAAATCAGTCTATAAGTTGGTCCAAAGTAATTATAGGGTCATTATTATTGATCTCAGTTGTAAATACAAACTGAATATATTGGTAGACAGCCATTGTTGGTTACTCGGAACTACCGGTATAGCAACCCTAGAGGCAGATTGTTATATTGATATGCTATAAAGTTTACTATTGTTTGCATCATTGTGTATCCTATGTTATCTGTGCTTAAAGTTGAAAGAATATTGTGAAAAAATGTTAGTGTCTGTCTTACGAATTTCACAACCTTAAGGACATTACATATTCTCTTCCACATATTGGAAATTTTTCAAGCATATCTTCATCGCAGCTCAATTCAACAGTTTCAAATTAAAGATGATAGGAGTTATCGATACAATTATTCAAACTTGTGATTGAAGGGGGGAATGTTAGACTGTCAATACCTAGACAATCACAAAATCTAAGACCAAAATTGTCATGAGTTGTAAGCCTTATCTTTGATCAAGTGTTGTCATGATCCACTAATCTAAATCTAGAATAGTCAAATTGATGTACTATAAATTCACATCATGAGATCAACAAAATGAGTTAAGAATGGCTTAAGCTTTTTCCACTAGTTTTCTTGTTGTCCCACTTGTGCTCAAATCTTGACATTGTTTTCTTTCATCTAACAAATTAGTTGATAATTTTATTAATAATTTAGCCCAATAAAAACAACACCTCCATGTCAACATTGATGAGTAGCACCTCTAGCTCTTGAAGTTCCCATTATGGTTTCCAGCAAGCACTCCAAGGTTTAATGTGTCATATTAGTCCATTTTTTCTTGAGTATTAAATAGAATGATGAATGTAACAAACTACTTATTTCATCCATCATATTGAATATGGCAAACTAGCATTTTACTCCATATTAATGTCTTTCTTTGAAGTAGTTGTGAATATATCAAACTAATTTTTCCATTATGCAATATTTCAAGACTCCATTTTCTTAATCCATTGATAGGCACTAGTCTCACATCATTCCATTTCCTGCTTCCCCTCATCTCCCTTTCCTTTCCTTTCAAGACCCCCTTTTCCATTTCCATTTCAATTTCCACTTCCACACACTATGCTATAACACTTTGTTTTATCAAGGCTTACTCTTCATTTTCAACTTGTCCACCCACTCCATAGCCTTGATAATCCTACCTTTTCAGGAAGCCCCACTGAGTTGGAAAAGAGCCAACCAAAAGAGAAGATGAGCTACTAAGGAGACAATGAGCAGTCTTCCACAGTTACACAAAGCTAACATCTTGTGCTTGGGACTTTTGTGGATGCTAGTTTTTGTTGTAACACAATCAATGCTTTGTTGAACCATAATTTGTCAAATCAGAATGAAATATTTCTGAATATTAAACAAGAATGGCTTAAATTGCATTCAGAGCATCAGATTCTCCAAAAAAAATCCTCAAACAAGACTGTCCAACTTTGTTTAAGGCCAATTGCAGTCTCAAAATTAACAATTTCCCCTTAGTTATGTAATTTGTAATTTTCATCCATGTACCTGCAGCAAAGTAGGTAAAGACTATAGATTCTTTTGTCTTAATTGAACTCCAATATCATAATTCTCAATATGCATATCTATAATTCTTTCTTAAAGAAATTATTGAACAGTCAAATTCCAAGTTTCTCATAATGTTGTATCTATAATTCTATTTTAACCCCCAGTCTGCCAAATCAGAATGGCTTATTGTTAAAATTAGCAACTAGGGCCAAATTCCACTTTGGACAGCTCATTTGATGGAAATGATGAATGCATCAAATTTCTCTTTTCGAGAGGACCAAAATTGATATAAAGATCATCTAATTTGGACAAGTAGAACTGTGTTTTTGAATTTATGCCCACACATGTGCAAATTGTGCAGGTCGGCCACATCATCATGTAGGCTCGTGAAGCCCAATAGATTTGTCATTTCATCCTCAACGATTTGTATAAATACAAGTGACCACTCACCTCATTTGGCATTATCATCACTCACACATTCTTCTCTCTCCTTCTCTCATTGGTTCGTAGTACGTACAGCTATTGGGCATTCTTTTTCTCTCACATGTGTGGCAAGGAGGACGAATTTTCTAGGCAAAATGCAAGGCCAAATTCCAGGACTGTTGCAGGGCTTTGACCAACAATGACCAAGCGTTGTTTGACCAAGTTTGACTGTGATTTTGGAGGGTTTGACTCTATTTGACCGAGCAGTCGAGAAATTCTGGGATGTTTGACCTACATTCGCCATAGGGTTGACTTAATGCTGACCAAGTTTGACCACATATTTTATGACTATTTTGGGCTGACTTTGACCGTTGTTGGAGGCCAAGTTTGACTACCTTTGACCGAGCTTCAAAGGAGAAGTTTGACTGCTGCATTGACTGTCTTTGACTTTCTGGTCAAGGCCGAGTTTAACTGCAGATTTGATAGGGTTGTTTTGACTTGGATTTGGCAAGTCAATTTTGACTTTTTGTACTCTCTCTCTCTCTGTTGAACATTTGATATAATGATAATCTCTCTCTTCTGAACATTTGATATAATAATAAGAAGAATTGATCAAAGGGTTCTCCCCACATTGGGGTTTTTCCCTGGCATCCACCAAATCTAGTGTCCTCTTGTTTTTGCTTGTCTTCTTCATTTTATTTTATGTTCAATCTACGGTTACTGTCAATATGATTTATGGTTAATGTGATCGCTATTGGAAAACTAATTTGGAAATTGTCATTGGGCTTCTTAAAGTACAATGAAGTAATTGTGCTAAGCATAGGACATACCATTGTTAAATTTAGATAACCATGGTGTGTTCTATGCTTAATGCAAATTTACTTCAATCTTTCTTAGGCCCGATTCAAGCTGCAATCACATAAACATGAAAGTAAAATGTTGATAGAACACAATAATAGATCAACAAAAGACAAGCCAATAATATAGATCAGATTTTACAATTCTTCTTGTCCAGCAAAGATATAGGATAGTGTGCATTATGGCAATCAACAAGATGCACCAGCCAGCAAAGTCTTTCTTAACATCAAATCAGCCAACCCTCCAGAATGTCACGCACAGCCCTCAAAGACAGCTCATCAAAAGTCAACAATGGGCAACCAAAGTCAACGCATGACATTCAACGCAGAAAGTTAACGCTGCAAATTTGGGGTTTCGGTCAACTTGCTCCTTTTTCCTCTATTTTTGTGCCCAGCTATACGGCCTTCAAAAATTGGATTTTCAGCAAAGTTTGGAGGTCAAACGGTCAAGGGTACCTATTCGAAGAAGCCATAAAGCAATAGCGCATCATCCTTGGTACCTATTTAGCTTCTTGCTTTCACGGAATGTCCCCCTTGACGCAATGTCTCTCGACATCTTCGAGAGTGTCTCTGAGCAATGAGGGTATTTTCTTATTTGAAGGAAGTGGATCAATAGGATCCATAAGTCCTTCAACATCGAGCATCGGTTCATCTTGTTATCATCAATAACAATTAACGAGAAAGAATTTTAAAGTTTTTCAAGCATTAAATGTCTTCTTGAAGCACATCAGTCAGTTGGGATGGTCAAAGAGTATCAATGGAGTCTTTGGTTAGTGAGAACACTCATCATAGACGAAGATTAGGCTGCCAACTCATCATGGTTGACACATCATCAAACATAACAACACATCACTTTTGCCACCTCACCATTGGATAGCTCACCATCTAAATTCAGGTTTACAAGGTCTTAAATCCAGTGTATCAATTGTCTAACACCTCAGCATGATTAGTTTGGTTCGATGGAGATGGTAAAAGAAGAATTGAAGAAAAGGGTCTTAAAATGATTATGCAAGATGATGATGTTGAAATATGGTAAGGCAACACATGTTTAGACCATATTATGTCTAATACTATCATACCAGGCATGTACAAGCTTTACTAGTGTTTTCGAGGTGAAAAGAAGAAGAAATTACAAAAAATCTGCCAAACTAGGTGAGTTTGTAGCGTGCTCCAGGCTTGAGGCTCAGTTTTCACTACGAACTCGCTGTAGGTTTCCTTAAGCTAAAACTCCTTCAAAAAATACATGGCAAAGGGTGCTAGAGGCATGTATTTAGCTTATTAGACCCAAGGAAGACGCTACAATAGTCAGATAAGTCAAAAATGGTTGCAGAAATTGCCAACATGGTTCCTAAAATTTCCTATACATGATTGTTTTAGCATTCAACTTCACGTTTAATTTCTGACCAAATGAAGAAGCATTTTGGAAATCTGAAAGGGGTTTTTCTTCAGCACAAGCCCATCTACAAAAACCTCTCTCAGTTTCTACAAATCCATCAGGGTTTGGAAATTATGCACTCATCTTTGAAGCCTATTTTTCAAAATTTTCACTAACTAGATTTATGAAAAAATTGTAAAATTCGACTTGGAGGAGGTCCAGCTTAGCATCCACATGGCATAATGATACATCAACACTCCAATACACTCAGAAAATTAATTGGTTGCAATTGATAAGGGTTATTAAATGGATTTGTTGAGTTATTTAATGAAAGAAGAGTCCTTTTTGTATTCAAACTCTGCAAAACATAGATATCCCTAGCAAGTCTCCAAGTGATGTAATCCTATTTGAAATTGGTCTCTGAGGTGGGAATTCGAAGCTAGCAAGGTGGCAAATCATTTGTATGAGTCCTCACTCTATAAATGAGAGAGTTTTAGAGTTAGAAAGGGTTGATGGATGTTATATAGGAGACTACTACTGTAAATCTTTTTTATCAGTAATATACAGTGGCAGCAGACTTCTTTTCTCGCCCGAGATTCATTGGTATTTTGATATGTATTTGTCTTATATGTTCTGTTACTCTATCTTCAGTATTCTAGTTGTGTAATTACTTGGAATTCATGATCAACATGCTCCAACTTCCTTTATGCATCTAGTCTGTTGTAAATGTTATGTTTCATTAGAATACACATGCCTCAGCTTCCATGAGAGAAGTTTCATATGTCACTGAGTTTTCATACTGACTCCATATGTCCAATGGTAGTTATTTGTTTGCATCTTTCACCTGCATAAAAATACATTTAAAACCAATTTCAAAGTTAGTCATTTGTTGATCTTTATTTACCTAATATCATCTTTATCCTTGAGAGAGCCCTCTCAGGCTAGAAAGGCTAAGTTCCAGCTAAAAGTAGGTATGAAATAGTTACTCTAAGTTGATCGTTGAAGCAGCCCATCAGTATCAATTTAGTGATAACACATCCTTTGGCTCTTCCTGCTTCCTTGCTTCTTCATCTTCTTTGTCTTCCTTGGAGCTAAGAAGATTTCTCACTTTCTTGAAGGCACCATCTTCATCGAAGGTGACATCGTGGCATATCTCCACTTCCCTTTGACACGACACATATATTCTATATGCCTTTGAAGTTTCACAGTAGCCCACAAACATTCCCTTCTTTCCAGAAGCATCCAACTTGCTTCTCTTTTCTTTCGGCACATGAAAGTAAACAGGACAACCAAAAACTCTAAAATGAGAAACATCAAGTTTCTTACCAGAGGAGACTTCTTCGAGAGTTTTGGAGTCCAAAGCGAAATGTTAGACCGAAATGTGGGCATCTATTTTGAACGTACACAGCAGTGTTCGCAGCTTCTCCCCATAGAAACTTCAAAAGATCTTGGTCACATAACATGGCGCGGGCAGCTTCCACAATGGTCCTGTTCTTTCTTTCAGCAACACCATTTTGCTCAGGAGTATACGCAGTTGTGGTCTCCCTCTTAATGCCATCTTCTCTGCAAAATTCATTGAACTCATTTGACTCATACTCGGTCCCATTGTCGGTCCTCAAAACTTTGATTCTCTTCTCGATTTGATATTCGACCAAGGCCTTGAAGGTACGAAACCATTTGAATGCTTTGTCCTTCTTATTCGAGAAATATATCCAGGTCTTGCCAGAGAAGTCATCTGTAAAAGTCATGTAATAGGAACATCCTCCTAAGGATGTCACGGGCAGCATACGAGATAAATCAGAATGTATCAACTACAAGATATCAGTTGTCTTTGTGACACTTGAGGGGAATGGTCCCCTTGTATGCTTCCCTTCGGCACAACCCTAACATATACCTTCATGATCATCTTTAAATTCGAGCATCCCTATCACCACCTTCCTTGCTTCGGGAAGGGCTTTGTAATGAAGGTGTGCAAACCTCCAGTGCCATAACTCTATTTGAAGAGTTGTATCACATGACATAGCCCCCAATGGACTTCCTACAACCTAATAGTGTATCAACTCTAAAACCAATAGCAAGAGCTTCCTTGAAGTTCTTCTTCTAGATACGTACCTTTCCATACACGAATGCCACCTTGAACCCTTTGTCTTCCATTACCGAAATAGACACAAGGTTCATCTTCAAACCAGGTACGTACAACACATCTTGTAAACGGAGGACTTGACCTTGAGATAAATGAAGGGTCACAGTCCCTGTCCCTTTCACGGGATAGGTGGAATTATCTCCAAGGATAATTTCTACATTAGTATCCTTCTCAATCAAATCAGAGAGGGCTTCTTTATAACCAGTGAGGTGCCTTGAAACACCACTATCAATCAAACAGACATCCAAGGTGTCGGGAGGAGATGCGGCAGAGAGGGCAGATACAAGAATAAATTCATTTATCTTATTAACAACAACATTAGACCCATCGTATCTGAAATTTCTTGACCTCTTGAAAGGTTGCCCATTTCCACTATGATCAGAGGGAGCCTTTCTTTTTTGAACATGTTGTTCCTTTGATTGCCATTCCCCCTGGAGTTGTTGTTGTCAACATCCCTAGGAGAGTCCCTTCTATTACGGCACTCTCTTGCATAGTGACCAAACTTGTTACAAGTGTAACATCTTCCCTTCCTTCCTTTGGGCCCCGCTCTTCCATGGTTTTGATTTCTCAGACCTCCATCGTTCCTCTTCTTTGTATGAGCAGTGAAGGCAGTAGGGTCACCTCCATTTCCATTAGAGGGATGATCTCTCTCCATCATTCTTGTCTCCTCTTGAGTTCATCTCGTCAATATTTCATCAAAATTAGGAATCACATTCTTATTAAGAATAGTGGTATTGAATACATACCAATCACAGGGGAGACCTCCAAGCGCAATGAGAACCATCTCTCGATCATCTATTTCTTCTCCAATAGCTAGAAGATTGTTCCTGATTTCAGTGAGCCTCATAAAATAGGATTGAATGGATTCATTCGTGCCCTTCTTGATATTCTTCAATAGATTCTTGAAGAAAAGAATTTGATTAGCATTGCTAGCCCTGAACATGCTAACCAACTTATCATACATCTCTTTAGATGTGCTCAACTCATAAATGTAAGCAACCAAGTGCTTATGAATAGAATCTCGAATAATCATCTTTGCTTTGATTTCCCCTTTTCCATACTTCATCTTTGTGGCAGCAAGTGCATTTGATGGAGGCTCTTCAATCTTCCCCTGCACATAGTCCATGACCTCTTGATCTTCTAATGCCAAATCCAAGGACATCTTTCAAGCATGATAATCAGACTTATCAATCAATTTATCATCAGACTTGAAACCTTTATAGGTTGAGGAGGCCATTGGTCCTTGATAGGATTTCTTCTTCGATGATTGCTTTTCACAATAGCTTGGGCTTTGTCTTCACCTCAGCTCTGATTCCATGTTAAATATAGATAACCATGGTGTGTTATATGCTTAATGCAAATTTACTTCAATCTTTCTTAGGCCCAATTCAATTTAGCAATCACATAAACATGAAAGTAAAATGTTGATTGAAAACAATAATAGATCAACAAAATACAAGCCAATAATATAGATCAGATTTTACAATTCTTCTTGTCCAGCAAAGATATAGGATAGTGTGCGTTACGACAATCAACAGGATGCACCAGCCAGCAAAGTCTTTCTTAACATCAGATCAGCCAACCCTTCAAAATGTCACACACAACCCTCAAAGACAGCTCATCAAAAGTCAACGTTGGTCAACCAAAGTCAACACAGAAAATTCAACGCATGATAGTCAATGCTGCAGATTTAGGGCTTTGGTCAACATGCTCTTTTTTCCTCGATTTTTGTGCCCAGTTGTACAACCTTCAAAAATTGGATTTTCAGCAAAGTTTGGAGGTCAAACGGTCAACGCATAGCAAACACCGCTAAAACAGATCCACAGATTTCCCCAACTTCAGCTCCACACGTGTGAAGGAAAGAAACCTCCAAAGGCTATTGAACCAATCATATCACAATGAGAGAATGTGTGATGAGATGATGAGCAAATGATCTCCAAGTCTCTCCAATTTATTTCCATCAGTGAGGGTGTGGGACACATCTATTAGACTTGTGGGCCTACATTACAAATATGGCCGACCTTGCACATCTGTGGAAAATAAAATCAAAATATATGTTCTTCTCATCCAAACAAGATGATCTTTAGATCAACCTTGCACCTCTTTGAAAGAAGAATCCAACAAAAATATAATCATCATCATATGAGCAGTGCAACATGGAGTTTGGACCTAGTTGCCCAAAATTAACAAACACTTATTAAATGCATACTTACATTAGATTTTCAAATAAACCTGAAAACAAAATTTTCCAACAAATTTTGGAGGTCAAACAGTCAAGGGTTGACCACGATCAACGCACAGCAAACAACCCTAGGAAAGAGGCCTCCAAAGGCTATCGAACCAATCAGATCACAATGAGAGAATGTGTGATGAGATGATGAGCAAATGATCTCCAAGTCTCTCCAATTTATATCCATCAGTGAGGGTGTGTGACACATCTATTAGGCTTGTGAGCCTACATTACAAATCTGACCGATCTTGCACATGCGTGGAAAATAAAATCAAAATATATGTGGAAAACAAGAGGATCTTTAGATCAATCTTGCACCTCTCCGAAAGATGAATCTAACAAAAATATAATCATCATCATATGAGCAGTGCAACATGGAATTTGGACCTAGTTGCCCAAAATTAACAAACACTTATCAAATGCATACTTGCATTAGATTTTCAAATAAACCTCAAAACAAGATTTCCAGCACGGTTTGGGGCCCATTTTATACAAGTCAAAATTTAAGGCTGCTTTTTATAAGTTATCTGGGTTTTTTTGAACCATCAAATTTTGGGATTTTGATAATAAAGTATATAAAATCCTAATTTAAAGAGTGTTTTTAACTCTTAAATTTGAAATTTCTCATGATATAAACTGCTAATTCAGAATGGTATGCTATTTGGCTATTGAACAATAAATGTTTAAAATGAATTTGATGCATCAGGGTTTCAAAATAAACCTCAAAATGGGACTCTCCAGCACAAGCTTGGGGCCAGTTGGACAATTGAGGTCACAAATTTGTTATAATAGTTTTTTGTTTCCTTATGCAATCCATGTTGTTTTGTGTCTTCCAGAAATATAGTTAATGATTTCAGCTTTTTATCAGTTATTTGAACCATTAAATTTCCAAATTCCCATGAAGTGGTGCTATAATTCTGTTTTAAAAAGTTTTCAAAATGATAGATTACACATTTGTCTTAATGTAGTAACTGCAATTCTTTAGTTTTTATTCTAATCTGCAAAATCAGAATAGAGTAATTTCTGGCTGCTAAACAAGGATGGATTGTTTTGCAATCGCTGTATCAGAGTTCCAAAATAAAATACAAAATGGGAGCGTCCAACACTGTTTGGGGCCAATTTTGTTCTCAACATTAGCAATTGTTTTCCCTGTTATGCAATCCATATTTGAAGTTCTAAAAGTCAAAATAGAAGGTTTCATCTTTTTATCAGTGAGTGTGTGTCAAATCTCAGAATTCTCGTGAGGTGGTATCCATAATTCTGTGTTAAAGAGTTATTTGAACAGTCAAATTTAAGATTTCTTATATCATAGAGTTAATTTACTATGTTAAAACCTAATCTGCCAGATGAGAATGGCATGTTTTCTGGCGGATAAACAAGAATGGCAGAAATTGCATTCAATTCATCAGATTTTAGAAATAAACCTAAAATTGGGACCTCTCAAGACTCTTTGGAGCCAGTTTAGGTCTCAAAACCAACATGTTTTCCAATTGTATGTAATCCATATTTTCCTTGCATATACCGTCGGAAAACTAAGTAAAGAATCCAACGTTTATCAGTTATTTGAACTGTCAAATTTCATAATTTTAATAACGTGGTACCTAAAATTTCATTTTAAAGCCAGTTTAGGTCTCAAAACCAACATGTTTTTCATTTGTATGCAATCCATATTTTCCTTGCATATACCTTCGGAAAACTAAGTAAAGAATCCAGCGTTTATCAAGTATTTGAACTGTCAAATTTCAGAATTTTCATAACGTGGTACCTAAAATTTCATTTTAAAAAAAATTCTGAACTGTAAAATTTCAGATTTCCGTAATTTTAAACCCTGGTCTGCCAAATCAGAATGGCAAATATTCTGGCTATATAGAGAGTAATGCCATAAATTGTAAACTTTGCATCTGATTTGACAGACTACGGTTTAAAAGAAAATTTTAGATACCACATTACGAAATCTTAAAGCTTACTTTTAAACAAGAGGAGCTTAAATTTCATTTGACACCTCACACGCCTTGAAATTAACAAAAAATGCATCCCTTTTCATGCAATTATTTTTTCATACACGTAACTTCAGAGAACCAAGAAAAGATTTCAGCTTTTTATCCGTTCTTTAAACTGTCAAATTTCAGAATTTCATGATGTAGTATGTAAATATTATGATCTAAACAGTGATTTTAACAGACGAATTTCATATCATTGGCAATGCAGTGCCTACAATATGTTAAGCCCCGTGATGCATTGCCTACAATATGTTAAACCCCAACCTGCCGAATCAGAACGGCATATTTTCTGGCTACTAACCAAGAATGGCATAATTTTCATTTGACACATTAAATTTTCGAAATACGCCTCAGAATTCTCAAAATTAACATTTAATTTCGCTTTTTTCATGTAATCCATACGATTCATCCGCGTACCTTTAGAAAAGCAGGTAAAGATTTGACCAGTAACACCGGCCTAAATTTCATTTGGTACATTCAATTTTTGCAATACGCCTCAGGATTCTCAAAATTAACATTTTCGCTTTTTTATGCAATCCATACTATTCATCCACATACCTTTAGAAAAGCAGGTAAAGATTTGAGCTGTATCGCCGCAGCAACCCTGAGCTGCTGCAAATGCAGGTCTTTAACGGATCCTTTTTCCAAGAAATTCGCGAACAATCTGAAGGCAAATTCCTGCTTCTCCAAGGCCTCGACTGGCTCTTCTTCGAATGCCGCCACGTGCTGTTTCATTGCCGCCGCTGCGTCATTGAAGCCGTAAGTCAGGGCCAAGTAATCTAGGCTACTCCGACCTGCCGGGCCGGCTCCTCCATTCGCCCTGGTAGATTTGACAACATCGTCCCCGCCTTCTCTGTACTCTTCCTTCCCCTTCTTCTTCGAAGGCGTGCTTCTCGGAGTCGAACAGGGAGTCTCAGCCCCGTCGGGACTCGAACCCTCGCCGTTCAAAAACGACGCCTGCTTTCTCGCATAAGGCGATGAGCCCTGAGATGACGACGTGTCCGACGGCGACGAGGCCACCACAGCATTGCTGCTCGTAGTATATACAATCCAGTAATCCAGCAAGCACGCACTTATTCTCTCTGCGTCCGCGGGCTCGAGCCGCGGGCAATTTTGAGGCAAGGAAGCGAGAAAAGCCCTGCAGATGGCCGAATCGTAATAAGAACCCTGAATGCTCTGTATAACACCGGCAATTACACTGCTAACTTCTGCACACGCATCCCCGTCCGAATCCACGATCTTCGCCAAATATTTTATCAGGTCTGTAAAGAATCCGGCGATGCCCTCCAATCCGAAGGATTTCGGCCAGAAATCTTTATTGAAAGACCGAGGCACCGCTTCGAGGAACTCCAGAACAACCTTTAACTGATCTTTGTCGGCCTTGGCCGGCGCCTGTGAGAGAAACCTCGCCATGGCGAGCACTGCATTGATGTGAGAATTTGTGACCCTGGGAGATCCGTCTCTCAGGGAGCCCGGCGGAGGGCATCTGCTCCGAATCCAGCCCACTTTCTCGACCGCTAGCTGCGGGTGCTGCGCCAGTACGTCGCAGAGCTCTGTCAAAGCATCCATCTTCGGAGGGCTTAATCTGTGGACGGCCAGACTCATAGTTTCATCTCAGCCGCCATCCTTGGAGACGAAGGCGTTCTGCTCATCTGAATCGCCATTTGGCGGAGACGATGCAGAGGCCGAGGGTGGGTCTGTGGAGGTGTTTCTCTGTCCGTCGAATTTTTGCGCGGCCTGGCAAGTGGTTTGTTCCTACTGCATTCAATTCATTTTAAATGCTTATGACGTCCGTGTGCTTCAATTCAGAGGCATTGATGGAGGGGTCAAAATCAGACATGCAGGCATGCGGGAAGAATACGATACGTATTTCTCAATGCGCCGTATTCTATTATATACGCAAGCATGTATTTGAAATGGTATTTCATACGGAGAGACAGCTAAATGTCAGGCTACCCCACGTTCTACAACGGGTCTATTCCTTTTTCGTTGGGATGACAAATCTGTTACAATTCTGTTACAAATCCTTAATTTTAGCGTACGATATGAAACACATGGAGTTACTGATGGGGAATTAAGTACAAGTTAATGTTATAAAATACTCAATTATTCCTTGGTAAAATGATTTTTTAATTCCAGAGAAATTTGGTTGATAATTACAATTCTTTCTGCATAGGGGTTAAGATTGAGATAATTGAAATTTTTAAAACAACATCTAGAGGAGGGTGAAATTTTTCCGAGAGTGGAAAAACATTTTCTTTTATATAGGTTTTAATATATTTTAAAAAGATTTCCGATATTTCAAAATTTCAAAAAAATTATATATATATATAATAATAATAATAATAATTATATATATAATCTTAATTTAATTGTGATTCGCTCAAATTTTATTAAATGGAAGCCACTTTTATAATTTAATATATATAATTGATAATTTAATTTAATTTTAATTTCAAATTATTTATTTAAATATATTTTTATGTTTTCTAAATAATATAGTAAACTTAGTTTTATATTATTTGTAATGAAATAAAATATATTATGTTTTGCGTAATTGTTTCTTTATTTTTTAATAAAATTATTTTTGAAATTATCATTATAACCAAATTTTGTCATGTGTCATGCACATATTTTTATTTATAATTATAATTTATGTAATTTTTATATTTTTTGAGAGTAATCTAAATTGTGTGTAATAATTTTCGGTGAAAATCACATAATGTACATTTATGTCGACGCGTTTCGAACCAATTAGTGTGGTTCATCATCAGAACAAGATAAGCAATCTGATCACGAACCAGTTTAAGTAGATCAGGACATCTCCAACTAGCCGTTGGAAAAACAGCTAGTTTGACTAGAATAGGAAGAATTTTATTTTTAGTATTAATTCTATTATATTTTTAATTTTTAATTATATTCTTATTATAAATTCTATATAAATAAAAATCAAATATAAAATCAAATCCAGTCAAAATTTTTAGTAATTCATAAATGGCAACAATTAAAAAAATCACAATTCATATATAGAAATAATTTAAAAATCATAATTCTAATAAAAACAAGTAATTTCTCCCCGGATGCGGGTGCTAGTGGAGATGGGGGGATTGACGGGACGCATGGCGCAAGGACGGGAGGCCACCTGCCTACCCTCTTGAATCCTTAGCGCCCACCTGATCTCATTTATTACCCGCGCTTGATCTTAATGGTTCGGATATGGAGTCGATTCACTTCAATGCACCAGGTTCTCGAGGCAGCCTCGAATGCTGCAATCGCGTTATACATTCGACCTCCAGGCTTGGTCATTCAATGCACAGGCTGGAAGGTTGCAGTCTTGGATTGTTATTTATCATGGAGCCGTCCGCCCCTTCGCCATTGTTATCGAGTTGCAATCCTGCTCTGGACAAAGCAATTGTCCGCACCTTCACCGGGTTGCGTTGTCGCAACACTTGCTGCTTGGTGCTTGCGGATAATTCCCACATATCTATTACAGGTTCTTGTGTTTCTGCCACTGAAGTTCTTGGCTCTCCTCCTGCGCGGAATTCCACCAGTTCTCACTTGCTCACTAGCTCCTATTCTGCCGCAATCATGCCCAGAGTCAGACAGAGGATGCGGAGCCGTAGGGGCTCCTCGCGGGCTGCCAGAAGGCACTCGCCTTCCCTCACCTCCTCTCCGTCTAATTCCTCTGCGACATCGGACAGCTTGCCCCGTCTCCTTCATAGGCGTCTGCTTCGTTCAGGACGTCGTCTGGACTCACCCTCTGGCGATGCTCTACCAGCTCAGTCTCATACTGCACTCTTTTCCTTTGACTGTGCTCTCGACAAACCCCGGGTCACCGTCGCCATCTCGGTCGTCTTCCTGGAGGAACCAACACCTGAGCCTCCGCCTGATGCGCTTGCTCCGGACGACAGCGCTAATAGGGACGAGAAGCAACAGGATACGAGGGGTTCGCCCTCTGAGAACAAGATTTCTTTGCAGGTCGATGCTGGGGTTGTTCTGGGCCATGTCGTTGCGCCTCCGCCGGTTGTCCACTCCTTCGCCGCTTGCTCCCACGCACATGGTAATCCGGAAGACTTCAGCTGCAAAATTGAAGAAATTGAGCCGAATGAGTAACTATGTCCTCCCCTCCTGTCTTTTTGTCAGTTCTCTGCCCTCTCTGAGGGTTTGCTTGGTCGACTTGTTAGTTCTTTTTGCATTTTTCCAATCTCAGACACTACAGTGGTCCAGTTCAGTCAGAGTCAAGGTCCTGCAGCAGATATGCAATGTAATTATGTTCAGTGTCCAGTCAAAAACATATCAGTTCGATCCCCTGCGTGGGATTTTTTCCGACTATGGCTCCCATGGCTGGTTTCCCTCTCGTTGGGCAGCCCAATATCAGTCTCGGTCAGTTAAAATGCCTCCCGGTAGGCTATGTTTTGGCTTCGGCCAGGTGTACATTATTTTCCTTTAATTAATAGATTACTCTAACTTAGAAAAAAAAAACAAGTAATTTCTATATAAAAATCTTATAAAATGACAATTTGCAAAATTAATCAATTAAGATTACTAAAGAGGTAAGTTTCCCGATTAAAAATAAAAATAGAAATAAAATACAACAAAATAAAAATATAATAAAAAATAAAAAAAATAAATAAATAAAAAATAAAAATAAAATAAAAGTAAATAAGAATAAGAATAAAAGTAAATTAATTAATTAATTAATTAAAAATAAATAAATAAATATAAATATAAATAAATAAACAAAAATTAATCAAATAACTATATATAAAAAATAATAATAATAAATTAATTAATTAATTAAAAAATAAATAAATAAATAATAATAATAATAATAATAATAATAATAAATAAAAATAAATAAATAAATATAGAAAGAAGAGGCATACTGAACAGTATTTACATGCTAGTTCTCATCATTTCCCGGCTCAGAAACTTGGGGTTCTCAGTACCCTAGTCACCAGAGCCTTTAGAATCTCAGATGTGAACCATTTTGAAGGTGAAAAATCCCATCTCCTTAATGTCTTCTGTAAGAACGGCTATAGCAGGACTCAATGTCTCAGAGCTTTTCAAAACGCTGAGAAAGGTCCTAAGGTTAAGAAAGATCCTTGCGATCGGTCATCAGGAGTTCACCTTCCTTTTATCCAAGGTACTACTGATAAAATCGCAAGGATCTTGAAGAAACATAATGTCTCTTCAACTTTCAAGCCTCTCCGCACGATCCGTAGTTCTCTTAGATCTGTTAAAGACCCGATTTGCCCGATGGATGGTAAGGGTGTTTATTTAATTCCGTGCTCCTGTGGGACACCTTACATTGGTGAAACTGGTCGATCAATTAACCAAAGAATTCATGAACATGTTGCTGACCTTAGACATGGTAGATCTCGATCCTCTGCCTTGGCAGAGCATGTTGAAAAAACAAATCACCATATTTGTATTGAAGATACTAAGGTTATTGCAACAATTGACCACTTCCACCACCGAAAGTTGAGGGAAGCTTTGGAAATAGAAAAGAGGTCGGTTAACCTTAATAGGGATGATGGGTGGAATGTTAGCAGATGTTGGATTCTTGCCCTTCACTTTTAAAATTTTATTTTATTTTATTTTATTTATTTATTTATTTGTTCTTATCTCGATCTTGATTCCTCTCTTCAGATGTATGCTCTTTTTATTAATTTGGTTGTGATTAGTATTTTTGTTTTTAATTTATATTTGGATTTTATTTTTATTTTATTGATCTATATATTTATTATTATTATTTTTATTATTTTATTTATTTTTATTTTTATTTTTTATCTATTTTATTTTTATTTTTATGAATTTTTTATTTTTTTATTTTTTTATTTTTTTAATATATTATTTTATTTTATTTTATTTTTTATTTTTATTTTTATTTTTTTTATTTTATTTTTTTATTTTTTTATTTTATTTATTTATTATTATTATTATTATTATTTATTTATTTTTTTAATTTATTTATTTATTTATTTATTTTTATATATAGTTATTTGATTAATTTTTGTTTATTTATTTATATTTATATTTATTTATTTATTTATTAATTTTTAATTAATTAATTAATTAATTTACTTTTATTCTTATTCTTATCTTATTTTATTTTATTTTTATTTTTATTTTTATTTATTTATTTATTTTTAAATTTTTTATTTATTTTTAATTATATTTTTATTTTGTTATATTTTATTTCTATTTTTATTTTTAATCGGGAAACTTACCTCTTTAGTAATCTTAATTGATTAATTTTGCAAATTGTCATTTTATAAGATTTTTATATAGAAATTACTTGTTTTTATTAGAATTATGATTTTTAAATTATTTCTATATATGAATTGTGATTTTTTAATTGTTGCCATTTATGAATTACTAAAAATTTTGATTGGATTTGATTTTTATTTATATAGAATTTATAATAAGAATATAATTAAAAATTAAAAATATAATAGAATTAATACTAAAAATAAAATTCTTCCTATTCTAGTCAAACTAGCCGTTTTTCCAACGGCTAGTTGGAGATGTCCTGATCTACTTAAACTGGTTCATGATCAGATTGCTCATCTTGTCCTGATGATGAACCACGCTGGTTAGTTCGAAACGCATCGACATAAATGTACATTATGTGATTTTCACCGAAAATTATTACACACATTCTATGGATCACAGAAGCCAAATTCCTAACATTGAAACCCTGCTCAGTAATCTAAATTTTTATTAATCTTATTTTTAATTAGTTAAAATTTTACTTGACAAAAGTGTTATAGGACAAATTTTTGTATAGGCATCATTTTTGTATTTGTGAAAATCTTCAACAACATCATTCAGCGGGGTTCCATACAAATTGGACAAATAGCTTAGCAATACCTCTTTTCAAGAGCAGTAACACCAATAATCCCTCCAAATATAGGATTATAATGATAAATCCTTTGTTTGCAAAGTTATTTGGAAGTATGCTAGAAAACAGAATGAGCAAGTGGGCAGAAGAAAGGAGTGAATGTGCTAAAGGGAAAGCAGGGTTTAGACCCAAGCACTCCATGGTTGATCATGGTATAACATTAAGACACGTCATTGAAAAAGTGTGGGAGAAAAAGGAGGAAGTCTTTTGTGCCTTTGTTGATTTTAAGAAAGCTTTTGAGAGGGTCTCTAGGGATAAACTTTGGCGCATAATGGAGGAATTTGGGGTTCCTTTATATCTCATAGTAGTTATCCATAGGATAAATGAAGAGGTTAAATTCAAAATTAGAACTTTAGCTGGCATATCTGAAAGATTCAGGAGCGATATTGGGGTCAAACAAGGATGTCCTTTGTCACCTACACTTTTTGGTCTATATATTGACAAACTTGAACAATGGTTAAACGATCAATATGGTGATGGTGCCCTTTTGGGTAATTTTGTGATAAGGCTTCTTTTGTATGCAGATGACCTTGTTTTGATTGCTAAATCTGCTCTTGGATTGCAAGAGCGCTTACTTTCCCTTGAGTTTTTTTGTAAAACGGTGAGGATGCAAGTCAATATTAGCAAGACAAAAGTGGTGGTTCTCTCTAACAAAAGAAATTGTGATCAGCATAAGTTATACTTTGAAGGAAACACTCTTGAAGAAGTAGCAGATTACAAATACCTTGGATTTGACTTCAATAAAAATCTAAGTTGGAAAAGTTGCAGAAAGAATAGGACTTTAGGAGGTTGGAAAGTATTTATGCTTTTCAAAATCCCTGGAGAGAGGCAAAGTTATAGGACTGGAAGACTACCCAAACTCTTTTTGGGCTTTTAATGATTTTGGTTGTTCTCTATGGGTGTGAATCGTGGGTTAGTGATACCTTTAACTTACAATGGAATGAAATTGAGAAAATCTGAAGACATTTGATCACAAACAAGTTCAAAATTAAAAGTTCAGCCCCTTATGATATGATGATGAGTAAAATGGGGGTTGTCCTTATTCAAGCACTTGCGATGGTGCAGATCATAAGATATTTAAAAAGAACAAAGAAATGGTAGAGGACATATGGCCTAAGATTGTCTTCAATGACATTTTATGCAAAACAAAGAAGACTCGGATATGGCAAAATATCAAATGGTTCAATAAATGGGATATTTACCTAAACATGTGGCCCGCAAATGGTAAAGAGATAAAATATATTGTTATTGGTAAGTTCCACTAGCGTATTTGGGATAAAGAGACAGGGAGAAAGAAATAATATCATTTTGAAGAGTTTAATCCCACTTGTAATCATCATCAAAAAGCGTACATAAAGGTCAATATATCATGGAGAGAAAAAATTCTCATTGCCTAGTTAAGAACTAACTCTCACCAACTCCATTGTGAAACTAGTCGTTGGAAAAGACCTAAAGAAGATCGGGAAGAAAGAGTGTGCACTTTTTGCACTTCTGGAAAAGTAGAAACTGAAAAACATTTTATTTTAATATGTGAAGATTTTAAGGACAATAGGGACATATACGCAAATACCCTTACATCAAGCTCTTGGGATAATTTATTCAATGAGGGGATGGTTGACAAGTTGGGGGCACTCATCATTACATTTAAGAGAAGAAGGGTTGAAATGCATAAATTTGTTAGTCAATCGGCTTGTCCCATAAGCTATTTTTGGTCCCGTGGACGTTAAAATAATTTCTTTCTTTCTTTCTTTACATGTGCTAAAGCGTGCTTCTTTCTTGGCAATATGTAGACTTATTAAGATATTGTCTAAATTTTACTTATTGCTCTTTTTTATATGAGTAAAGGTTATATTATTTAAATTTACTTAGATTATTTGGCACTATTGATTCTCACATTTCTATTACAATTAGTGGTCACGATAGATGAAGCTTATAAAGAAAAATTCACACTTGTTATAGTTAAGTGGTCATAAGAGATTAAGCTTGTAAAGAAAATTTTATATCTCTTAAAAATGGGTTACATTCATATGATCAATATGATAATATGATATTACTTTATTATAGTCATTATCATTATTAATAATTCAAAGTAGAGATAATTCTATCACACTAAAATAGAGTGTATTTGATCTACACTCCCTTTTTAGTATAATAATAAATAAATAAAAGTTAGACATTTTTATATTTTTCTTTTCATTTTTCATTTAATACATTTTAATTAACCTTCCTTCTATGAATTCTCTAGTAAGTTTAATTCATTTTTATTGTTCAGAATCTTATATAGTATGGATTCTTTAATGTTCATAGATATGATTTAACAATTGACCTTGAACTTCAAAACTGGAGGAGGGTAGAGTTTGGACATGGTAAATGATTGTTATTAGCTCATTGTGATGAGGCTTTAAGGGTAGGCATCCTCTTTGTTGGTGCGCCCATATGGGAGTGTCTTTAGACATCTTGGCCCTTGACAAGTCACAAGTTCATGCCAATACTAACTTGTGGACTATTAATACTAGATACACACTATACCATTAAAAAAAAAATTTGAATCTTTGGAGGTAACAACTCTAATTGCCCATGCTTAGCTTTAGAAAAATCTATCTATATCCAAGACTTCATTGTCCAATAGGTTAGTTGAAAAAAAATGACAATGGAAAATTGTGATTTTGACAAGAAAAATTTACAATTTTACAAATGATGACATTGTGAATCATTTTGTAAAACCCTTTTCTCATTATAACACCATGTTGTAGTTTCTACAATAATTCCCCCTTAAATCCTCCACTATCTTGTTGTCTGGACAAATTGAAAGGGTCCCACTTGATCAAAGGCCTCCTAACCCAATTTATAATGCTCGATTAATCTTTTTTTAATTAAGTTCAGCCTTTGTGGAGCCTAAGACCCTTTGGGAAGGATTTAAAGCATGGGGAGCATTCTTGCTCAACCCAATGATATAGAGGAATATTGAGGATCAATCCAATGATACACGGGATCCAATAGCTCTTTAGCCTAGTGAAATGACACTCAAGGAAGGAAATCATAACTAATTGTTTCTCTTGTAAACCTGTTGTTTGAGTCATGTATTACTACAGTGAGCCTTTTTATTAATTATTCAATCTACCCAACCAATTTCATTTAGTGATCAAAAAAATATTCTTGATTTGATCAATAATAATATATTGTTCTCCATTTTCTTAACCGTATTTTGGAAACTTAGTTGACCATTGGCTAATGAACTTTGAAAACTAACACTCTTTTTTCGCCTCTCCTAACATCTATATAAAACTAATTACACTATTTTATAATCATTTTGCTTTGTTTGGTCCTTGAGGATGGGTGCAATGTCCACTGAATTGTTGGACAAATCCTCACATCGCATACATAGTAAAGATCTCCATAAAAACATTTACTATCACTATGAATTGTGGAAGCTTACATGCTCTTATTAAAAGGGCCCTATAGTATCTTATTTCACCGCATCGCTTGTATTTGGGGTATAAAATGATTCATTTACGGAGTAATACATCTCAATTTTCCTCTTTAGCACTAAATTAATTGAGCTCAACTAAAGTATATGATTGTTCACATTCATTTAGCCTCAATTATGTCTTATATAATTATTTTATGAATGGGTAATTTCCCAATAGTTGTTTTACTCACTTAAAATTGCTTCCTTGCTTCTTGTCTTAATCAATTGAGTAGCGTTGGGTAATTTTATTAGGATTTTGGTTGAGCTAGACTTTTTTCCTTTAACCATCACTCTCTCTAGTTGTCCATGTACTTGAGTGACATTGTGCAACTCATGAAAAGAAGAAGAAAAATATTGACGCAACCACAATGTTCTAAGTTGAAAGAAAGGGCTTCACAACCTCCCAATCGGTTTACCTCTTGAGTTTCCTTCTTAATTCAAACCCAAAGGTGTGCCCAAGGTAGCCACAAATTGCTTTTTTGCCTCTAAGGTGTTTTCTCATGGTAGCAAAAATTGGAAACTTTTCCCTACTAGCTCGACAATTCTCAACTCTTGTTTTCTTTTGTTGCCTGAGTTTTTTCCTGCAAGAATACATAGGATTTCATGCCTAGGGCCATCCCAGTGCTCATAACTCAACTGTTTAGATTAAATCTCAACAAGATTTTATGTTTTCAAGGTTGGGTACATAAACAAGTGTTTTTCTCACCCATAAACCCTAGTTTTATCCCCTTATAACATGGGTGAACTTCTTCATAGAAAGATACATATCCATCCTTGTCGAGATTGTGAATATTTTTAACTAAGATGGTTAAGTGTGCTTCCCAAGTTAAATTTTACAGTCTTTCTTTTCCCTCGTTGCTAGAATCTTCTACCTTTGCATGGGCATAATCAACCTTAAACCCAAACCTTTCAATTCTTTGTATCTAGCATTATGAGCAAATCTACATAACGAGAGTCGGTTTTTTTTATTGAACTTGAAGGAGGATCATGTACATGTCTAAGAAACAAGCTTGCAAAGCCCCAACAACTAGGACCTCAGATGAAGAAGAACCTGGAAACTCATATAGTCATGAGTTATAGAATAATCCATGCTTCATTGATAAATATACCACATACACATGGTTAAAAGTATACTAATTGTTTCAAAGAGAGAATATGCCTCCAAATGACATGGAATCGAAGGTTTACGAGGCTGTTAAAAGATCTTGGACACCTAAAGTTGTTGTTCATTCGAGTGTTCTCCCATGTGCAAAGGCAGTTGAATGGATAGTGAAACATGTTAACCCTAAAGAAGCCATGATCAAGGACAATTGTGGGAAGCCCATGGCTTCATTAAGTGCCTCTCATATTGAAATGTATTATAACTACCCAAATAATTAGTGTGCTTAGATGGAAATTGTCTAACACATTTTAAAATTGTGTCTATAAAACTATTGAAGACATGGTGAAGAAGCAGAGGAACTTTAAATACATCGACAAACAAGGAATATCAGTGAATATGTTGAAAACCCCATTCCAGCTAGTAGTTTCCATGTTGTGTCGGTTATATGGTCATTCTGATGCTGAGACCCTCCTCGAAGGATGGGCTCTTCTCATGTACATTGCAATTGTCAGGGGAAGAATATTTTAACTAGATATAAATCCTATCATGCTCTCCAAGGGACGGCCTTGAATAGGCTTATAATCCCAAAGAAGACTAACAACCTCAAATTTTCATGGCCTCTTACTACTAGACATGTTTTGTGCTAAGACGACATTCCCAGCAATGAACATGAGGTGGACAATTCACATAGAGCCAATACATATATACTACAAAACTCTTCGAGAAGATCATTATATACATCCATATGCATAGATTTTATAAGACTAACTAGTGCCATTGTACGAAGCCATGTTCAATGAAGTTGTTTCATGTATGTCTGGAAGTTTGATGCGAGTGGTGCCCTGAATTAGTGACTGGTTTGTGAACCAAGATGGCACTTACATTAGAATCTTTATAACAACGAAAGCTCCCCATCTATTGCCCAAGTTTAAATCAAGAAGTGTATTTGGTGACACATGTCTTTACACCTAAAGGCATATAAGTTAAAGGATATTAAGAGAGCTAAAGAAGATTATGAGGCATTGATTTGTTTTATGTTTTAAGGAATTGACATTCGATGGGTATGATCCAAGATTTATAGTAAAATACCATTGCAATTCATGCAAGCACAGGTGCGATTATCAATAAAGAATTTGGAAAAAGAGCAGAAGTAGAGGAATGCATTAAACTTCTCATAGGTTATTTCAACAATAGGTTACCATCCTATCAAACTAAAAAGGAAAGGGATTGGGAAAAAAAAAAGCATTGGCCCAAGACCAAGAAGGTCAGCAAGAAACAACTAAAAAAAAAGTGAAGCAAGAGAAAGAAGCAACACAGATAGACCAGGAAGTTGCCATAATATCTCAAGAACATGAACTCGGAGAACAAGAGGAGGAAAAGACGAGGAAAGAAAATGAATAGAGGAAAAGAGTTGAGGAATGAAGGAGAAGACGAGAAGAAGAAGAGAAAAGGTTGCAAGATGAAGCAAAGGCTAAATCCAAGTAAAAGACTCTCTGGTTTCAGCAAGAGGAACCGTAATGTAACAAGAAGTATATTTGGTGACACATGTCTTTACACCCAAGGGCACATCAGTTAAAGGATATGAAGAGAGCTAAAGGAGACTATGAGGCATTGATTTTTTATTTTTATTTTTTTTGGCATTGATTTGTTTTATGTTTCAAGGAATTAACATTCCATGGGTATGATCCAAGGTCTATAGTAAAATATCATTGCAATTCATGCAAGCACAGGTGCAATTATTAATAAAGGCTTTGGAAAAAGAGGAGAAGTAGAGGAATTCCTTAAACTTCTCATAGGTTATTTCAATAATAGGTTACCATCCTATCAAACTAAAAAGGAAAGGGATCGGGAAAAAAGAGAAGCATTGGCCCAAGAGCAAGAAGGTCAGCAAGAAACAACTAAAAAAAAAAAAGTGAAGCAAGAGCAAGAAGCAACACAGATAGACCAGGAAGTTGCCATAATATCTCAAGAACATAAACTCGAAGAACAAGAGGAGGAAAAGACAAGGAAAGAAAATGAATAGAGGAAAAGAGTTGAGGAATAACGGAGAAGATGAGAAGAAGAAGAGAAAAGGTTGCAAGATGAAGCAAAGGCTAAATCCAAGTAAAAGACTCTCCAGGTTTAGCAAGCGGAACCATAATGTAACAAGAAGTATATTCAGTGACACATGTCTTTACACCTAAGGGCATATCAGTTAAAGGATATTAAGAGAGCTAAAGAAGACCATGAGGCATTGATTTTATTTTTTATTTTTTATTTTGGCATTGATTTGTTTTCTGTTTCAAGGAATTGAAATTCCATGGGTATGATCCAAGGTCTATAGTAAAATATCATTGCAATCCATGCAAGCACAGGTGCGATTATCAATAAAGACTTTGGAAAAAGACGAGAAGTAGAGGAATGCCTTAAACTTCTCATAGGTTATTTCAATAATAGGCTACCATCCTATCAAACTAAAAAGGAAAGGGATCGAGAAAAAAGAGAAGCATTGGCCCAAGAGCAAGAAGGTCAGCAAGAAACAACTAAAAAAAAAAAGTGAAGCAAGAGCAAGAAGCAACACAGATAGACCAGGAAGTTGCCATAATATCTCAAGAACATGAACTCGGAGAACAAGAGGAGGAAAAGACGAGGAAATAAAATGAGGAAAAGAGTTGAGGAATAAAGGAGAAGAAGAGAAGAAGAAGAGAAAAGGTTACAAGATGAAGCAAAGGCTAAATCCAAGTAAAAGACTCTTCAGGTTCAACAAGAGGAACCATAATGTAACAAGAAGTATATTGGGCGACACATGTCTTTACACCTAAGGGCATATCAGTTAAAGGATATTAAGAGAGCTAAAGAAGACTATGATGCATTGATTTTTTTATTTTTTTTCAAGGACCTGAAATTCCATGGGTATGATCTAAGGTCTATAGTAAAATATCATTGCAATTCATGCATGCACAAGTGGGATTATCAATAGAGAATTTGGCAGAAGAGGACAAGTAGAAGAATGCCTTAAACTTCTCATATTTTATTTCAAGAATAGGTTACCATCATATCAAACTAAAAAGGAAAGGGATTGGGAAAAAAGAGAAGCAATGGCCCAAGAGCAAGAAGTTGAGAAAGAAACAAGAAATATATTTTCTGACACATTTATTTAAACCTAAGGGAATATCAGTTAAAGGATAGTAAAAGAGCTAAAGAAGCAACCCAGATAGACTAGGAAAGTTTCAAGAATATATCAAGAACTTGAACTCAAATAACAAGAGGATGAAAAGATGAAGAAAGACAATGAATATAGGAAAAGAGATGAGGAAGAAAGGAGTATACAAGAAGAAGAAGAGAAAACGTTTCAAGATGAAGCAAAGGTTAAAGCCAAGTAAAACGCTCTCCAAGTTCAGCAAGAGGAACCATAATGAATCAAGAAGTATATTTGGTGACACGTGTATTTACACCTAAGGGAATATCAATTAAAGGATATTAAGAGAGATAAAGAAGATTATGAGGCATTGATTATTTTTTTTTTATTTTTTTTTGGTTTCAAGGACCTGAAATTCCATGGGTATGATCCAAGGTCTATAGTAAAATATCATTGAAATTCCTGCAAGCACGGGTGGGATTATCAATAGAGACTTTGGCAGAAGAGGAGAAGTAGAAGAATTCCTTAAAATCTGATAGGTTATTTCAAGAATAGGTTACCATCCTATCAAACTAAAAAGGAAAGGTATCGATAAAAAAGAGAAGCATTGGCCCAAGAGCAAGCAATTGAGAAAGAAACAACTCACAAAAAAAAGGCTGAAGCAAGAGCAAGAAGCAACCTAGATAGACCAGGAAGTTGCCAGAATATCTCAAGAAATTGAACTCGGAAAACAAGAGGAGGAAAATATGAGGAAAGACAATGAATAGAGGAAAAGAGTTGAGGAAGAAAGGATAAGACAATAAGAATAAGATAAGAGGTTGCAATATAAAGTAAATGCTAAATCCAAGTAAAAGGCTCTCCAGGTTCAACAGGAGTATCCATAATGTGATAACACTGGGTTAAAGTTTCATGTAATAAAGGATAATAAAGGAAAAATAATACCAAGGTCATGGGACATGTATTCCAAGTTGAATGCTGAGCAAACACTTTAGCGGGCATCACTTGTGGTTCAATAATGGTTATGGAAATTGACAAAGGCATTGGCAAAGGCAAAGAGGAAATAATTGGCATTTAATTATGAGAAGTAAGGAAAATAAGAGAAAAGGGAGGCGAAGAGACACAAATTTGCATGTAAGGGAAATTAGAGGAAAATGAAGAAAAATGAGGCATCAGTAATAAAAAGGCATTAGAGAAACAACTCACAACTTTTGTCAATTTACATTTTGGCTCTCTTACACTCTTGCACACTTAGAGCATTCTTGGAGCACTTTGTCATTCACTTGGATCTGGAGAAAGGCAAGTAGGCAAGTAAAGGAAAATCGAAGGAAAGCAAGCAGAAGGGTGGATCAGAAGCTTCAACAGGAAGATCTAACAAGTAACAAGTTGCATGTGTGTTTTCTTTACTGGGATGTGAATGCATGTTACATGCATTTGTTTATTTGGCTCTTTTGTTTTCATTGGCATGGATTTTGTCTGGTTTCACAGTGGTTTCAGTCTTCACTGTCATTTCATGGATAGCCATGGTGTGATGGGATTCATTCTTGGTTGAGCTTTGGATTTCCTGAAGGTTTTGGAACCGGGTGAGGTGGTATTAGGAAAATCCCAAGGCTTTTGGGTGGAGATGGTTTTATCCGAGAAGCCCTCGACAAGTGGGTGGAGACATGAAAATTTCTCAAGGTATGGTGAAGGAATTTTGAGGCATCCAAGCTTGGTTTGGTTTTGGGCTCAATTTAGGTGAGGTCGTGGTAGCTTAAGGGTGGAGGTGGTTTAACCTCTGGAGTCCTTGCTGGTAATGTCTTGGTTTATCCCATGAGATCCCACATTCATGCTTGGAATATGGCACGAAGGTGATTGGCTAAAAGAAATATTTGGTTTAGCCCATTCTATGGACGGGTGGTACATGGAAGTCCCTGACTTTGTTGAATTTTGCATAAGTTAATATGAGTTATTATTATAATGTAATTAATGATAAAATGTACTTGTTATTATGTGGATTTTATGGTTGATTTATCATGGTTTCTATTATGGTTATATGATGTGATCTAGCTATGGATATTTTTGTGATTTGATAAGTCATTGAATGGTTGATGAATGCATGGGATAACAAGTGTTGTTGCGGCTAGCTAGAGAGGTCATTGATCCTTCTTGGTGATTCTCAAATGAAGTTCAGGAGATTATGTTCATATATGCATTCATGAACTATAGCTTATATGTTCATCATGTGTTTGATGAAATGTCTATCTTCCAATAGGCATGCTCTGGTCAATATCTTGTACAATTTTTGAATGTTTAGCCTTGTCATCACCTTATTGATGATTCTAGAAAGTTATAGGAAGTTATGGGCAGTGGTTTGGGGGATTACCTGAAAAAGTGGCATATATATCGCGACTGCATGCACATAACAATGGATTTTTGGTCATAACAACTGACAGGCAGGCTTATGGGTTTGGTTGGAGCCCCATAATCCCACGCACAGTGTGTCAACGATGCAATTGGGGTGTTAAGTTAGTAAAAAAGAGAGTTACAACTTAGGGGTTGATCACCTGGGGTGGTTGTCAGGCTTCTGAGTGATCTGTAGTCCCCGAGGGATGTCAGTAAGCTTTTAGTTTGTGGTCCTGACTTCCATAACTAAAAATTGGAGGTCGGGTCATGTCATAGTGACACTCAACTCATGTTTACCCGAGAGAGCTTATAAAATGGGTAAATGTGAAACATGGTATTACACATAACTATAAGTTGAACATGATTCAAATTCTATGGAGATTGACTCAGTGCCACCCATAGTTCTATAAAGTATAGGTCACCACCTATTGATAATATAGATAAGCATTACACTAGCCAAAAGGAAAAAGGAATGGTTAATTTGAGCAACTTAAGGTTCAATCACAACTTAAACAGGATAATGGAGCATGCAAATAAGGTGCATGTTATGCCACATCTACCACTAGTACAAATTACTACTAAGAGACCCACAATACTTGACACTCGAAAGGACCTACTTGTCATGGCCTCGGTAAGCATAACATTCTCTAAATCCAGTGAGAAAAATGTGCAGGATTTCTTAGAGCATATAAAGAAAAAATATGTGCATATAGTTGAGCTAGAGTAGCAAGATAAATTGTTGAAGGCACTGGGACCATGAGATATACAAGCATCAAGGTGTAAGACTACAAAGCATGCACTTCAAAAGTACATGAATCTTACAAGTCTTTGGTCATATAAGTGTACTCATGCATATAGATTATGCAGGAGATTTAACTTGGCTACTACCACTTTAGGAGTTAGTCAAGGAGCAACTTCAAGAAGTATTTAATGTGGCAAACCAATTGAAATTTTGGCGCAAATAATACCATAAAGCCCTATAAGAATTCCCCATAATCAACACAAATTAATCGACATAAGAATCTATCTGTAGAAATTTGATAGAAATTGCAACTGCTCAAGATTTCAGATTGAAAAACGAGAGACACAATTCTACTTTACTGATATGCGGAATGTAAATCACAATTTAGAACAACATGCATAGACATGCAATAAGAAAAACAAAAAATACACAGTGATTTATAGGGGAACACAAATGGGAAAAACCCCTCAATCCTATTTTCATTAATCAGTTGAATAAAGCAATTATTACAATTTATTGCTCTAGCTTTGAGCTCAATCTGCAAAAGAATAATTGTTCTCTCTTCTCGATGAGAAAATCTGGCCAAAACTTAGCCAAATATTTGTTCACCTAGCCTCCTATTTACTTGTGTAATTCCCGAGGACTGCATAATTCCAAAGGATCGATCTCTTGACCTCATGCAACACTTGTACACTCAAACTAGTATACAACTCATGTTACACTGCCTTGTCATCTCCACTTCAACTAAGGAAGTCAAATTCCTTGTATGCATTAGCTATTTTGGGATGATTGATCAATTAACTAACAAATCTCTGAGTTAGAATATTGTCCCACTTGTTATAGGTCAATTTTGGCACCATTCCCAATGACCTAGTTAACTGGACATCATCCCCAGTGCCAATGAATAGGGTCTATCATTCCCTATCACTCCAGTTACTATATTCCCTAAGACAAAGAACAAAGACAAATCATCCCTGACTTCCATTGCAAGGTTTCTAAGATTCAAATTATATATTATAACACCTATGAGCTCGCCAACGCAATCTCTCAAGGGGCTAAGTGCATTGCATATGTAGTTACCTCCATTAAAAGGTGCTCTGCAAAGCACTTCCCGACACTCAAGGGTGCGTTGGTCAATTGGGAGCGAAATTCTCATTGTTCCGGAATCTCCACTTGGACAGTGCCTTCTAGAAGAGTGCATATGTATCACACTTTGAATCCATGTGTTCATTTGATATCTCTGAGCTTGGGAACTTAGAAAGTCATTGATTGTAAAACTACCTTGAGCTCATCTATAAATTGAGCACAGATCCTAGTTCTTGGTAAGGAAGAATTTGAATAGAGAAATATTGGTGGAATTTCAATTGAGGAATTGATTTGAGTGATATGTTGTTGGATACATGTTCATTGTGATGAGGCTGGGATGATGCTGGAGATGGTGACATCAAATCAATCGCTAGTTGTAACCTCCCCTTCTATCCATTAATAAATATTGTTGTTTACTTTCCCACATATGTATCTGTATAAGATTTTGTCTTTCATATTATGAATTCTTATCTGATATATATGGTTCATGTTTCATTGATTTAACTGAATAACTTGAATAGGCATCTGTATATTGCTATCTCTTTGTTGTTTAGTGTTCATTCTTGCAATAAATATTTTGGCGATCAAGCTTGGATTCGAAGCTACAGGAAGAGCGACAGAAGGAGAATTGAAAGCGCTTGGACTCCAAGTAAGTTTCTTGATATGTTCCGTGTGTCTATTTACTGTTAGGAAAAGTATCTGCAAAGTCTTTAACCTGTTGTTCTGAATGCATAGCACCACATTTAAGGAATAATGTTTTATCCGTAATTCATAATTCTGCATAACACCACTGCTAAACTAACCTTCAACTAACTCTATCAGTATTTAGAGGTGAATTAACTGAAAATAACTGAGTTGGATTACTAAAATTTAGAAATCACACATGCATAACTGAACTCCAAGCCCTCTAAATCGAATTTACCGAGCTAACTAAGTGACAAGAGCCATTCCACACTAATTAACTTCCTCTAAGTTGTCCTATTGAAGTGGAAATTCAATTTACTCAAATTGACTAAGGCTTGAGCCAAATTGAGCCTTTCTTGCTACATTTTTTCAACACCCCCTCTTAGCAAGAAAGGTATTTTTCACTGCCCCTATCCTACACGTATGGAATTAAAATTTACCTCTTGACAATGCCTTTGTCAAGATGTCATAATCTTGCTCCTCAATTGGACTATACTATAGCAACATAATTCTCCTCTGCACACAGGCCCCCAAATGGTGATACCAAATATCAAAGTGCTTGGACCTGTCATGGAATACCAGATTCTCATAGATATTAATGCAACTCTGATTATCATAACATGTCATTGTCGAATCCATCTCCTGACTGAAAAGACCCATAGGTATTTTCCTCATCCATATGAACTCACATGTTGCTCGACTTGCAGCCATGTATTCAGCCTTTATTGAGTTGAGCGCCACAAACCTTAGCTTCTTGCTATACCAGGAAATGACTACGAAACCAACAACAAAGATAGCACTTGAAGTAATTTTCCTGTCTGATGGACTCCCTACCTAATCTGCATCGGTGAGGCCTTGAAGCTGCACTCCCTTTGTCCTCCTATACCATAATCCATAATCGGTATTGCTTTGAGGTACTGTAACACATGATTTTTTGCCTTCAAATACAACTCTCACCATGGCTTGACTCGATTGGTTTACTGCATAGAACATGTCAGGTCTTATATTCAAAAGACACATTAAAGACCCCACAAGCTGCCTGTAAATGGTAGCATCCACCTCTTCACCTGAAGTGGCACTCTCCTTCCTTTAGTTTGTAGCTAGATGTGTGTACATGTGCTTACAATTCTCCATGTGAAATATTTAAAGTATTTCAGAGGAATACTTCCCCTGAGACACAAACAATTCACCATCACCTTGCCATACTTCTAGCCTGAGGAATTAATGCATTAGACCCATGTATTTCATCTCAAATTCCCTTGTAAGATCCTCTTTGCAAGAGCAGATCAACTAATCATCACCTATAAATATTAAAGCATCAACATAAAAAATAAGAATAAGCAACTTACAATCTACCACAATGTGATAGAGGTTCACAGTTGATTCACTTTTTGTGAAGCCGAATCCATTGAGATAATTGTCGATTTGAGTGTACCATGTTCGGGGCGCCTGTTTGAGACCATACAATGCTCTCTTGAGTCTGCACACATGTGACTCTCGATCATATGTCTCAAAACCTTATGGCTGCTCTATGTAAATTTCCTCCTCAACAACACCATTGAGAAAGGCGGTCTTCACATCCATCTCGTGGATTTTCCACCCCATCTACATAGCCAATGCTAGAATGGATTTGATTGAGTAATATCTTGCAACTGGTGCAAAATTTTCCTCATATTCCACTCCCTCTACATGATAGAATCCTTTGGCCACAGATTTGGCCTTGCACTTCTTGATGTTCCCATTAGCTGCAAGCTTCACTTTGTAGATCCATCTGGAACCAACCACTGATTTCCCTTCTGGTCTCGGCACCACCTCCCATACATTATTCTTCATGATGGATTAGTATTCTTCCACCATGGCTGTTATGAAACCAACTCCAAAAATGGAAGAAAAGAGAGATCAATGCCTTAGAAATAAGCCACTTCGAGGGGGAAACCTCCTTTAAATTACATAAATGAACAATCCTTGGATCCTACAAATGACAAAACATCATTATATATATAGGATTCCATGGGGTCACAATATCATCCTAGCCGACCTAACAATAATAATGTAAAGACACAATAATAAAAATATTGGGGTTACAGAGGTACAACAATAACAATAAGGGGGATACACTAACAAGAATAAGGGACTACACTAGTAATATAGGGACCTAACATGCCCCTCTCCTTCAAAAAAAGCGTCGTCCTCAATGCTTGAGTAGCTCTGGGTGCTTCTGTATAAAATTCTCATCCTCCCATGTAGAATCTTCAGTGGGTAAGTTCTTCCACTTGATGAGATACTCTAAAATTGATTGATTTTGTAGCTGTCGAGTTCTTGTTTCCATGACTGCTTCAGGTTGCAATATGATTTTTCCTTCCTCATCAAGTTCTAGAAATATTGTTTGAACTATAAGTTTTTCACCTATAACCTTCTTTAAGCATGAAACATGGAAAACTGGATGCACTCGCGAAGAAGCATGAAGCTCCAATTCGTATGTCATAGTATCAATCTTTTGCAACACCTTGTAAGGACCATAGTACTTCGACGATAATTTATTATCCTTCTTAGCTTGCTTGAGGGACATTTGTCTGTGTGGTTGTATCTATAAAAATACCGAGTCTCTTACATCAAAACTTCTCTTGCTGTTATGTTGATATTCCTGTTGTTTCATTCAATTTTGTGCCAAATTTAGGTTATCCTTTAAGAGTTGGAGAACTTCTTGTTGATGCTTGATGTGATCTTCCACTACTTGAACCTTAGCATTTTCTCTTAAAGATGATGTGATGTACGGTGGATGATATCCATAAAGTGCCATAAATAGGGTCATTTTTGTTGCAGTATGGAAGGAAGTGTTATACCAACATTTAGCGCAAGGTAACCACTTGACCCATTTTGTTTATTTATCAGATGCAAAAAAATGAAGATATCCTTCCAAACATTTATTCGCTATCTCAGTTTTACCATCAGATTGAGGATGATAAGATGAGCTATGAGCTAGTTGAGTACCCAAACAATAAAATAATTCCGTCCAAAAATTTATAGTAAAAATGGGATCTCTGTTGCTTACAATAATCTTTGGGTTTCCATGTAGCTTTTGAATTGTTTCCATAAATGTAGTAGCAATTGTACTTGCTTTAAATGGATGAGATAATGCAAAAAAGTGTGCATACTTGGTAAGTCTATCAACTACCACCATGATGACACTCTTTCCGTCGGACTTAGGTAAACCTGTGATAAAATCCATTGAAATATTCCTCCCAACATTGACTTGGAATGGATAAAGGTTGTAGAAGACCCGAGGTCTTAATTGTCTCAACTTTATTTTGCTGGCAAACTAAACATTCCACCAAAAAATTTTGAATATCATATTTAAGGCCATCCCCCCAAAAAAAAAAATTCACCCTATGGTAAGTTTTTAAAAATCTCGAGTGTCCTCCAAAAGGAGAAGTGTGCAATTCCAAAAGAATATTTTGTTTTAGTTGGGAATTATTACAAAGATATAAGCGATATTTGTACCATAAGGAATCATTTTTCCAACTAAATGTATCAGATGTACTAGGTGATGAGCTCCATCATTAGACATGTTTGGAGGGGTTAATGGTCACCTTTTTGCCTTATTAGATCTCTTTTTTCTTGCATTTTTATTATTATTTTGTTTTATGATGCTAGTACAGGTGGTGATTAAGGCCAACATACTCTGAGTGCCTAATATGAGGTTGAGTGCAGAAAATCAGGAATTATTAAGCATTTTTATAAGGATTTTATCATAAAGACTATGAGGAGACAACGAGGATAAATTATAGGAGGATTGTCCACCCTCCTTAACTCTCAAAGGCAGCCAAAGGATTCGAGAGATTCTCTCCAACAATTTGAACTCCAAAGGAAACCAAAGGATCCCACAGATTCTCTCCAGCAATTCGAATCCCAGAGGTAGCCAAGAAACTCAAAGAGGAGAGCACTCAATCTTGGTTTACTTGGAGTCAAGTGGACTCAGTCACCATTTTTCAAGGGAGTTTTTGGTAGCTACCCTGTAGAATAAGTAGAGAAGAGCTAGAGATAGGAGGAGTTAGTCAATTCCAGTCGATTCTAATTGTAACTTTGTTGCAATTTATTAAGCTTTTTATTATTTCAGTGATCAAAATTTCAGAGATGTATGAGGTTATTCTTTTATGAAATGAGCATACGGCTTTTGTTTTACTGATTTAAGTTTCAGAGAGCTAGGCTTGTGGGTTAGGGCCCAATCCACGTGCCTCAACCTCTCTGTTGTACTTGTTCTTTGCTTTCTGTCATTTCATTAGCTCCGCTTCTGGTAATTTCATTTATGTTCCAAGTTGTTGCTTAGTTTTACTTTCAGCAGGCTGCTGTGGTTTTTCCTGTGCTTACGAGTAATATAATAGTAAAAAAAACCAAGAAAATCTATGGATCAAGACCCCCTTCTCATCTCTATCAATATAGCTCGAGGAGGGAAAACCTTCCCATAGGCCCAAAAACTGGTTTCTGTTTACTATTTCTCAGGTTAAAGGTAGAGTTGCATTACCATTTTTCAGTCTTCATTTTCACTATATTTTTACGCATTTGTCTCTTATTTGCGCATAAGCTAGCAGGACTGATTGCAGGAATCATTGTTAAAGTCCCAGAGCAGCTCTGAGGCGCCTCCCGCTCCATTTTCCCTCTCTGCCTTCACGACCTGAACACTATTTCTACGCTTCCATTTCCTCATTTTCCTCTTATTTGCAACTGTTGCATCCACCTTTTTCCCTAAACGCACTTAAGCTCTTCGACCCGCCTCATTCCTTTGTTTTGTTATTCACGGTTACCTTACCTTTTTTAACGCAGAACACGTAAAAACCATTCAAAAACCATCAAAAACTTGACCTCCGCCTTCCTCCTCGAAATCCCCACTACCATACTTCACATTTCACACTCTGCATGGTTTAAGTTGTTCCCGTTAACACTTAACACTTACTGCTTCCCGACGCCGATTGCGATATTCACCACATCGCAAATCGCTCACCGCAAACTTTTCCTTTGTTTCCTTCAACACTTACCGCTTTCGAACGTCGATGCGATATTGTCGTTGCATCGCAGATCACTCACCGCAACCCGCAACATTTCCCTGTTTCCTTTAACACTTATTGCTTCCGAATGCCAATTGCGATATCAGCCCCACCTCCACGTCACCACTCTACATCGCACATTTCAAATCGCGTTTTTTTATTCTTTTCTTTAACACTTACCACTCCTATCCACTGATCTCGATATTGTGATCCTGCTATGCCTCTGGTCCCACTGCCATGTCGCCCATCGCAAATCGCACTTCACGAGACTTACCTCATCGCACTTCTCTCTCGCTCCAGGATGACGTTTCTGCTATCCCTTTATTTTTGCAATATTGTGATTGCGACATTGCATAACGCAACCTTTGCCTCCATCGCATCTCCGCCATCGCATATTTCAAATTATTCCTCTCCAAAGCCATTTTTGCGCCATATTATAAGGTTTTATATAGTTTAAACCCTTGCTTTCCACTTATAAGCCTCGTTTCACGAGCTGAGCCCTCCATTAGCCTCTTTAGCGCTTTTTATTTCCTCCAAGATGAAAATCAACACTTTCTCAATCAGACTTAAGTCATGGATAGTTTAGCTGCATGGATAGAAGCATGATAAGTAAAGCATAAGATAAGTAGGGTATGTTTAGTAGATTGGCCAAAGATAAGTGCAATTGAAATTAGTTTCCTTTCTGCAATTTATTTTCAACAATTTAATTAAGTTCCTTTTTTTCATTTCCTTTCTGCACATTAAATTAGTTTCATTTCCGTCATTTCCTTTCTGCAAATTAAGTTAGTTTCCTTTCTGTCATTTCCTTCCAGCAATTTACTTTCTAGTTCTTATCATAGTTTAAAAAATAGCACTCTTTCATAAAATATAAGAGGATGAAATGAACAAATTGCATCCGTTGTGTACATAGCACTGTCACCTCCAAGTTTGTACGAACCCTACGTTGATAAAGTAAAGTAGGGCAGCCCCTAGGAGTTGCAACACTCTTAGTGCAATACCAAGGCTCACCACTAGGATCTTGCTGCAACTTTTGAATGAGTGTCCACACTTCTTCGTCCTTCTTGCATTCATCCCTTGCCTCGGTTATCCAATCTGGTTGGATAATATAAATGGCACAAAGCAGTGCTTCCACCTCTTCATTCTTTCTTGAGAGTGCATTTGCAACAACATTTAGCTTCCCTTTTTTGTAGATGATTTCAAAGTCATAACCCAACATCTTTGTACTCCAAAGAAACATTTGGATGTTTTTGCATATAATTATTTCTCCTGAAATAGTTTGAGCACCCTGTCAACATGTTCAACATGATCCTTCCAAGTCCTGTTGTAGATTAGTATATCATCAAAAAATACTAGCACAAATTTTCTAAGGAAGGGTTTGAAAATGGAATTCATCAACCCTTGAAATGTAGAAGGTGCATTGGTAAGGCCAAAGGCATGACCAAAAATTCATAATGACCCTCATGAGTTCGAAATGTTGTTTTCGGAATATCTTCAGTCTTCATTCTAATTCGATGATATCCTGAACGAAGATCCAACTTGGTAAAATAAATTGCTCCATGTAATTCATCCAATAATTCATCAATCACGGGAATGGGAAATTTATCTTTAATAGTGATCTTATTGAGCTCCCTATAATCCAGAAACATGTGCCCTGATCCATCCTTCTTGTGCACTAATGCTACTGGAGCAGAGAAAGAACTTTGACTAGGTTGAATTATATCAACCTATAACATTTTTGCAATCATACGTTCAATTTCGCTCTTTTGGACATAAGGATATCTGTAAGGCCTGATGTTTGGAGGAACACTTCCTGGAATCAAATGAATAGCATGATCATGATCACAAATAGGTGGGAGTCCTTTGGGTGTTTCAAACACCTTTGAATTATTGTCCAAGACTTTTTGGAGATGCGGGAAAATATATGATTTTGATGTTGGAACTTCAAGTGAGCATAATTGTGCAATTACGCCTCCTTTTTCTTTATTCAGAAGCTTTGTCATGACACTAGAGCTTATTATCTTTATCGGCTTTCCTATGACACCTTATAATTCAACTTCCTTTCCTTCCAAAAAAAAATTCAAGAAATTTTCTTGAAAATTAAAATCTCTCATCCCGAAATATTGTAACCATTGTACTCCTAATATAAAATCAACACCCCCCATTGGAATGGAAAGAATTGGATTATTCAATACATATTACCCCATGGTTAGCTTGATATTATGGCATTTTCTAGATAAATTTATAGTCCCTCCATTTGCGACCATCACTTGACACTCTAGTGTTGGGTATAGGAAGAAATTAAATTCCTTGGCTACCTTAAAATGAATAAAATTATGGGTACTACCTGAATCAATCAAAATTGTTACATTTTTCTTCTTGATTGTCCTTCTATCTTGAGAGTTTGAAGAGTGGTAATACATGTCAATGCATTACAAGATATGGTAGAACTCATTTATTCTTCTTCTAGTGTTGGTTCCTAGTGTACATCCTTTTCTTTTTAAGTTTCTTGTTCATTTTCTTCCTCCTCTTCACAATCTATGTAAAATAATTTCTTCTCAGCACACTTATGACCTTTAGTGTATTTTCTATCACAATTGTAGGAAAGCCCTTTTTCTCTTTTTTCTTCCAATTGTTGTGGTGTCAACCTTGTAGGTTGTGGAAGTCTAGGAGTAGTACCACTTACATATTTATAGATGTGAGTGGTAGGCTTCCTTGTTGCCATAATTTTACATTCAAATTTTCTTGCCAACCTGAATGCCTTCTCCAATGAATTAGGTTCCCAAACGCGAACCTCATGTTGGATGTTATCATTTAAATTCCCTATGAATACATCAATCCTGTGTTCCTCTGGAATATTAGCTACCATTATATTCAATTTTTGGAAGTCCTCAATGTGCTCCACAACTGAACCCTTTTGTTTGAGATTTATCAATTGGCTAAAAAAGGTGTTTCTCTTTGTATCCTCATAATGTGCTATCATTTCCTTCGTAAAAATTGACCAAGTGACAATTTTTTTACGGGAGCAAAGCCATCGATACCATACAAATGTATTTTGTTCTAAATGTAAAGTTGCAATGAGTACCTTTTGTATGTTTTTCACATAATTGAGATCAAATATTGCTCCATCACATGTTATCCATGTTACGGATCCTTGCCATCAAACTTCCTCATATTGATCTTTGGAATATGGTGGGTCTTCCATCCAACATTAGAGTTTATGAAATCACGATTAACATTTATTTTGTTCTCATCATGAATTTCCTCTACTATCTTTTTGACATTAGGAATAGTTTCTTGTATCAACTTTGTCAAGCCTTCCATGTCTGCTTTTATATCCTTCTTCATGTTTTCCATTTTTTCTTCCATGTCTTCCATGCCATTCTTCAAACCATCCATCTTAGCTTCCACACCTTTCTTCAAACCATCCATATTAGCTTCCATGCCCTTCTTCACACCATCCATATTAGCTTCCATGCCCTTCTTCAAACCATCCATCTTAGCTTCCATGCTTTTCTTCAAAACATCCATTTCAATTTTTATTGCTCTTTGCGAGAGCGAAATTTGGTGCACTTGCTCTTGTATTTTTGATATATCATGTTGCACTTCTTCATCTTCATGAGTCATAGTAGAGTATTATGAGGGCTCAATGGGTGTTGAATTCTTTTTAGGGGCATTTTAGAACCCAATAATGATATCTATGCTTCAATATGCTCTTGGAATCACTTCAAACTGATTTTTCAAACAAGACTTATGCAATTTGAAAACAAATACACACCTTTTTCTTGATTTTGAGGAGCTCGATATTGGAACTGAATTATCTCTATGATTTCAGATCTTCAATATTTGAAATTCGGTCTTGTAGTAGCCCTCTGAATCTTCTTTCCAATGCCATAGGTCTAACCTGATTTGGATTCTTCAAGGCAAAGTTATGCCCAATATCCCACAATGACCTAATTATGGATTGGTTCAGTAGAGAGAACTTGTACGGTGTGCCACGTGTCACTGTTTCGTCCTTCGGCTCTGAAATTGATACGCAAAAAACTAAAGCCCGTGCACTTGCAGCCACTTATTACAAAATTCAAATCTGATGCACAAAGAGAGAGTTATGACGATTTTCCCACGGTCACGTCTTTTAGATGAAGGTTAGGAGCCTACTAAAACCCTAACTTCCACAGCTCATATCTCCGAAAATATTGCGAACCAAGATCTAAAATTTTTACACAAGGCTCCTTAGGATTTTAGTTTCACGTGCTAAAAATTCCAGCTTTTGAACCTTCGTAGAAAAAAATTTATAGCGAAAATTCCACGATGAACTGTTTGGAGCAATGAAACCCTAGAATGCAAAGCTCTGATTCCAAATGTTATGAAACCAACTCCAAAAATGGAAGAAAAGAGAGATAAATGCCTTATAAATAAGCCACTTCGAGGGGGAAACCTCCTTTACATTACATAAATTAACAATTCTTAGATCCTACAAATGACAAAACCTCCTTCTATATATAGGAGTCCATGGGGTCACAATATAATCCTAGCCGACCTAACAATAATAATGCAAAGGCACAATAATAACAATATTGGGGTTACAGAGGTACAACAATAACAACAATTGGTCTACACTAACAACAATAAGGGACTACACTAGTAATATAGGGACCTAACAATGGCATCAACCCAAGCAAGTTGAGAAACTGCTTCCTCAAATGAAGAAGGCTTTATATCAATGAACTTCATGAGCGCCATGTACCCAATGTACAAATCAGGTGACCTCCTCTACCTGTGCTGTGATGTAGGGGATCCCTTATTCCCCTTAGCATCCTACACCAATATATCTGCTTCTCTGCTTCTCCTTCTCCGCTCTTTGGAATATTGTGGTTGAGTGGGTGCATCCACTATGCCTCTTGTCTGCTCCTCTGCATGTGGTTGCTCCACAACCTCTTGGAGCTCATCCAAAGTCTCCTCCTTTGGATATAGAATCTCCTGCTTCAGTGGGATACTCAATTCTCATTCCAAATATAATCTCATAGCCTTTTCCTCATTGAAATTGCCATCTCTCCTTACAACTATCATCCTCAATGAAGGTAAATACACTGAATAATTGTGTGGAGTTTCGGCATATCCTAAAAAAACTCCCAACTCTGCTATAGGCTCAAGTTTCTTCCTTGAATCCTTAGAGACATGACAATAAAACCTAAGCTCCAAAATTTCAAAAATGAGAGACATCAGGAATTCCCCCAGAGAAATCTTCCTCCAGTGTGATCATATCGAGTATCCTATGAGGACTCTGGTTTTGCAAGTAGACTGTAGTGTTTCATGCTCCTTCCCATAGATGTAATGGAAACGCTTGCTCATGCAACATGGCCCTCGCTACTTCCACTATGCTCTTTTTCCTCCTATCAACTACCCCATTTTGCTATGGGTTATGGGGTCACTAGTACATATGATCAATTTTCCGACACTTTAGTTCCGACAGTTTTGATGTATTGTCACACAATTCCCCAATTTTTCTCAATTTTTTACTCTCGCCATGGGTGTTGCTCTTGCGACACCGATGGCGACATTGTCGCTTTTGTGACGCTACTAAAAATCGTGTTATTGCGACGCACTCGGATAGGGTGTCTCAATAGCGACAGTAATAGAAGACAACGTCGCTATAGCGACGTCCATGTTATGTGTGTCGATATACCGACATATATGAAAATACCATTGTGGAACGATCACTTTCCCTTTGACAAAGTCAAAGTTGACTTCGTTAAATAGCGTCGCAATAGCGACAGTTTATTTTAAATATATAGGGCGTGTTGTAAAGATGTTTTTCGACAACTTGATCATCTAACCCCTAACCCCTAAAATCCTTAAGTGCTAAATCCCCTAGCCCCCTAAACCCCTAACCCATTTAAATGACTAACCCTAAACCTTTAAACCCTTAATCTCTAACCCTTAAACCCTAATTCCCAACCCCTAACCAGTTTAACCCCTAAACCCCTAAAACCTTAACCCATTTAAACCCATAAACCCTAACCCCATTAACCCGTAACCCCTAAAATCCTTAACTACTAAATACCCTAACCCCCTAAACCTCTAAACCGACCATAACCCATTTAACCCATAAACCCTAAACCTCTAACCCCTTAACCCCTAACCCCTTCCTAATTCCCAACCCCTAACCCATTTAACCCCCTAAACCCCTAAACCTCTAACCCCTTAACCCCTAACCCCTTAAACTCTAATTCCCAACCCTTAAACCATTTGACCCCCTATACCCCTAAACCCCTAACCAATTTAACCCCCTAAACCCTGAACCTCTAAACCCTTAACCCCTAACCCCTTAAACATTAATTCCCAACCCCTAACCCATTTAACCCCTAAACCTTAAACCTCTAAATGCTTAACCCCTAACCCCTAAACCCTTAACCCCCTAAACCCCTAAATCCCTAACCCATTTAACCCCCTAAATCCTAAACCTATAAACCCTTAACCCCCAACCCCTTAAACCCTAATTCCCGATAGCTGGCAACATTAGGTTGTTCAGAAGACAACATTGGACCAGGACGATAAAATTACGCTATTACGAGGACATTAGGAAATCAATCCGAAGGGAATGATGTTGAGAAAATCATTGAGTTTTTAGGGAGTTGCAATTCCAGCTTGGATGGAAGCTTTTGTGGCATAGAATGTTCAGTGAATATGAATACATTTTTCTCCTATAGTTTGGGTGATTCTCATCAAGCTTACCACAAAACTGAAAATCCTAAAACTTTTGTGGCAACACAATGTCAACTCAAATTTCCTATTACCGCAGGGGATAAGAGATCCATAGGCATTATTATTGATGTCATGCAAGCATTGCAACTATATGGAGGAATGAACCAATTGTCAATGCATTACTCTGGATATTTCTATGAAATCATTCTAGGACTAAAATTGCATAGAATCGTCATTAGCTAGCATACTGAGAGATTAAATTCCATCTAATTCACCTTTTTCCCTTTCCACTTCTTAACGTATGTCCAAACATCACCCTAATGGAGGCCATTAGAGAAATTGCTTATTAGTTGTTTATTGTCTACATTAAGGTCTCATAATCATATATCAATAGTAGAATGGATGGCCTTGTGATTCATGAGAAGGAATTCCTATTACACCTTGATGTAAACTAAAATGTTAAACTATATTTATCATGCAATGAATAGCCTTTATGCAATGAGCCCTCCTTCCTCGTCTTCTACTGCTTAAAATGCTATAGATCTTAAATACCTTAGTATAAGTTACATTCAAATTTAACTCATATGAAATTGGAAAACTATTGTTTTAAATTAAATCACGGGAATGGAGTACAAAATGTCAGATTCAGTGATTTGGATATGGTAAGACATGGATTGATGGTCATGATTATGTTCGGGTTATAAAAAATCTTGGAATGATAATGGGGAATTTTCCTTGTAGAGATAAGACTTTATTTCGAATTTGAAGTAAATTCAAATTGTGATGGTTTTGTTTGGAGCAGTTAATATTACCATCATCCACTTGGAATCTTAATATGTTTAAAACTAATTATGTGTTGTTGTACCTTACTATGGTCTTGTTCATGTTTTGGAATCATTCTATTGATTAGTTACTAAAACATGGTTGAATTAACTGACCATATTATTTTTGGCATACATTTTACTAAATTATGGGTGATTGGAATACGATTGATTTCAGTTCATTTCATCTTGACTGTCAGTTATTTTCTATAGATAAATATTATGCAGCATGGTACCATTTCATTCGAACATGTTGACATGTGGCTTTGAATTTTTGTAGGGATTTCCCTATAAGCACTTGTTGGGGTCAAAGCATTGGTCGAGTCTAACATTGAACATAAGGTAATGCTTTTCTTTGTTTGCTTACTGGTGATTTGAATTTTCAGGATTTAAATATGTTGTACAAATTGAATTAAATAACATTCCATTGAATATAGAATATTAATTTTAGGTTAGTGTATATACTTCTAATTCTTGGTTAAATGAAAAGTTGTATAACTTTAACATATGACCCCAATGTGTGTTTGAAATCCACAAGTTATACATGCAATGTGAATTCATTGGACTATTTCATCAACCACAAGGTACCCGACACCAAGAAGAATGTTGTCAGCCTCATCTACCATGCTTGTGTACCCTATGTGTTACGAGTCTTCCTGGACAATGAGGAATTACACATTGGAGATGCTCTTTGGCCTGCAATCAGTGGAGCCATTAATAGTGCCTTTTTTCACATTTCTATTTTTTCTCCACATTATGCTAAATCACATTGGTGGTTAGATGAGTTGTTTTGGATGTTGAGATCATCTCATGAGCGCAAGTCTATACCCATATTTTGTGACGTTGAGCCTTGGAAACTTTGTTACATTGAGAAGGGATGTTATGTCGAAGCCTTTGAGAAGCACCATAAAGAGGGAAGATTCCCTAAGGAACATCTGGATAGTTGGAAGGAAGCACTTCAGATAGCCACATATATTAAAGGTCAGCACTTCAAAACTAAGGGAAGGTGCAATTCGTAGTAGGTATCAAACAAAAGTCATGCCCACTAAAAGCATTCCACATGAATATTGAAATTGCGTGGCAGATGGAAATGTTTCTTTCATATTTGCAAATTGATATCTATTTGCATATTACCATTATTTTCATAAATAAAACTCCATGTTTATTGGTAAACATGTAGTGCCTTTTCATAAAGGGAGCCATTGAAAAATTTGACCAGAGGAAAAAAGACAGAGAGATGGCTAGGATTTTTGCTCTCCTTTGCCCTGACGTTGTCGTGCTGCAGCTCGACCCCAAGGGCCATGGCAGCCCGAGATCTATCACGCCTCAGCTGCTTTATCACTCTGGCCATGAGGTTACAGGTCTTGATGCTCGGGACATGACGGCTGAAGTCTGGTCCTTTGGAGGCCCCTCCCTCCTATCCGCAGATCTAAAGGAGAACCTTTGCGCTCTGAAATCTGGCGATGCCCCCGATTTCAAACTTATTGACGGTTAGGTTTCACTTCGTGATAGTAGCAAGTTCAGCTATGAGATTCGGCTATTGTTTGAAGCGGCTCAGTACTCGGGCAGTTTTGCGCCCCTGCTAGCTACCGAGGCCGGGAATAACCATGATACTATGGTTAGTTGCGTTCAGGTCCGACGAGTATACACCGCTCCAATCCCCTTGGTAACGTAGGTGGACTACATCGCGGAATGTAGAGAACAGGTAAGGATCTTCAATCAGGATTCCGCAACGCATTTTGGCAGCTTGGGTTTCCTAGATCTACCCCCCTGCCTTTCAAATCCAGATCTCACTCCTCATAGGCAGATCCATGATGCTATGGGTACACTCAAGGATAGAGTACAAAATCTTATGCATGCCCTTGACCACAAGCTGGGGATTCCCTAAGCTCTTTAGAGATTTCTATATGGAGGTAAACAACTTGATGTCTCTCTTCCCCTTTCATTCTATAACATTGAAATAGATGCTACTATAGTTTTAACCCTTCGTTTGAGAGGGGGTCTGTGGGGCATTCATCATTTGCACCAGCCTTCTCCTAAAAGGATGTTGTCCATGCATAGCCCAAGAAAGAGGCTCAATCCCTTGCATCCCCCAAGCCTTTTCTGGTTGATAAGATGGAGGAAGTTCCCTCCATACATATTTCCCATCCAGATCTGACAGATCAGCTTCAAAAATATGCAGAAGCCGCCATCATCTACAGTTTCAATGGACTTTGGGCTCGCACAAAGGATCTCTACGACTGGAACTACACCAACTAGACCCACAACTGCATGTTCATTTAATGCTCAAAGGGTTTCTTCATAGTAGTGTTCGATCATAACAAGGATTACCAAAAGGCCGTAATAGAAGGTCTGTGGTTTTGGGGAACAACAAGGTTATTACTTACCCCTTGGTTCCCATATTTCGACCCCTCTATGTCAATCATTACCAATATTCATGTCTGGGTTAGGCTTCCTAATTTACCTACCCATTTATGGCACCTTTCTGTCTTCCAAGGAATAGGAAACACCTTGGGCCGCTATCTGATAACAGATCCCCTTCGGGAGTACCAAGGACTATACACATATGGCAGAGTATGTGTTGAAATAGACATAAGTAAAGGTCTGCCTCATCAAATCAATCTCAAGGTCGGTGATTTCCTGTGGACACAGATTCTGGATTATGAGAACACTGCCTTTCGTTGCTGCCACTGTCACCAAACAGGGCACCTTCAAAATTCCCGCTCCATGTTCCTTGCCCAAAAAAGGAAAACAATATCAAATCAAAATCCAAAATATGGATACCATGTTATCCACCTCCTGTGGATGACATTGATTCCTTGAGCTCATATGAGGAGGAGATAGACACAGAAATGAAGCACACAAAGTAGACGAAAGACTCATCCTCCGCTGTCCCGGAGGGACCCCCTATCACAACGATCTTCCAGAGACGCACTCATGAGTCCTGCTCTTCCGACACAGATAAGGAGACTCCTCCCACAGCCACAATCTACAAGTGGTTCTAACCCATCCACACCAGGCTGGGTGGGTCAAAGTCAACAAAAATAAAGGAAAAAAATTTCACATGGAGGATTCCGCCCATCCTGGGTAGAACCTAGTTTCTATCTTCTTTTGTTTCCTAATCACGCTTCACTGCTCTTTTGTTTGTTTCTTGTTCACTCTTCGAGACCGAGGTTGATAGTTTATCATTTCTGGTTGGCCCGTTTCTTGTAATCTCATCTTGTACCATATGATCGCTTAATAGAATTAGTCTTCCAAAAAAAAAAACATGCAGTGTCTTTTGACATGCTATAGTTTAAATAAATATTATTTCAATATGTATGGAAGGTAGTTCTTACTTTTATCCCATTTTCATATGCAGGTTGAGAGTGGAGATGAAGAACTCTGCAGTGTATATGTTCCCATGAATCATCTATATGCCAATGACATTTTCCTTGTTAACTCTAAAGATATTATTCGACCAAACTTATATGTTCGTGAAAGCATAGGTTGGTAGTCATGCATTTTTCTTTCATTACTGTTATTATTTATGGTGTATATATATGTTTCCGTGATATATTTCATTCTTTTTGGGATTTTTTTCATAGATCTAGGGACGATACTTTACCCTCTTCTTTTCACTTTCCAAAACATGTTCTTGCCATTCTATTTTATGCTATATTTTGCAATAAAATTAGCTATCCATCCTTACTTCCTTGGAGATTTGTGTTGTGACTTCATATCTAAACTTCATTGGAGACCTACATCGTGACTTCATATATAGTACATCTATAATATTGGAAAGTAATCTTAAGAGGAAGGAGAAAGTTATTAATGTGGAATGGACTCCCAACATAGGGATACCGCATTATAGTAGTAATACGTGCAATTATTATGAGCATCACATAGATAACAACCACAAACCACAGAGGGCCCACTGATCCAGATTTATGCAGGAACACAACAAAATAAACATATAACCATAAATATAGAGATGCAGCGGAAATAACACTTCATTTCATTAATACAAAGAACTGAAATTTGCTTACAAACAAAATGGAAATAAAACTAGCTAGGGCGCTGGTAGCTATCTCTGAGAAGAGATGTGGCGGCCTGACCTCTGTTTGAGATTACAATGAACAGGGCCTATTGTCTTGAAGCAATGCAGAACCTAAACATAAATACCTAGCACAGATGACTTTTAAACTATAGACCTGGTGCAGGTGTAAATTGGTGTTTCAACTTCCCAGGGACGTAACTTTGGCATACTATCTTCGTTTGACGCACATGATACATCATTAGAAATCTCTGTCTGAGGAATACAACTTTCGCCATGAATATCATTCCAAAACAGAATGATATTTTCTGGAGGCGCGATGCCCAAAAAACGTCGTTTAGGGCCTCAAAACGGCTCCGGAAGTTCAGGACCCGAAAAAACTGCTAAAAATAGTAAGTTATGCCGAAACTGAAAAACTGAAAGAGACAATGGTGGGGGCCTAAGTGGAATAGGTGGGTGGCCACCAATATCCACTTGGATCATTCCTTCCCCCTTATAAAGCAATGGTCCCCATTGCGTTAAGTTCCTCCATGAGATGAGGAAATTTCTGCTGAACTTGGTCCCTGGTGAACCACTTTCCTTGGTGCAGGAGTTGGCCAACTTTGACAACCTGATACAGTTGGATCTTCTGTTGGCAAGTGTTCTTGATTTGCATGTCCATGATACAATCTGTGGTGGCCTGTTCCATGCAGTCTGGGTTTAACTCTGTTGGTGTGAGTTGTTCTGTAATGTCTGAGGTGTCCAGTAGAGGTGGGAAGTAGGGACGAAGGCGATCCACATTGAAGACTGGGTGCAGACCAAGGAATGGAGGAATACTAAGCTCGAAGGCATTGTCCCCTACAGCCTTGGTGACGGTGTACGGCCCGTATCGGAGCGGGCGAAGCTTGCGGTGGGGTCCAGTGAGGCTCTCCTTCTGCAAATGTAGCCATACTTTGTCGCCCACCTGGAAGTTGTGTGGCACCCAGTGTTGATCATGGCACTGATTGTACTTTGCATTGGCTCTGTCCAATATATCATGAACCTGTTGGCGGATGTGTTGAATGCGCTCGATGAAGCTACTTGCTTTGTCAACTTCAGACTGGACATGAGCTGAATCGTTCTGAGCAGTTGCAAATGGCATGGCTACGTCAATGGGACATAGCGGCTGGAATCCCAAGCCCACCTGAAAGGGGCTATGACCAATTGAACTGTGGAGAGCCTTGTTATAACTATGTTGTACATAAGGGAGGCTCTCGTCCCAAGTGCGTGGATGCTTTGAATTGTACATGCGCAAAATGTGTACAATCATTCTGTTGACGACCTCTGTCTGGCCATCTTTTTGGGGATGGAAAGCTGTGGACTTGGTGAGCTTTGTGTCCAACATTGACCAGAGGCTGGACCAAAATGTGCTGAGGAACCTGCTATCTCGATCTGATATGATAGGCTGTGGGATCCCAAAGTGCACCCACACTCGTTCAAAGAAGAGTTTAGCAGTGGCTTCTGCTGTGATATTCTTCTTGCAGGCCGCCATAATGGCCATCTTCGAGAATCTGTCGACGACCACAAAAACACAGTCATTTCCCTGCTTAGTAGAAGGCAGGCGCGACATGTAATCCATGGAGATGGATTCCCAAGGTCGACTAGGGGTAGGTAGAGGAGTATATAGGCCTTGCTTCTTGATGGTCGGTTTGGCAATGGCACAAGCAGTGCAGGATCTGATGTGCTTCTCGACATCCTTTAGAAGGTTCGGCCAATAGAAATACTTCTGTAGTATTGCTACTGTTTTCTCGACCCCGAAATGCCCAGCGACTCGACTGTAGTGTGCTTCCCATATCATCTTGGCACGCTCGCTTGAAGGAACACAAAGGTGTCCCAGGTGACATAAAAGTGCATCTTGGAGGTGAAAATTTGGAACTTGCGTGCCCCCCAAGAGTTCCTTGTAAGTGTGGCCGAATTCTGGGTCACTCTCATAGAGAAGCGGCCAATCAGAAGTCTCGTGCCCACAAGAGTTGAGCACGGTGGTGAGCGCCACGATCGGTGGTCGGCTGAGGCAGTCTGCAACATTATTGGTGCTACACTTCTTGTACTTGATGTTCAAATGAAACTGTTGCAGATATGTGGACCACTTCTGATGGCGATCATTCTGCAACTTCCCTTGTGTCTGTATGAACTGCAGGGGCCGGTGGTCTGTGTGGATGATTGTTTCCTTCCCCAAAATGTAATGCTTCCATTGTCGACATGCTTGCACAATGGAATACATTTCTTTGTCATAGGTGGGATACTTGCGAACTATCTCAGACAATGTCTCACTGTGATATGCCACTGGATGTCCCTGTTGAGTAAGAACTGCCCCAATAGCATAGTTAAAGGCATCTAGTTCGATCTCAAATGAGTACATTTGCAAATCTTTGGTAATGTGAGCCTTGGGGGCGAACGGAGGCGATTTTCAATTTTGTGAATCCCTTGTTGAGGTTTTGACAAAAAGAATTTTGCTCTCATCCTCACTTGGTGACTTGACTCGGGGGCCAAGTGATATGAGAGAATCCCAACACGAATCTACGGTAGAAATTAGCCAGACCCAGAAAGCTGCGAAGCTCTGTTATAGTGGTTGGGGCTAGCCAATCCCGAATGACTTAGATCTTGGCTGGATCCACATGCACCCCCCTTTCATCGATAATGTATCCCAGATATTAAACCTGGGTCATGCCAAAAGTGCACTTCTCCAAATTGGCACACAACTTGTGTTGCCGCAGTGTTTGGAGGACTTGTCGTATGTGGTGAAGGTGCTCTTCCCAACTCCGACTGAAGATCAGAATGTCATCCAAGTACACCACTACAAATGAGTTGGTGAATGGCCGCAAGATGTAGTCCATCATCCTCATGAAGGTTGCGGAGCATTTGTCAACCCGAAAGGCATGACCAGCCATTCGAAAAGGCCTTCCTTGGCTTTGAAGGCAGTCTTCCACACATCAGATGGTTCAATTGGTACACAGTGATACGGACTTCGAGTCAATCTTCTTGAAATATTTTGCACCTTTGAGTTGGTCGAGGAAGGTCATCAGCTCCAGTGGGATTGGGTACCTATTCCACAACATCGATCTTGATGAGTGCAGATAGTCAATACAGAGTCTCCCGTCCCCATCCTTCTTTTGTACCGATCGAGGGCTCCCACGGGCGATAGACAGTACGTGCGACCTTTACGCGACTCCACAGATACGCACTCTTGATTTCATCATTCTCCAGATAGTGTGGGTAGATCGGTCCATTGCGTAGCAGCGCTTTTTGGGGTCGGATCGATCGGGTGCTTGAGTCTTGACGACAATGAGAGGAACCTTTGTGGGTGAGGTGAAGATGTCCCATTACTCCTCCACAACCTTATCATTTATTATTGTTGTGCGGAAGTTAAAACCATCTAAGGTCGTGGCCACGATCTTCTTCTTGCCTGAAGTGGATCATCGAGAAAACGGGTTCCTGGTTTGGGAAATGAGCTTACTACATTGTTTTGCAGTAACCAAAGAGATAGTCGTAGGAGGTGGTACCTCTGGTATCCTGTACAACTTATTTCCCAAAGTAATAATAACAGCACGAGGTCGAGACTCATACACGGCATGACGCTTCCACAAGTATGGTTGTCCTAATAATACATCAGAAACATCAATAGGAGCAACGTCACATAATACCTCATCCGTGAAGGGCTTGATGCTATAGGGAAGGCGACACTGCCGGCTGACGCGGAGGTCTCGTCCTTGGTGAAGCCACCCGATGGTGTATGGATGTGGGTGAGCTGTGGTCGGCAAGCCCAACCGCTTCACGGCGTCTGCTGAAATGAGGTTCTTTTGGCTCCCATTGTCGACAATGAACTGTACCGGGGAGCCCTTTACCCACATCCGGGAGTGGAAGAGACGTTCCTCCTCCTCTGGATCTTCCGGTTCCTCCTTTTGGATCTTTGTAGTGGCAACAATGGCATTGGGCTCCGCATCAATAATCTGTTTCCCTTTTTCATTCGCCTTTTCAGGTTCTGATTCGGAGTCAGAGCATGCATCTGACTCAGAAGCCCTCATCTCGGCCACTAGCGACTGCTTGGCCCGACACTCACCTGTGTTGTGAGTGGAGCTCTTATGGAACTCACACCACTTTCCCGTGTCCTTCTTTGGCTTTACGGTGTTGTTCTTTTCTTGTGGCTTTGACGGGTTGTCTTTCGCCGCCATGCTCTGTCCTTTGTTCTGCGGTTTGGAAGCACCTTTTCCTTGCTTTTGATTCACAGATCCAAAGTCTCGCTTCTTCTGTTTGAATTTCTGCTCAATCTTGGCAGCATACCGGTATGCCGTACCAAGCGAGGAGATGTCGAGAAACTCCATTTCCTCCTGAATGTATCTGTGCAGACAGCTGCGATACTTTAGCACCAAATGTTTCTCTGAATCTTTGATACCCAACTTTGTGCGCAGGGTATGGAACAGATTCGTCAGCTCATGCACATCTTGATCCCTTTGTTGTCGCGGCGTGGTCCATTGTATGTACTTGTCCTCATAGCTCCCCACGGGATAGTACTGTTCCTTGACGGCGTCTCGGAAAGAATTCCAAGTTGGTACGGCCGAGAACAGAGAGGGTTCTGTCTGGTCCTTGTTCTCATAGTAGGTTTCCCACCAATCCTTAACATGGGGGGTAGCTTTGAGGAGTGCAAAAATAATCTTCTCCCGGTCTGAAAAGTCATGAACAGAGAAATATCCTTCTAATAGATTCAACCATATATCTACGACATCTGCGTCTATTTGACCCTCAAATATGGGAATGTCAAAATTTACTTGTACCTTAAAGGGAGTCGCAACTCCAGAGTGGCTACTGGATGCAGATGCGCCGCCGGTGGGCAGCCGTTGAAGGATCTGAGCAAAGCTATCCATAATCGCGTTCCTTTGTTTTCCGAGGGCCTCCTCGAGCAATATTTTGATAGGATCTCCTGCTCCCTCATCTTTCTTTTCGTCCCCCATGGGCGTCCGTCGAGGTTTGCGAGGCTGATCTTGCAAAGGTTCCACCAGATCAAGCCCTAGCTCCTTATACCCCGACCTCGTTGGGGACATGCAAAGAAGGATCGAGAAAAAGCAGACCGCTATGATACCACTGATCCGGATTTATGCAGGAACGCAACAGAATAAACATATAACCATAAATATAGAGATGCAGCGGAAATAACACTTCATTTCATTAATATCAAAGAACTGAAATTTGCTTACAAACAGAATGGAAATAAAATTAGCTAGGGCGCTGGTAGCTATCTCTGAGAAGAGATGTGGCGGCTACAGGCCTCTGAACTGAGTTACAATGAGGCTCGAGGGCCTATTTATTATTGAGAAACAATGGGGAACCCTAAACATTCAAAAACCTAACCCTAGGAGATGAAGCGCCAAAACTATGGGCCCCGTTTGGGTAAATTGGTGTTTCAACTTCCCTAGGACGTAACTTTGGCATACTATCTCCATTTGACGCACATGATACATCATTAGAAAGCTCTGTTCGAGGACTACAACTTTCGCCACAAATATCATTCCAGAATGAAATGATATTTGTTAGAGGCGCGATGGCCAAAAAACGTCGTTTAGGGCCTCAAAACGGCTCCGGAAGTTTAGGACCCGAAAAACTGCTAAAAATAGTAAGTTATGCCAAAACTGAAAAACTGAAAGAGACAATGGTGGGGGCCCAAGTGGAATAGGTGGGTGGCCACCAATATCCACCTAGATCACCCACAAGGCATGACATCGAAACCACTCAATGATGTTAATGGCCGAGTGAAGGAGGATGCTATAACATTGGGGAACTACACTCCAAAGGAATGGAATCCCAACATGGGAATGTGCCACTTTGGTAACGAGACTTGCAACTATTACACACACCATATATATATATAGTCATTATTATTATTTTTTCCAAGGAAAATATCATGGGGAAATCCATCAAGGGATGCTTCCCCGCATTTGTGAATGATACCCATTTTAAACCTATTGAATATACTTGTTTGTTTAACCTAAGGGGATTTCATTTTGAGCTTCAAAAGCAACTGTCGGAATGGCCCATTTTGGGAATTTTGAGCATATTCAAGCGAGTGGAGGCATAATGCTTTCTCTTTCTTTGTCTTTTCATAATCATGTGATTGCTTGTGGTTTGGATTTAATAGGCATGCGTGTTTGGGTCATGCTCCTGATTTAGGACCATGTGATACATTTTTTTTTTGTATGCCCCTATCCTTAACTTTGAGCAAGAATAGTTGTGGAATTGGATGACCTCTTCTTTGTTGACAACTTAATGCATCTTTAAGAGGGACCTGACCATGTTTGAGTGTGAAGGAGACAAGTGTGGAGGTGGGATTTGGTATATCGACTCTATATATTATACATATGTAGCAATGGTATCCCTTTGTATATATTTTCTCTTCTTGCTTTGAAAAATAGTGTGGGTGTTGCCCAAGATACTTGTTGCATGATAATCCTTTGCAAGGTCACTACTGGGGACAATTATATGTTGGTTCAGGATATTATGAGAGTTGATTTATGTGCTTCCTTTAATTTAATGAAAAATGGAAAGTCCTCAATATTGGATGGTTTGCCTTATGAAGTATCTAAGTTCACGTGTGACTTTACTGGGGATCATATTTGTTGTTTAGGTGTAGATTTTTTTTTTTCTAGGTTCCTCTTTGAATCTCTCAAGTCTCAATTATCGCTTGATGAACCCTATTCCTCAGAATACAATGAGAGAATTTATAGGTGGTTGGAAGCTTATTCCTTTTCTTACCAGTGCTTACAAACTTGTGGCAAAGGCTTTGGCTTTGAGGATATGGTCAGTTGCCAAGTATGTAGTGCGACCGAAGTGGAGTAGGTTTGTCCAGGGGTCTAGTCAGCCTAGGAGGAAATGGAGTGGGCCAGAGAGATAGGGAAACAATGCCTTAAGTTGAAGATTGACTTGGAAAATCCTATGATAGAGTTGGTTGTTCTTTAATCTTTAAGATATGTTGATGTGCTTAGGTTATGATTCACGGTGTGTGGGTATAATGAGTGATATTTTCACCAATCCCTTGGCCTTCCTTTTTGTCACAAAACCTTATCCCTATGGATAATGTTACATTAGTTGATTCAATAGGGCCATCCTTTGGTGCCTTATCTATATTTATGCATTGTTGATGCCTTGGGTTACTTGTTGGAGGAAACTTTCATTGTAAGGAAGATTAACATTATCATGATTTTAGATGGTTGACAGAGGTTAATAACTATTTTGAAGATGACTCTTACTTTCTTGGACACCTTTTGTGGTGCCTTTGGTGCCATTTTCAGCCCTCATAAAAATTATTTTTGGATTTTTGGGTTGGATTTGTCTCTGGAGTGGACTCCCACTACCTGGTTTATATTTGTCATGGAGTGATTTTCAATTTTGATATTATTTTTGGGACTGGGTTATCACATATGGACTCATGAGATGCATAAAACTTATTTATTTTCTCTCATTTATTGAAACTATGTTTTTATTCATGTTAGTTGCTTATATGTGACTTCTCAAAGACTTGATTTGTCCCCAGCTTAAGAATTGAGCGTAAATAAAATTTGTTGTTACCAAGTTTTTAGGTTTTCAAATGGAAACTTGCGAATCTTCTTGTCTAGTTGCCTTACTTTTCAAATTTCATAGGTTGTTGAATTCAGAAGTACATTTAGTCGTATAGTGAGTTGTTAACCAAATAGGCCAACCAAAACCTACCCAAACAAGACAACAACTACCTTCCCAAACCCTAATGAAATGAGAGGGAATGAGGACTAATGCTATATGAGGTACCTTGTAAACCCTGATGCATATGAGTGATCTAGTTTCGAGATAAGATGAGAAGGTGACGATGATAAGCACCCTCAAGAGTAAGGATTAATTCACGACAGGGTTGGACCTTCAATCAACAATGCCTAGGGTTTCAAGGATGTCGGGGAATATATATAATTCTTTCAAACCCTAATGCACATGTTGAGGCATAGGACCAGTCAAGGGCCAAGGGCGACATGCTATGCAATAAATATCACCATGATGTCGTGTGATGTCAATGAGACTGTGCCCTTAGAGGCATAGGTTAAAAACAGAAAGGGGGGTCACTTTCTTTCCAAATTAGGGTTTCTCCCAAACCCTAGTATAGTCAACATAAGGGGAGAAAAAAATGAAATCCTGCTTGTCCACATGCAATGCTTCTGCTAGTTGCGATACATGCTAGGGAAAGATAAGTTTTGAAGTCATGGGAGTCTCTTAGCACATGGTCGAAGCGACACACCTTCAAAACCCTAATGTAGTTATAAGGTCGACATTTGAGGCAACACATGATGTGTGGGGGAAACATGTAAAGCGCAAATGTGGACAACATCAGAGTTCGACAGAAAGGGGGAGAGGAGAGTAACCAATCAAGAGTTTGATTGAAACCCTAATGGGTTGAGAAAGAAAAATGGGGGGAACCCAAAATTTGAATATGCCCAAAATTTTGGGTGGTGTTATAGCAACTACAACACTCTCATAATGCTAAATCTAGGCAATTGGCCACATTGTGATAGGTGGAAGCTTGGTAAAAAAAAAATGTCAAACCTTAGGAGAGGCCATGTTATCATACCTTTTTATGTCTATATTAAAACAACAAGAAACCACATAATTTTAATTTTGAGTCTTTTAATTTAAAGATGACCACATAAATAACTAAAACTTCAAAAGGTTATACTCTTAACACACATAAATATCACTACATAAAACTACTATTTGTGTTTGTAGGTTTTACATATTAAATCATTTGTATACACCCTAATATCTTATTTATCTATATTCAATTTTTAATTTAATAATAATAATAATAATAATAATAATAATAATAATAATATATATATATATATATATATATATATATATATATATATATATATATATAATTTTAATTCCAATTCCTGCCTAAACAAAATTTCACCCTTCACCCCAACCTCCCTATTCCCTCCTGCAAAAAATACACCCTTTAGGAGCCGGAGCAAGTGGAACCGTGCGGTGGCCATTCTGCGGGATTTCGAGGAGGGATGCTCTACTCCTTTGTATCGTTTGATATAGTTGGTTAACGCCATAGCTGTGGATATGCGCGCCATATTGGCCTCTGAGGGTGAAGTAAGAAGCTGCTCACCTTCGTCAACAGCCTGCCATCAGGTATTTATAAAATGAACCATGAGAAATTACCAAGTTGAATCTTTTTCTATTTTTTGAATGCGTTTAGCTTGTCAAAACCCCAAATTTTAATGCCTTCGAAGTGAATTTATTGAGCTTGTTTGGTTTCGATGTCTTGAATCTAAGTTGCATGTTGCGTTTGTTGTGTTTGCAATAGTGTCTGACCTATATTAGTATTTTTTGGTCTAGACCCCATATTTGATGTGTCCGTGTCTTGTCAACTTATTGCTGGAAATATTTAAACTCCTGAGGCCTTTGAGAAACCCAAACTGTGAAGAAATTATACCGCGCATACTATTGTTTGACAAGTCGATGAAACCCTAATATAAATAAATAAGTTGAAGACGAAAATTTTCTTCCTAGCCCTTGAAATTGAACATAACATCAGTCTTGTTGGAGCGAGTGAAACCATTAGCAGACAACGCATCAAAACTTCCCCATAGAGTTTTGTCTTGAGAGCATGCCTCTGATGGATCGGGTGTAGTCCAGAGAGCTTGCAATTCAGATACTTGGGTGGGAATCTCTCCATACAACAAATTATTGGAGAAACTGAGCACGTGCAAATCCTTGAATTTCCAGATCCATTCTAGAAGAAACCCTGTCAACTGGTTATGTTCCGATGATAACAATTGCAAACTCTCAGACTCAAACGAAACACCATCCCCCATGTGAGGTTTTTGACAATAGAATGGTCCACCGTTTTGTGCAGGATTTTCCAAAAAAAAATACAAAATCAAGATTTCCTCAAATGCAAGAGCGCTTAGGAGACTTCACAGTGTATGCGAGAGGGCCAAGATAGATTTGTCTTCCTCTGTGGAGGGGCCATAATTGAAGTACCTTGTCGCCATGGAACCCAATATATTCATTATAAAATAAGGGGAGCAAAGTTTGACGAGAGGATCTGTTTGAAAAATGCATTGAAATTGTTGGCAAGCGCTTGATGGATGCAGTAAAAGCCAGATTGACTCATTTTCAAAATGATGAGGCCAGAGCGCGCTTCTATCCTTGTTTAACAAAAATTGTCACCTCATTTTTGTAGACACAAATTCACAATGCAAGAGGGAAATTTTACTAATGCAGAAGTTAGAGGGAAATTTGGAGATTCTACCCAAATTGGGTTGTGAAGTGAAGCAAAGATCTTTGTTAAAAAGTTCTCTATTCAATGCAAAAAAGGCAACTAGGTTTTTTGGCAAACCCAAGGCCTACCTTCCATGATATCCATATAACTTTAGGCCCCACTAAACATGAAAAAAAGAGACCCTTAGTCATATTCTAGATACTCTTAATATGCTAACCATAAGGTTCCCGAGCTTGGTGGATCCAAATTCTAATCTTAGTCTTTAGATGACATTAGACCAACAAAATAGCCTACTAGGGTATGGTGCCTGCAATCAAAACATGCATAATTATATTTATCCACATGAATTAACATAGGAGGGGGGGAACAATTGTAGAGTTGTTACTTCATGAAAGCCTTTTTGAATAAATTTTAAGGTTTTCATGGGCACCATTTCCCTTTGATGTTGCTGCAACAAAATGGGTCAGGCTTATGATGTGGGCCACTTCAAGGTCTGTGCTTCTCTGAAAGGAAAGTACAAAAAGTAGTGAAAAAAGTCTAATTTAGATGAAGAACCATCCAACTCTAACGCATGGAAAGTATGCTAAAGTAAGGGTGCATTAAAGAGATGGGTGACCTCCCGGGAAGTCTTGGTTACTAGGTGCAAGCCCCGGAAGTGATGATTGACGCTGTGTGATTCATTTCACTAGTTTCAATCCCACTTCTTCATCCTGTGAGCATCACCCGATGCAATGAGTGCTAAGTGGACTATTCAAAAATCATGAGAAATTAGTCAGTTACGACTACCTCTCATGGAAATGGTCATAGATGAATGACTTACTTAACACAGTTGAATCCCAAAAATGATATCTAATATAATGCACTACGGAAACCCCTCATACTTAAATACAAAGAGTAAAGGGAGCTCTATTTGAATGGTTCATGAGGCACAATACTTTCTAAGGTTTTGCAAATGGGGTAGCAAGCTAAGTGGGCTTGATTGTGGGGAAAAAATCCATAGTTAAGTGCACTTGAGCCAGAGGAGTTATGGGATGGGTGACCTCCCGGGAAGTCTTGGTTACCAGGGTGCAAGCCCTGGAAGTGATGATTGACGTTGTGTGATTCATTTCACTAGTTTCAATCCCACTTTTTCACCCTTGTGAGCATCACCCGATGCAATGAGTGCTAAGTGGCCTATTCAAAAATCATGAAAAATTAGTCAGTTACGACTACCTCTCATGGAAATGGTAATAGAAGAATGACTTACTTAATGCAGTTGAATCCCAAAAATGATATCTAATATAATACACTGCGGAAACCCCTCATACTAAAAAGAAAACCCGTGTTTTCATTTTGCTTTTGGCTAGGTGTGAGTGTTTTAGATGCTGATTTATGGTCTCTTGGTTTAAGTTTCTAGTGCTAGAAATCAAGGTTTTATTTTGAGTAAAGTCTTGGAATTTAGTGGTTGTCTTGACATCATTGTTTAATTTATAGAAAATTAGTCAGACTCAGACTTGTCTTGGGCCCAACAAACACTTTGTTATGGAATTGACTTGGGTTTTGGTCTTTGACCTAGAGTCGACATGAAAAAAGTAAAATTACACAAAATATTCAATATTTAATTTAAAAAAAAAATTCATACACATAAATTTAAGTGTGAAAAATTTAACTCCAAATACACATGTTTGCTGATTTATATTGCATGTGAGGGTGAAAATAGGCAAAATCACATCGACATATATAATGTACGAGTCTTAAGAGGCTGATACATAAAAATAATGTTATGAAAAAATAAATGATTTAGTGGGACATAATACATTAACATTGAGGCCCTAAATGGCCTCAAGAATCCATAAATTCATCAAATTCTAACCTATGAGTCAACGTTGCTCAACCTTTAATCAGTGTCAAATCAGCTTCAATAACAGGTTGCTAGGTAGGTTTTCCTTTGCCTTTAGTTCCAAATGGCCCAAATGCAAGCTTTGAGAAGTAAAATGAGGTTAGAAAAGTAAGGGGCGCTTTTAGGAAGGTAGTTTGAGGGTTTGGCTTGTATTTTAAATTTATTTTTATTTGTACTCTTATAAATTTGTTATTTCTTTTCTTATTATTTTTAAAAATTTATTTTCATGGTACTCTTGCCTGGGGCCTGCTGGTAGGGCGACATGTTTCATAGGAATGGACGTCTGACTTGACTGAGTCGGAGTGAGGCGAAAACTTAGTTGGATCGTTTTTGGGCATAGCCGAGTCCATTCTGACTACTGGTATATAGTGAACAGGGTCTAGTTTTCTTCATGTTTTAACTTGCTCAGTTTAAGTAAGTTTCCTTTGGTCTTTCTGACACCCATTGGCTGATTCTAACTACACTGGTTTAGAGTGAATGGGTCTAGGATTTTTTCATGTTTTAACTTGCTCAGTTTAAGTAAGTTTCCTCTGGTCTTTCTGACACCCATTGGCTGATTCTAACTCCACTGGTTTTGACTGAATGGGGTACAATTATTTTTCATGTTTTAACTTGAGCAACTTAGTAAGTTCCCCTTGGTCTCTGGCCTTGCCTGTTTTGTTTCTCATGCCTATTGGAATTTGTTCTTGTTGGTTCTTTCAAACACTGACATATTTAGGCCCATGGATGTTTTTATGATGACACTGGTTTATAGTGAACATGGTCTAGTTTTTGTTCATGTTTTAACTTGCTTAGTTTAAGTTTCTTCTAGTCTCGTGAACACCCATCGGTTGTTTGTGACTACACTGGTTTAGAGTGAACGGGGTACAATTTTTCATCATGTTTTAATTTGAGCAACTTAAGTAAGTGTCCTCTGGTCTCTGGTCTTGTCTGTTTTGTTTATGATTCCCACTGGCATTTGTTCTTGTTGGTGATTAGTTCTTTTAGATATTGACACATCCATGCCCAAGGGGGTTTAATTTAATTTAATTTATTATTTATTATTTTTTTTAATGTTTTGGGCTTTTGGGAAATCTAGATGATATGATTTGTAACTGACTTACAGCCCCTGGTTGACATTTTTAAGTTACCATGAATGGCCTTGGTTGGGTATAATTTTTCCTTTTCATTTTGCACAAACCCCGAGAGCTAGTTTGTCATGCAGGAGACATATACTTTTGGCATTAGATCCTTGTTGCTTGTTCATTGTAGGTTTTAACCCTGTATAGAAATTAACTGCAAACGAATCTTAAAAATAGAAATTAAACAATAGTAAGAGCATAAAACGTAAAACATATATACACAAAGATTTTCTCCTGGATCCCAAATCGGAACTATCAGCTTGATTTTTTGTTATGTTCCTTTTAGTGTTACAACACATATATATACATGCCGAAGAATTCATAAACTCAATCTATTAAATTTCTATTATAACATAACCATTTTTCCCTTGACCGGATCTACAAAATACCAGGGGCCGAAAACCATCATGCCCAAAACCATGGGCGGGTCTGCACCCTGAAAAATAAGGTCCAAATTTTTTTTCCCAGGGCGCTGCCCAGGACAGGGGGGGCCGACGCCCCCCTATGACCCCCCTGCTGCGCTCGCTGTAACGTACAGGGTGGGATATTGCCCCCCTTGTGACCCCCACCATGCGTGCGACTAATCGTGGAAATAATATAACACATACCCAACATTCTTCCACTTGTTGTTTTCCTTCCGCAGGGTGCCACATGAGAGATTAGTAATTAGTCCAGCTCTGAAACACCCATTGTTTCTCTACAGAAACAGAACTTCTGATTGCTCACAGACTTCGTCAATGCATCTGCAACATTTTTCAAAGTGTCCAGCTTTACCAGCAACACCCTTTTATCCTCAACCATATCTCTCACAAAGTGATATTGAAAATCAACGTGCTTTGTCTTTGAATGATAAGCATGGTTATTAGCCAAGAAAAATGCACTTTGGCTATCACAGTCTATCCTTATAGCTTGCTGCACCAACCCCATACTTGAACACAATCTTTGCAACTAAACTGATTCCTTGCTTACATAAGTGGCTGCAATGTATTCTGCCTTTGTAGTTGAAAGAGCCATTACAGACTGTCTTTTAATCGCCCAAATGATTGCACCTCCAAATAGGCTAAACACATAACCACTTGTAGATCTTATTTTGTCCAAATATCCAGCCCAATTTGCATCACAAAAATCACGAATATCCAAAAATCTGTCCAATCCTGGTCTTCCCTGGTAGCACAAACCATAATCACTAGTACCACGCAAATATTTGAAAACCCGCTTCATTGTTGTCCAATGCCCCTTCCCTGGTTTTGACATAAACCTATTTAATACTCCCACTGCATGTGCAATGTTTGGTCTACTACAAATCATTGCATACATCAAGCTACGCACTGCACTTGCATACAAAACACGTGACATATCCTCTTCCTCTTCTTGTGTCTTGGGACACTGTTAAGCAGATAGATTTACACCTACAGGAATAGGAACCTTCACCGGTTACTATCCTGCATATTGAACCTCTGCAATATTGTCTCGACCTACTTCCTCTGGTTTAACCAGAGCTTCCTCTTTGCCCGATCTCTCTTAATTTCCATGCCCAAAATATAGTTTGCAGCACCAAGATCCTTCATGTTGAATTTGGAGAACAATTGGGTCTTAAAATCCTGGATAATTTCTTTGTCATTTCCAATCAGCAACATATCATCCACATACAAGACCAAATAAATAACATGGTCACCAATTAATTTAAAATACACACAATGATCCTCTTTACTTCTGGTGAAGCCAAGTCCCCATATATAGGTATCAAATTTATGATACCACATCCTTGGTGACTGTTTTCACCCATACATAGACTTTTTTAACCTGTCTACCAGTTCTTTGTTACCCTTCACCGTAAAGCCTTTAGGTTGCTTCATGTAGATCTCCTCTTCCATATCCCCGGGAAGAAATGTTGTGTTCACATCCATCTGTTCTACCTCAAAATCAAATGCAACAACAACAGATAATAGTAATCTAATAGAAGTAACGTTGGCAACCGGAGAAAAAATATCATCAAAACCAATTCCCGACACTTGGGAATAACCTTTTGCTACATGTTGGGTCTCAGAAATGTCCTTAAAAAGACACCACTTTCACCATCATGTCCATTATATCACTCCATTTCACTACCATGTCACTACATTCATCTCACTTTCATCATCATATGGGCTACCCTTGTGTTTTCCAAACATTATTAATTTCTAGTATTTTTAAGTGAATTTGTGATCAAAAGTTAGGAAATAATATGCATATGCTTATACCTTAAAAGTGGAAAGAGTTTTGTGACGTGTGTAGGTTGATTGGAAGCTTCTAAGGCCCTCTTATGTGGCTCCCAAAGATCAAATTCGAATTTATCTTCATGATATCAAGGAGATTTGAAGGAGGGATATGTGGCATATGGTTAAGCAAATTGGTTGAGAATATTATGGATCAAAGGAGAAGAAGAAGGATCCTAATTAATGAGGAGGTTGCTTAGAAATTTGTATAAATAGGAGATCTCTCTCCTTTATTTGTAACCTTGTTAACTTGACTTGACATTTTTTTGTACTTTTTAATTTTGAAAACCTTGAATAAAGCTTTGAGGTTTTAAACATGGAAGGACATGTGAAGTAGATACCATGGAACATATTGGAAAGTAAGATAGCGTAGATTTTATTTTGTAATTTTGCTTTGATTTCACTCAAGTATATCATTTCATTTTGATGTTGTTTTCATTTCATTGAAAGTTTGATAGTTTAGATTTTCCATTCATGCAAGTTTAATTCATGCAAGTGTGTTCAACCAGTTGATTGTGGATTTACTTGACTGTATAATCAAATGCTTGTTAAATCATCTCAAGAATATGACTTTGTCATTTTCTAAAATTGGATTGAATTCGGGTATTTGATCATACAACAGTCTTAGTTTCCTTTTACATGCTTGGAAATGCTTTCTTAGATTAAATTTCCAGTTGACTATGTAAATTTGTGCTCGCTAAATTATCTCAAGAAAGTGGTTTCTATCATTTTCCAATTGGATTGGATTTGGGCATAGAGATATATATCAACGATTTTTACTTGTCTTTGATTTCAATACAACACTTAGATTAAATTTCCAGTTGACTGTGTAAATTTGTGCTCACAAAATCATCTTAAGAAAGTGGTTTCTATCATTTTCCAATTGGATTGGATTTGGGCATAGAGATATACAACGACGGTTTTTACTTGTCCTTGATTTTAGTACAACGATCCTAGATTAGAATTAATTTATGCAAATAGATTAAATTTTAATTCTTGAATGTAGAATAGGTTTCCAAGTTAATGTAGGAATGGTGTGATTAGGTTAGTTTTTAGTTTTCATAAACTGATCCCTAGCATATATTGTGCACGTATGTTTCACAAGTCCTACGGATCTCGGATTGATAATTTATGTTAGTAATCTAATACAAATTATTTTACTCAACATTTTGGCGCCGTTGCCGGGGAGGCGTACATAGGGATTAGTGTTAGTTTAGAATTTCATTTTATTTTTTAACTTAGTTTCAATTCCATTGCAATTTCAGTGTTTCATTATTAGATTAATTTTTCATTTTATCTAACAATTTCATTTTTTTTATGCAATTTCATTTTCATTTTTTCAATTAATTTCATTAGAAATCTTTTTTTTTTTTAGTTTTTAGACTTTGGCCAAATAAAAATAGTTTTTAGGATTTGAAAAAATAAAAAACATTTCTTTAAAAATTAAATAGAATACAATAAAAGTCAACGTTGATAAATTTTTAATTTCTCGAGTATGCTCTCCTCCTATGCTTTGTGTGATTCAGAGGATGAGAAAAATAATTTTTATGTTAGTAAATAAAAATAAATTTGATAAAACATATATTTAGCTACAAAATGCAATTCTACAACTAACTTCTATTTTCATCATTTGATTAGATTTGTTTTGATTTTTTTTAATAAACTTTAAAATTAAAAAAAAAAAATCAAATTCTATTTTCTTTATTAATAAATTCTATTTTTTTTAATAAGAAAATTAAAATAATAATAATAATAATAATAATTTTAATAAAATTGTTTTATTTAATTATATATATATAAAACAAAACTAAAAACATTTTAATATAAAAACACATTAAAAAAAAAACCAAAACCAAAAACAAAGAATGAAGATGGAAAGTGACTAACGATGTAAATAAATTATCACCACAGTACGAGTTTCATGTTCAAACTCTCCCAAAAACAACAACTTATTAGTATTGGCTTATGTAGATCCCTAATCTGATGCCGATAATTCAAAGAAAATATATATGGTTACACTCAAAATAGTTTCAATATGGTTAAGGAAAGGTTTGAATGTTTGATGCAACCGAATGAAAAGATTGATACAACTGATTGCTACAGAATCAATTTTCTACCATTTACTGCTATTTGCTCACCTTTTTTTTCCTTTTAACGAAGGAGATTTATTTTCAAATACTTGCCAATATGAGTGCTTACAGGAAAAATATTGAGATTAGGCCAGCGTGGTGTATGAAGCAATCACCTTATGTAGTTACTCGTTCATATTCTTCTTAAAATATATTGATTGGGAAAGCCACCATGATATACCCTTCGCGACTCAGAATTCATTAGGCTGCCGCAAGAGAAATTGAAGAATACCTGAGCAAATAATTTCATTTTCTAGAAAATGCATCAGTATAGAACCCACATTTTTAAAACACATTTTCTAAGCAACCGAGGCGAATTGGAAAAAAACTAAGACATGGGTTTTTTCTGGAACAGAGTGAATAAAGTAAATTAAGAAATGGTTTCCCCAGATTCCTAACCATTTGGGAGATTTTCAGGGATATTTTGAGCTTCATTTTTCTAACTGCGTGGGGAAAACAATTTCTTTAAATGCACAGTGAACAGTTTGAGTGTAACACACTGCAAAGAGGAATAATTCAAATCTAAAACAAATTATGTTGTGGCATTCAATCCACATGCCACATGATTTTGATAAATTGAAGAGACCAATTTGATTTCTTCATCCTCTGCGCAATTATTAGATCTCACTGTCTCTTGTTGAGGCCATGGGTGTTCATTAGAGCATGACAGCAAGAAAGAAAAAAAGAAATTCAAGAACTCTGCAATTCTCTTATTGCTGGGTTGGGGATTTTTGATGAAATACGACAATTTTCATCTCTTAGTTCAATTCATTCTCAAGTAACAACACTTAAAAGAGTTGTAGCTGCCTTTTCTGAACTTTTCCTCAACAACAACACGAATGAGGAGGCTGTCCATGGCACTGTGCCATTGTATCTTGAGATCGTCATTCTGACAACCCAAATGTTTATGAAATAGTCGTGAAAACAATTGTAGACATTTTAAAGTCCTCTATATTTTCAAGGGACTGCACTGTAGCTACTAGCATTAGCAATCAATAAACAAATGCAAATAATTGGCATCGATATCAACGAGAGAGGCAAGAAAAAGCCAGATCCATTTTTACAGGAAAGCTAACAAATTTCAATTCAATTCGTTGTCTCTGTGGCATTCAAAAATTTGCAATATAACGCGTAGCTCCCATTTTCTTTGAACGAAGATTTCATGATTTGTCCTCGAGGAAGTTTTTGCTAGGAAATGTGTAGCTGTTAAAAACGTGATTAAAAAAAATGAAAATGATGAGAAAATTGAAATATATTTAAAGATTAAATCTAATTTCATTTATGAAATAATGGAATTGGGTTTCTAGGTTGTGTATTGGAAGTTTTAACTCCAGCAACAGGTGTTGATCCAGAAGTGATCAAAGTGATGAAAGGAAGTCGCCATTGATGGTGCGTTGAGAAGAGCAAGAGTCTATTAGAGAAGCATGGTCAAATTATGGGTTGAAGAGTAAATACAACACGACAATTTCTGGTATTGAGTTTGATGAAATTTCATTAAAATGTGTTTGTAAAAAATAATAATAATAAATAAATAAATAATTTGGCAATGCTTATACATTGGATCTCATCATTCCATCATTTAAAAAAAATAAAAATTGAATCAATAAAACAAGTAGAATTTTCTCATTTTTCTGGGAGGTACTGATTAATTCAAAGATTGGACTGATCATGAAAAATGCATAGCCATATGTACTTAAATTTCTGTTCAAGATTTTTAGCTACAGAAACTGCGCAATTCTGCAGCTGAACATAAATTCTGCAGTTGAGAAACTTCATTGTTTCATCCAAATTTCAAATTAGCCTAACTTTATCATACAATATCGGATTTCGATGATTCAAGCATCATTGGAAAGATCTTGACGAGATATATACAATGAGAAAGCTATAATCATAGTTTGAAACAATAAAAAAATGAATAAATTGCTGAAAAGACACAATAGTTAACTTGAGGCACTAGTTCGAAACATGTATAAATTATTTTGGTTTTCCTTCGTGAAATTCTTTTATTAGTACCAATTCTCAGTTTTTCGTGTAAATGTCATAACCAGAGAGATTTATAACCTCTCTCTTTTGATAGCCTTACATTCCATTGCAGAAGAAGTACTAGTTTTATTTTGCATGTTCCAGGAGGAAGGACAGATGACTACAAGTGAATAGTGTCTCTCTCAGACCACGTTTCTTTTACAAGAATGTAATCATCAACAAAGAAGAAGCATCAATGCATGAGCACATGTTAATGCAAATCAGATCCATCACTTGCAAACCTTTCAGATTCCATTGTCTCCATTACATCCATGCTTCGTAATAAAACATTCACCTCATTTCCCTTCATATTTTCCATTCACATTCATTCTTCATTCACGTTCAATATCCATTCGCATTCATTCCATCCACCCCTAACCCATGAATAAAAGAAATAAGCTCACCTACAAGCTGATTAACATTTTCCTTTTCATGTTCATTTTAATTTTTCCAAATAAATCTTGCTTCAAATCAAATTGTATATCTATAGTCCTTTTTTAGTTTTAAAAATATTTTCAAAAAGTACCCTGAGGCTTGCATGGCTTAATGGCAAGTTCTCTATCCGAAAAACAATGGGAATACATTAATGTCCATTGTTTGACGAATCTTCTAGGTGACTCGACATCAAAAAATCTATTCGTACCTAGTAAGATGTGCTTAGGTATCTTGACTCTCATTTTCATCAATGGTGAGAGGTCTCGTGTTGATTAGTGGCATACATTAATGGCCATTAATTCAAAAATTTCTTACTATGTTCGACATCAATAAATTCATTCACATAGATAAGAATTGTGCCAATGGGTGATAATGACATGAAGACTATTAGATCCATCATTATTCAACATTTGTAGCAGATGTAGCAGATGTAGAAGATTAAGCAAATTCAGTGGCAACAATAAAGACTCACTTTCACAACTTCATCCATTATTTGCACGACCAATTGAAGAAGCATCAGATCAGATTTTGCAGCAGCTACATATGCACAACTTATCCATTTCATAGGTAAGTAAATGTATGTTCTTTTCTAAATTTTTATCATGCAATTCCTTAAATTGCTAAAGTTATAATTTTTGGAAAAACACTCCACAATATTCTTTTTCCTCACTTCATAAAATTTTAAAAACTGTCAGTTAGGGGGAAGGGATATCACTCCATATATTTACATCTTATACCACATCACTTTCATACAAACAACATACAACTACTATTGCATTAAGATTAAAAAAGATTATATGTTTTGCAAATCATCAAATTGATGAGCTTATTAGATGGTTAAATTGAAAAGATAAATTCTCAATGTTTTCAAGATATTTGGATGAAACAAAGAATAAACAAAGTATTGTTAAACAAGAACCAATACTCATCAATTTGGGTTGTCACACAAGAACCAACCATAAAAAAATCAATTTTGGTTTTCACACAAGAACAAACTATAAAGATGAATGTTGCAATCCAATGTATTTCAAAGAAAACTTTTCAAAAATAATGAAGTTATCAAATACTATGACAATGCAAAGTTAAAGGAGAATTGATACAAGCCAAAGCTCATTCAAAAGCAAGACATTTCAAAGATCAGATGAATCAATGTAATAGGTTGCATGAGTACATGCAACAACTTCAGTTGGGGGGTATATTGTTGGGTCTCATAAATGTACTTAAAAAGACATCCACTTCCACCATCATGTCCATTATATAACTCCATTTCACCTTCATTTCACTACCATGTCACTACATTCATCTCACTTTCATCATCATTTGGGTTACCCTTGTGTTTTCCAAACATTATTAATTTCTAGTATTTTTAAGTGAATTTGTGATCAAAAGTTAAGAAATAACATGCATATGCTCATACCTTAAAAGTGGAAAGAGTTTTGTGACATGTGTACGTTGATTGGAAGCTTCTAAGGCCCTCTTATGTGGCTCCCAAAGATCAAATTCGAATTTATATTCATGATATCAAGGATATTTGAAGGAGGTACGTGGCATATGGTTAAGCAAATTGGTTGAGAATATTATGGATCAAAGGAGAAGAAGAAGGATCTTAATTAATGAGGAGGTTGCTTAGAAATTTGTATAAATAGGAGATCTCTCTCCTTTATTTGTAACCTTGTTAACTTAACTTGTCATTTTTTGTACTTTGTAATTTTGAAGAACTTGAATAAAGCTTTGAGGTTCCAAGCATGAAAGGAGATGTGAAGTATATATCATGGAGCATATTGGAATGTAAGATAGAGTAGATTTTATTTTGTAATTCTGCTTTGATTTCATTCAAGTATATCATTTCATTTTTATGCTGTTTTCATTTCATTGAAAGTTTGATAGTTTAGATTTTCCATTCATGCAAGTGTGTTCAACTAGTTGATTGTAGATTTACTTGAATGTATAATCAAATGCTTGTTAAATCATCTCAAGAACATGACTTTGACATTTTCCAAAATTGGATTGAATTCAGTTATTTGATCATACAAAAATCTTAGTTTCCTTTTACATGCTTTGAAATGCTTTCTTAGATTAAATTTCCAGTTGACTGTGTAAAATTGTGCTCGTTAAATCATCTTAAGAAAGTGGTTTCTATCATTTTCCAATTGGATTGGATTTGGACATAGATATATAAAAAAATGCTTTTTACTTGTCTTTGATTTCAATACAACACTTAGATTAAATTTCCAGCTGACTGTGTAAATTTGTGCTCACAAAATCATTTGAAGAAAGTGGTTTCTATCATTTTCCAATTGGATTGGATTTGGACATAGATATATACAACAACGCGTTTTACTTGTCCTTGATTTCATATAACGATCCTAGATTAGAATTAAATTATGAAAATAGATTAAATTTTAATTCCTGAATGTAGAATAGATTTCCAAGTTAATGTAGGAATGGTGTGATTAGGTTAGTTTTGAGTTTTCATAAACTGATCCCTAGCATATATTGTGCACGTATGTCTCACAAGTCCTACAGATCCTGGATTGATAATTTATGTTAGTAATCTAATACAAATTATTTTACTCAACACTGCCAATTGAGCTTTGTATTTCTCCACCTTGGCTTCTACATCCATATTCTTCTTAAACACCCATTTACTCCCGATGGGCTTCTTTCCAACCGGAAAATCCACCAGATCCCATGCCTTATTTTTGTGCAAGGATGCCATTTCATCAACCATGGCCTCCTTCAAGAGTTTTCCATCCTCCGAATCCACTGCCTCCCTGACATTTCTGGGATCATCATCAATGTTAGTTAAAGAAAAATTTGAACAAAAAGCAGATGGACTATACCTTTCTGGCTGCCTTCTTTCCCGAAGTGATCTTCTCACAGCTGGAGTTTGTGGCTCTTCCTCTTCTGAATCTTGTTATGTTGTAGAGTCCGATTCATCCTCCTTTAACTCAAACTCTATCTGCTCAAGTTCCTTTGGTGGGACTTCATGTTTAACAACATATTTCACCTCTCTAAACACCACATCTCGGCTGTACATAACCTTCCTTGTTTCTGGGTTCCAAAGCTTGTAACCTTTTAAACCATCCGTATACCCAATAAAGATGCACCTTTGAGATTTATTATCCAACTTGGTCCATTTCTCCTTTGGAACATGTACATATGCATCGCATCCAAATACCCTCAGATGTGAAAGAGAGGGTTTCTTACTAGTCCATACCTCATGTGGGGTCTTATCCTCCAATGCTGATGATAGTGATCTGTTAACCAGGTAACATGCAGTCTCCACTGCCTCTACCCAGACTTCTTGTCCTAACCCGATGCCACTGAGCATGCTTCTTGCCTTTTCCATCACTGTTTTGTTCATTCTTTCTACAACTCCATTTTGCTGAGGTGTGTATGGATTAGTCTTCTGTCGTGTTATACCACACTTCTTACAAAATTCTTCAAATTCCTTCGTGCAGAACTCTCCACCATTATCTGTCCTCAACAACTTTATCTTCTTCTCTGTCTGGTTTTCCACCAGAGCCTTAAATTCTTTAAATCTGTCAAAGACTTCAGATTTCTTCCTTAAGAAATATATCCATGTATTCCTTGAGAAGTCATCTATGAATGAAACATAGTACACAACTTTCCCAATGTTGGAACTGACACAAGTCCAAACACATCACTGTGCACAAGCTCTAATATCTTGTTCGCCCTCTTAGCACCAGAAGGAAAACTCACCCGATTCTTATTCCCATATACACATTGTTCAGAGAAATCGAAATCCAGAGAGAAATTAGACATAAATTCTACCATACCATTACCATGCAAAATTTGAAGGCCCTTCTCTCCAATATGTCCAAGCCTTTGATTCCATAGCATGGTATTTTCTCCAGAGACCGCTAGGCTTTCCGCTCCACTTTCAAGAACCACATAACTGTTGCACCCATCAATAACAATGCTACCCTGAAGCTTATACAGAGTTCCAATCCAAACTCCCCACATTAATACGAGTGCTCCCCGAACTATTTTGCAGGTATGTTTCTCGAACACTTTTTTTACACCTGCATCATCCATCTTGCGTACAAAAATCAGATTTTTGGCCAATGCAGGAATATGCAGAACACCAGGAAGTGTTCTAATCCTTCCACCTTGCAGCTTCAGTTTTAATTTTCCAATACCGAAAATTTTGGCCTTCCTATCATCCACTAAGAAGACATCACCACCATCATACTTCTCACACTCGCAAAACCACTCCCTATGGGGAGTGAAGTTAAAGGATGCACCTTAGTCAATCAACCATGCCCCATGATCTACATGTGTATTTGAAGAAGAAGCCAAATACACATTTCCACCTTCATCCGAGGTGGTTTTTGCCTTTGCAGAAGGAGCATCATCAAATCCCTTTCCTTTCTCAAGAGATTTATATCTGCAGTCCTTTTTGTAGTGCCCATCCTTTCTGCATTTCCAGCACACCTTTACATGCTTTCGTGGAGATTTATATCTCCCTCTAGATTTAGATCTCCCACTTGAAAACTTATTTTTGTTTCTGTTCTGGGGCCTTCCTCGTATTGATAAGGTATCTCCATTCTAGCCCTCCATATTGTTGAGATTCAACAAGAAAATTTTAGCACCCACGCCTAGTGCATTAAGCACCTACACTAGGTTGGGGCCCACAGTGCTATTTTTGGTGCATGTCTATTTTAGTTATCCTTTAATTAATATGGATAATAAATTGTAATCTATTGTCAATGATAGCTTGAAATAGTTAACTAAGAGTGATAAACTTAGTTAGCTAGTGGATTTCGAGTTAGAGGTAGTTGGTGAGGCATGTAGAGTAATTCTAGTTGTAACAGAGTTCAAAGTGCAGTGGTGCATTAGTTAATGCAGGCTGTAATCAGTTTAACTCAATTAAGTGAGTTAAACTTAGTTATGCTAGTTGTAACTGAAGATAAACTAGTGAGAGATCAGGTGAATTAAATATTAATTAATTCACAATCAGTGATCTCACATGCAACTAAGGATTTACTATTATTAGTTGCATGCATGTAAGATCCAGTGGAGACTCCGTTAAGATCTAGGTGAAAGGGAAGTTGAATATCAATTGTAGGATTATTGGGTTGCACACATGCAACCAAACACCCATTGGAGTGCCCATGATACTTGCGCAGTCAAGGAAGGCCATAATTCCTATATTTTAGGGATTGAATTCATCAGGGATGGCGCAAGCAAGGCAGGCTGTCTGGAGGCAGTAAATTGGCTAAGTATTGGTCAATTTTTGTATGATAGTGTGAGAGAATTAGCTGAGTATTGGAGGGCTCTAGTGAGAAGAGTTTTGTATGTAATTGTTTCATGATTCCTTGTGGATTATACAATATATGATAGAGGGGTTTTGAGTAGCAAGATTTCCCTGGGAAATTATCTGTGTTGTGTGTGATTTGATTCTTCTTTACTTCATGTGATCAGCGATTGTGTTTTTAATTCCGCAAAATATTTGTAGAAGCGATTCAGTATTTAACTTTAGTACATTGTTAGATCGAGTGAATCCAAGATATACATGCATGTTGTAGAATTTATACACATATTTCTCTGTCTCATTTCCTCCTACAGCAAGGCTGAGACAATTTGATCAAAATTCAAGGTAGTTGTATTCCTACCTTTTGCAATAACGAGACTGTCCCACGAATCTGGCAGAGAAAAAAACAAAATGATTCACTTATCTTCATCTGAGATTTTAATATCAATAGATGACAATTGACTTACCACAGTGTTGAAGGCGTTCAGATGCTCTGTCACCGTGTCTCCATCCTTCATCCTTAGGTTATACAATTTTTTTCGCAGGAACAATCTATTCACCAGAGACTTAGATTGGTACAAATTCCTTAGCTTGTCCCATAAAGTCTTTTCCATAGCTTCCCCATATACATTCAACAATAATGAATATGAGGAACACAAACTTATTTTTCTCTTTTCCTTCCGATCCAATTTATTCCAGTCTTCATCTGATATTGTCGTTGGTTTAGTACCCAAATGTACCGCAATCCACTGATATTTATCCACTAGCAGATCCTACATATTGAGCTTCCACAACTCAAAACTCTGACCATTAAATTTATCGATCTATATATTTCCACTGCTCGCCATCTTCTTTCACCGCAAGAATCGATCCCGCAGATCTCCCATTGAACAGGGTCTACCACAGGCCCGAGAAAAATCCCCTCTGCAGCAAAGGAATCCCCATAAACCTCAATCCATTAACCCTGGACTAGAACATAAATGTAGTTCCCTTGACCAGATCTACAAAATACTAGGGGTCGAAAACCATCATGCCCCGAAACCATGTGCAAACCCATGCACAAAACCATGGGCGGGTCCGCCCACCGAAAAATAGGGTTAAATTTTTTTTTTTCTCAGTGCGCTGCCCCAGACCCCGCGTAGTGACCTACTTGCCCCCTGTGACCACCCTGTTGCGCCTGGCACAACGTACCGGGGGGGGGGGGGTCTGTAGCCCCCCCTGTGACCCCCTCGCTATGCCCGACACAACGTACAGGAGGGGCTGTCACCCCCCCCCCCCCCGGCGCGTGCGACTAATTGTGGAAATAATATAACACATACCCAACATTCATCTACCATTATTTGTAGGAACAGATGATGGAGAAGTAGAGCAGAGGATAAAGGGTGTTTAGAGGTGCCAGATGTCTTAATTGATTGCAGTTTGCCTTTTTTATTGGCACTCAGAAAACACGATACACCCATTTTAAGTTTTTTGAGGTAGAGTATAGACTTTGCTGGAAGGTTTTGAGCCTTTATCTGGAAAGGATATGCCACTATGAATGAGCTTGAAGTTGGATTTCTCCATAGATGTAGCAATATTAGAAATGTTTATCAAAACATGAAATAAAAATATGAAGAAATTCCCATCGTTCAATGTCTTATAGGGTTGTGCAGGCAAACTTCAGCTTAATGTGACACGAAATATATCCTAAGAAATGAAAACATAAATGCTAACATAATGAGAATAAGTCATGATTGACATCTCAGCCAATTAGCATAAATTTTTCTTCGGCATGTCACCTAGTTTCATCCCTTTCAAGAATTTCGTATGTCAATGTTATATAGGATCTAGGTAGGTATCTATTCAAATATTTGTATTTTAAATTCACATAGTTCATAGTAACATGGCATTATATAGATAACAATAAAGAAATTTGGAATTGTTCAGCAAATTCTACGTTCTATACCCATCAGTCATTGTCACTCATTGAAAACATAGAGTTAAAAATGTCTTCATGTTTCTTGAACATTGAAAAAATGAAAATCCATTCCAGATACTCTTAATATGCCAACCATAAGGCTCCAAAGCTTTGCAGACCCATGTAGGGCACAATTACTATAATCAGAGGACGCATCATTATGTTCCTCAACGCTGATTAATGTAGGAGGATGAGAAACAATAGTAGAATCATTACCTCATGAAAGAGATTTAGAACAATTTTTTGGGCTTTCTTGGGTGCCCTTTTCCATCCAATATTGTTGTAACAGAATTAGTAGAGCCCCTGGTGAATGGGCCTTTATTAGGCTACCTCCTCACCAGAAGTAAAAGGCGAACACTGAGTACACAAGTAAATTCATTTTTGACGAGAAAAATATCATAAGAAATAAAAATGTAAATAAAAATTAACACGATGAGAGTGGCGTGTGACTTTCAACAAATTAGCATGTCTTTTATCTTCACCATACCAATATGTTTCATCCCTTTCAAGAATTTAATATATTAAACTTCAACATGAATTAGGTATCTTTTCAGATATAATTATTTGAATCACATATTACATGTAGAATGCCATAACGATGTTGATAACCATAGGAAAACTTGAAACCGTGCAACAAAGTCTACAATATTTAACCACGAGTCATTTTCACTCATTCTCACTCAGTCAGAACTTGTAGTGTCAATCTCTCATTTTTTCTCAGCACTTGAAAATGAAAAAGGAAAAACTACATGTTAAATAAGATGACAACCCTTGACATCTTTGATCGACCACTTGCTTTTACAGTGTCTCTTCCTATAACCTATAGATCAGGCTAGATGAACGAGCAACTAGGGTCTTAGTTGGGTATTTGTAACCATGCTGCTTGGTTGGAACTAACTGCTTGTGTTTCACGTTTTTAAGTTGATTTGTATTGATGTATCCATGAGGATGAAAACAAATGAGTAAAAATATTTGCAGTAGTCAAACATGGATACTAGTAAATTATTATCTTCATGTTTTTGGACTAACTTCATGTTGAATCAGATTTTACACTACAATATTATTACAAACTAGGTTGACCACGAGTGAGATTATTTTATTGGTTCTCTGATTGTATGTGTTTAAACAATATATTTTATAGATATAATTCATAACATTTCATGAACCTCTGAAGGCTTCATCTATAGGGATAATATGCAAACCATTGAAAATGAATTGTTGGATGCAAGTTTTAAATTTCAATTGCACTGGGAGTATCCAGTTTGTTATAGGTGCTTGACTTTCATACAACACAAATTTATAGCATGATTGCCACAACAGTAAGTATTTTTAACAAATATGCAGACTTGAATCTTTAATTTCCCACTGTTCATAATTTTTTTTTGGGTTGTTACTCTAGAAAAACAACAAAAACTTGAATATCCACTTAGTTTGGAATTTTAAATTCTCAATATTTTCTGGTTTACTTTGTTGAATGTCCATCAAACTGGTAACATATACCCGATAATAGGATAGATTTTATCGGCATAGGAAGATTTCGATTGGTTTCTTATTGTAATATAAACACATGAATGCTAGTTTATTGTCTTGAATGGATGGTAGATATATGTGAGCAAAGACTTGCATATTATACTACTGAGGAATGAGCTTGTCAGCGAGGGAAGGTTTACTTCACCGAAACAATGTCGGGTGGTGGGTAAACATCCCAGAGTCTAGTCTTTGCCTACATGCATCACATACGATTAAGATATGACATGAGTTTGTGTGGTTCATTAATGATGAAATTAATGATGGTTTTTTAGTGATATCAATAGAATAAGAAGTCTTATATTTTCAACTACATAATCAACGGGTTATGGTTCTATTGCATTCTTGTTGTGCAAGAAAATCCCCTCTGCGGACAGAGGCGATCCCTCTAGCCCTAGTGTGGGTCTAGCAACAAGGGAACACGCTGAATTCCTAAATTCCTAGTTTGTAAATGAAATATGGTATGGAACATATATCCTACCTTAGTCCAATGTTTTTGTTGTGGTACGTTGCAACAATCTTTCAATCTTTGTCTTCACGCCTTGCGCTCCATTGGTGATGACGTTCATGCACCTGGGAAAAGATAAAACAAACGCTGGAAACATACAAACATATATATTCATCTACAACTATCCAACGAGTGAAGGAGAGTTAGACACTTCGAATATAATTGAAAACAAAGGTTGAACCAGAAATCAGTCATGTAATATTGATATATGAAAAAGAAGTTTACAACCTACGCCTTGACGTGGTAGACTTCCTTCAACGGGTTCAATTGGGTACGTCTCCAAGAATTCATTCGTCGTTTGGCTCAATGAGACCATGGGTTGAAACTGTCTCTCTCACAACAATGGACTCTTCTTTGCTCTCTTCAACACACCAACTATAACTACTGAATGTTCAACTAGCTGAATCATTTTGAGGAAGAAGAATTTATAGGAGAGCCGGAGGAGGAGGTTTGGGATCCACATAAGGTGGAGGATAGGCATATCCCTTTTGGAAGTTGCAAATTTGTAGGAACTAATAGGCCAAAGGGAGAAACTTGACTTGATCCAGTCAAACAAACAACCAAGACTTCGCCCACAAAGCTGTTAAATCATAGAAGCTTTGTTTTTGTTTTAAAAAACTTCCCAAAAGCAGCTCGGCAGGGGTGCCCTTCAGATACAGAGTGACCATGACGTGAGGCTCAGTGTAAATTTATCCATGGGCGTGAGGACATAACTACCTACCAGCACTGACCCAAAAGCATAGGTTTTTGAGGGTCTACTTGAGGAATTATCAACAGAGATTTTGTTACTGACATGTCAAGGGATGCAATGACATTTATGGCAATGTATGACAGTACACAGGGGTCACTGAAATGGTCCTCCAATGTTAGGAATGGGGACTACAGGACGGTGAAAAAATAATGTGTAACAGATGCCCACTAAAGCATGAAGTCCGAGAGAGAGGGAGGGGTGAAATGCTTTACGAGAACATGAATTTCTAAATTCCTAGTTTGTATATGAAATATGGACTGGAATAGATATCCTATCTCAATCCAACGATTTTGTCGTGGCACGTTGCAACAATCTTTCAATCTTTTTCTTCACTCCTTGCGCTCCATTGGTGACGACGTTCATGCACCTGGGCAAAGATCAAACAAACGCTGGCAGCATACAAACATATATATTCATCTACAACTATCCAAATAGTTAAGGAGAGTTAGACACTTCGAATATAAATGAAAACAAAGTTGGAACCAGAAACCAGTCATGTAATATTGATATATGAAAAATAAGTTTACCACCAACGCCTTGACACTGTAGAATTCCTTCGACGAGTTCAGTCGGGCACGTATCCAAGAATTCATTCGTTGTTCAGCTCAATGAGGCCATGGGCTAAACTCTCTCTCTCACAATAATGGACTCTTCTTTGCTCTCTTCAACACACCAACTATAAATATTGACTATTCAACTAGTTGAATCAATGTGAGGAAGAAGAATTTATAGGATAGGAGGAGGAGGTTTGGGATCCACATAAGGTGGAGGAGAGGTCTATCCCTTTGGGAAGTTTCGCATTTTTAGGAACTATTAGGCCAAAGGGATAAACTCGACTTGATCCAGTTGAACAAGCAACCATGACTACGCCCACGAAGCTGTTAAATCGTAGAAGCTTCGTTTCTATTTAAAAAAACTTTCCAAAAGCAGCTCGGTGTGGATGCCCTTCAGAGACAGAGCGACCACAACACAAGGCTCAATGTAAATTTTTCCATGGGCACGAGGACATAACTGCCTACCATCGCCGACCCAAAAGCATAGGTTTTTGAGGGTCTACTTGAGGAATGATCAACATAGATTATGTTCCTGACATGTCAAGGGATGAAATGACATTTATGGCGATGTATGAAAATACACAGGGGTCACTGAAATGGTCCTCCAATGTTTATAAAGGGGATTGCAGGGATGGTGACAAAATACTGTGTAACAATTCTGTCTCTTGAAAATAAGAATTGTTTATACTAATCCTTTCTAAAGAAGCTTTGGAATAATCTTGTAGTTTGCATTAGGTATTCCATCATGCCTCATTGATTGTATAACCCTTCCATTCAATTAAATCCCACATGGTTTTCTGTTTTGCGATTCAGTTAATTCCCTTTGAGACCTAGCTTTCTCTGATTGGCGGAGATTAGTACTATTTATATAATTCCCGTCTCGTCTTATAGCTTGCTTGCTACGATTGAAAAATGCCGAGTTTTCCAGAAAGTTTGAGAAGGAGTTACTAATTTTATATGAAAATTGTTCATCTTAGGGTTCATTCCTTTCATTATATGAACCAAGGAAATCGATTAAATGGTGTGGAAGATATTTAGCTACAATTATTCCAAAAAAGGTTGTCATGTATCTTAAATGCTTTTGATAGAAATTATTAGATTGCATTATTCTAAGGGATCATCTAAAGTGAGCTATGAATTAAGTTAATTAGTTGTTTGTTTTGGTAGAAGCATTGGGAGTAACAGTGCAAGAATGTGGCATTGCTTTTCTCACAATGTTGCAAGTTTTAATATCCTTATAAATATAATATGGATTTTCCATTTCCTCAAGTTTCCCTTGCTGTCCCACGTGGAGAGGTCATACAAGCTGGGGATGCCAGCACATACGAGCCAGTCTTTGATTTCTGCTATTTCCTCAGCATCTAAGAGAGGTTCACAGTCCATTATTCGGTCTTCTCACAATCTAATTTTCTTGCCATTACTCGGGATGCGATACACCTTTTCCTTGAAGAATTGCAGACTTTTGCGGCATAAGTTCCAAGCTTGGGTGTGGTTTACAGTGTTGCTTGCTTGCAGGCTTCCGAGTGAAGTTCCTTCTGCGTATTTTGTCTTGAGAATTTGACTTATAGGGTGGTTTGGTTCGTTATACAACTTCCACAGGATTTTGCCTCTAAGAGAGAGATTAACAAGTGATGGATCCCGAATCTCTAATCCGCCCTCAGAGTTATTTCTTTTAACAATGTCCCAACTAACCAAATGAGTTTTTTGCTTATTCCCTTTCCCCCTTGCCAGATAAAATCTCGAAGGAGTTTGGATATTTGATCCATCACATTTTTTGGAGCCAAGAGAAATGCAGCTTAGTAGATTGGCAACGTAGACAACAGAGTTTTATAAGGATAACTTTTCCACCTTTTGTGAGCCAGTGGCCTCCCCATGCTGAGATTTTTGTCTTAATGTTATTGATGATGTCGCTCCACAACGACCTTTTGTTAACTCCATTCATTATAGGCAATCCCAGGTACTTTATCTTTTCCTAATGGGCATATCCTTCAAACCCCATGAGTTGCGAAATGTTTGTGAGCTTATGCTGCTCCAAGTTCCAACCATAAATTTCACTCTTTCTTTCGCTAACTAAAGATCTTGTAACTCTGCAGTAACATTTGAGGACTGAATCGAAGGCTTTTGCAATTTTGGGGGAGGCTCCTCCAAGGACAAGAGAGTCGTCCGTGAAGAGGGCGTGGTTCATGGGATCATTTCCATTGGAAATTCTAAGACCAGGAAGAGTACCAATAACTCTCTCAGCTGTGAGTTTTTTGCTGAGTGTTTCTGCCAATAGAATATACAGAAAAGTAGAGAGGGGGCAGCCCTGTATTAGACCTCTCTGGGCTTGAAAAAAAGAGGTAGGGCACCCATTGGCCAGGGGGGCAATCTAGGGGTTATCAATGCATGCTTTGATAAGGCTAACAAACTGGGGCGAGAAGCCGAAGGTGAGTAAGACTTTGGTGAGGCAGAAGTGATTAACCCTGTCGAAAGCGTTGGCCATGTCAAGTTTTATCAACATTCCTTTCTCTTTTCGATGTTTACTTGAATGTATATTTTCCTGCACTTGGATGACATTGTCCAAGATGTGCCTACCTTCTACAAAACCTCCTTGGGAGGTGGAGATAAGCCTTTTGAGTAAAAGTTTAATTCTGTTTTCCAGGAGTTTAGCCAAAATTTTGTAGGAGGCGTTGCAATGTGATATGGGCCTGAATTTGGCAAAATTTTCTGGGTTGACATCTTTTGGGATTAAGGCAAGATATGTGGAGTTGGTTCCTCCTCCTACCTTTGATTTTTTATGGAACCCTCTTATCATTTTCTGAAGGTCAAATTTGATGATGTCCCAACAAATATTATAGAAGTGAATGGTAAACCCGTCAGGCCTAGGAGCCTTATCAGGCTCCATAGACCAAATAACATTGATGATGTCTTCCTTTGTGAAGGGGTTGATGAGGGAAAGGTTGTCTTCAGGGCAGACCAGAAGGGGAATGTTTGAGAGGACATCTGTTGTTTCCTCCTCACTGCCTTGAGTCCCTGCAATATAAAGATTTTTGAAGTGGTTTTCTTGTTCTTCTTTAGTTTGAGTAAACCCTTTTCAGATCTGTCCCTCTGCAGTTGATATTTCTGAGATGTGGTTACAAGTGAGCCGAGCTCTACATTGACGGTGGAAGAATGAAGTGTTCTGGTCCCCAGCCTTCAACCACAGGCTGCGTGATTTTATTCTCCAATACTCTTCTTCCATTCTAAAGGAGCGGTAGGAAGAACTTTGGGCTTTTACCTCTTTGTCAATCATCTCTGAGGTGATATCGTTGCTTTCCATTTCAACTTGTAAGTCCTCCAGAGATTGCATTTCTTCTTTTCTTTGACTGGTTGGAGTTGGGGCTGGTTTTCTTATCCATTCTTTCAGGGCTTGTTTTGTTGCCTTGAGCTTTTGCTCCCAAACATAGCATGGCAATCCTGAGATTGGTTTGGCCCATGCTGCTTTCACTGTTTCAATGAAACCTTCCCTTTCAATCCAGAGGGGATTGAAGCGAAAGGGGATTGGGCCCAAATCTTCTTCATCCTCCAAGAGCGGTTGAATGGGCTTATGGTTTGAAGTTAATTTAGGGAGGATTTTTGTAGTGATTATCTTATTGTTCATCATCAGCAAGCCTTGCACTAATAATCTGTCCAAGCGGGCAGAAATATGATCCTCCCCGGTCCTGTTATTAGTCCATGTATAGAGGCCTCTTACCGGGTTGAAATCGAGTAGATCCCATTGCTGGATGAGATCTTCCACCAAAGGCAGCACATAATCTCTACTGCTATTACCGCCTCCCTTTTCTTTAGATTTTACTACAATGTTCAGGTCTCTAGCAAGGATGATGTTATTGGGGCTATGCTGCTCTAAGAATGCTAAGAGGGAGTTCCAACATTCTCTTTTTTCAACGTAAAGGACTGGGACATAAAAATTGAAAAGCGAGATGGTCAACTTACTTGTACAATGCGTTAATTCAGTGAAGATCCAATGCTGGGTTTCGAAGGAATTGTTTAGATGAAAAATTTCATTTGTCCATAGGGTTGCCAGCCCCCCTAAAGATCCCCTTGAGCTTACTGCTTTGCATGTGCTTTTCTTCCACTTCGAATTGCTGATGTCGAGAAGGGCTTGCCCTTAAATTTTTGTCTCTTGGAGCATGAGAATATCTGGGGGGGTCAATTTTCAGTAGATCCTTGACGGCTTCAGTTTTCGAGGGGTTCCCCAAGCCTCTACAGTTCCAAGAGACGAGTCGCATTATTTACCAGAGGGGGGGTGTGAACCTCCCTTAGGAGGCCTTGCTCTAGTATTTATCCCAATGGACATCTATATTGTGGGCTGGATGCCTTGGGTTTTCAGTCTTTCAACCTCCTCCTCCCTTGCTTCTTTGTGGGATTTCATTCTGGCTCTTTTTGACAGGCGCTCGTAGGTCTCATCCTCAGATGAACCTGAGCTATTGACTAGCTTTTTCCTTGTGACTTCTGCATACGAGGGGTTGGAGGGGCTACCTTGGGAAGCTTCTGGTTGGGCTGTTTCTTCATCTTCTTTGTTGGAGATGGGTGGTGCTTTCTGTTCAACATTTTCTAGGGCTGTTTATGAGGGAATGCCCTGGCTACTTTCTTTATCCTTTGAGTTTGGACCCCTCTCTTGAGTGGGATTGGAGCTACTAGGGTGCTCCTTCTGTATGCCTTTCCCCCTACCTTTTTTTTGATGTGCTTCTTTCTGGACTAAGGTCCATTGCTCGCCATTGTGTTTCTCTGGCTGTTCCTCAGCCTTTTTCTTACAATTTTTTGTGAAATGTCCATGACCATGGAAGTGTCGACACTTGAAGGGACGCTGTTCGTAATCCAGTTCTTGAACATGAGTCCATCTGGTAGCCGTGAACTTGATTGCTTCTGGCAGCCCCTCCTCCAGATCAACTTCGACACATATGCGGGCACACGAATACTGATCTTTTTTAACGGCTTGGTCTATGTATTTTCCTAGGGCATTGGCGATTATCTGAAGAGACTTTTGATTCCAGCAATGAAGGGGAAGGTGGGGCAGAAGTACCCAGAGAGGAAAAATAGATGGAACATCCCGGGCAGGATCAAAATCATGCGACCATTTGTTTAGGTATAATCCTTGCAGACCCATGAAATATGGTCTGTTCCTAAAGATTAAACTTATGTCCTCTGCACTCTCAAATACAAACACGAAAAAGCCTTTACCCACAAAGTAAATTTTTATGCCCTATTTGGTTAACGGGATCCAGTTCCTTTGTACCCACTCTTCAACAGACTTTGATGAAGGCCAGAGACTAGTGAACTGGCCTATAATACCTCTCTCTGCTAGATTCAAAGATGCTCTGTAAGTTTCTTCTTCAGGGAGTGCAACCGAGGGGATACGATCCATTTTCTTGACAAACTTCTGTTGCATGGCAGAGGAGGGTCACTTATTGCATGCTGCAACCATTGATTTGAATGAGAGGACCTCTTAGGGGGGGGCGCTGCTAGAATCCATTGAAAGGAGGTGGCCATGGAGAGAGAGGGCTGTTGTGCGTAGCAGCCACAGGGGCGTGTGGTCAAGGAGCAGCATACCTAACGAGGAGCAGCAGCGCACACATTTTCTTCTCCAACATTTTTTTATAGATTTTTGGTTTCTGTGATCCATCATTAAATTATGAAGAAATATTTCGGTAATACTCACATTAAAATGAAAAATGTCGACATGTTTTGAACCAACCAGTGTGGTTCATCATCAGGACAAGGTGAAAGATCAAATTTGGTCGTTGAGTTTAAATAGATGTAGAAATGGAAAAACTGGCCGCTAGAATAATAGCTAGTTTGAATTTGAAATTTAATAACGGTTAGTTCTATTAATTTAATTATTTATTTAATTATTTAATAAAATCCTAATGACTAGTTTGACTTTGAAATTAATTATGGCTAATTCTATTTAATAGTTTAATTTATATATAAAATAATTTTTATTTTATTAATATATTTAATTAATTATTAATATTATTAATATTATTATTATTTATCTATCTAAAAAAAAAATCAAGAATATAGGGCAGGGATCCAACACCTGCTTATATTCCAACCGTCATCTCTATTGAGTTTTACGAGTCTTTTTTCAATTTCAAGGGCCTCTCTTAACTTATGATGATGGAAATGGTCAATCCTCGCTAAGACCTTAGCCTCTTTGATGCAGATATGATGGTTATTATTTTCCACATGCTCAACTAGGGCAGAGGTGCAGGACCTTCCATGCCTAATGTTAGCTGCATGTTCACAAATCCTTTGGCTGATAGACCTACCAATTTCACCAATGTAAGGTGTCCCACAAGAACAAGGAATAATGTAGACACCTTTTCAATCCCTAGGGTTCACCGGATCTTTAGCCGATTTAAGAGAGCTGCGAATCATGTTAAGGGGCTTAAAGGAAGAAGAAACACTATGCTTCTTAAGGATCCTAGCAATCTTATTAGTGGTTCCCTCAATGAAAGGAACCCTTACTTTGCAATACCACTGATTAGGTTCATTTTTATTTTTAACTCAGGGACCTCTTTCTGCTTTAAGAAAAGCCTTAAGTCCTTGCGACTTACTATAACCATTTTTACGAAAGACACTAAGGAGATGGGACTTTTCTCCCTCAAGGTGAGGCTCATCAGAGATTCTCAGCGCCCTAGCGGCTAAGGTGCTGAGGACGCCTAATTTTTTAGCAGGGAAATGATGCGAACCAACGTGAAGATATTGCTCAGTATGGGTTTTCTTACGAAAGAATTGATGGGAGAAAGAACCATCATCCTTTCTAGAAATAAGAATGTTAAGGAAAGGAAGGCTACCATCCACCTCATAATCCATGGTGATTTTTATGGAGCAATATTGACTATTAAGATGAATGAAGAAACGATCGAGCTCTTCCTTACCATGAGGCTAGACGATAGAAGTATCATCTACAAACCTTTTCCAAAGCTTTGGTTGGTACAAAGCAGAGGAAAGAGCCTTGGATTCGAAGTCCTCCATAAAGAGATTAGCAATGATCGGGGAAAGGGAAGAACCCATGGCAACACCACAAGTTTTCTCATAAAACTAACCTTCAAAACTAAAGAAAGTAGATGCTAAGCAAATCCTAACTAAATGGGCCATGTCTTTATGAGTTATGCGATTAAGGATTTCAATGGCCTCATTAATGGGGATATTGGTGAAAAGAGAGACAACATCAAAACTAACAAGCCTATCTTCAGGACCCATTCTAATGCCCTTTAACTCATTAAAAAAAGAGGAAGAATCTTTAACAAAGGATTTGATACAACCTACGAGAGGTTTAAGCTTAAGGGCCAAATACTTGACAAGAAGATAAGTCGGACCACCAATGGTGTTAACAATGGGTCAAAGGGGAGCACCATCCTTATGGATTTTGGGGAGACCATAGATTCTTGGAGTAAGGGGGTTGCTTTCAATCAACTTCAGATTCTTGAGACCTTTTTCAGGGGATTTTTAGAAAGTTTCTTGTAGCTCCCATTATTCTCCAAATGGTCTAACATTTTCTTCCTATAATCCTCTTTATTAAGAATTACAGTTGCACCTCCTTTTCCATCTTTAAGAACAACAATATCCTTATTATTATTTAAGGATTTTAAAGCCTCAAACTCAGGCTTACTGAGTTTGGCAAACGTTATACAAAGGTTATTGGAGGCATATATTAACGATGGTATATTGACCTTATGGTAAGTTTATAATGGAATGCGAAGTCAAAGGTTTAGATGGCATAATATATAACGTTGAAAAAAATATATAAGGGGTGGAGGTCGGGGTTCGACCCCATGACCTCCCCCCAAACACTATGCGCTTTCACCAATGGACCAAGCGAGCGAAACTTGAAAGGCTTGGCGCCCAACCAATATTTAAGCTTCATCAGATTTCCAATGGCGGGTTCAGAGGTGGCCAACCCCATCCCATGTGACTGTTAGCGAAAACCAAGGGCATAAGTTTGAAAACAACGAGATTTAAGTTAATTAATCCATGTTTATGCGTTAATCCAAGGATTAGTTACTAATTAAACATGTTTATGCCGTATGGATAAGCCTGCAATTAAGACTTACTTATTTGCAGATAAGCGCGCTTAACACTAATTAATCTCATATTAATTAGCGGCACAATTAGCAGATTTACTATTTTAGGCGGATTACACCAAATTTGTCGGAGCTGTCCAGAGTCCTTCCAGATTTGGAGGAGAAATTGGGGTAAATTTTGTTTTTACCATAACTGAGCCAATTTTCAACCAAATTGGGCTCAAAAAGAGTCATTCTTGGCTAATTTTCATGCTATGAACACATCGGAACAAGTTGCAGAGGCATAGGAGCAGTTTTACAGAGGTTTTTGTTACCTTGAATAATTTTAAAGCCCAGGGCCACCAAGAGGGAAGGCCATTCCTAGAGCATCTTAAGGCCAGATTGAGTAAATAAATAGTCATTTCCGATATATTTAGACATTTTGAACTCATCGAAGTATGTTACAAGAGAATTTGATGCATGTAAACAAAAATTTGAGCACTATTGAGCTAATACAGAGGCCCAAGCCATGGAAGCTGGACCAAGGAGATGTAGCCCAGGAGGGGTGAACTCCTTCATCAAAAATCAGTTTTAATGGATCAACTATGATGGTTTGTTGTTATTTATGTTTATGTTGTTCCGCCTTTTAAATTCATGCTCTATGCTTTCAAATTCACTCATAAAACTCAGTTTTAAATACCTCTTTGACACATATAAGCAACAAGGGAACCTGTAAATAAGTTTTATATCTAAAAATGAAATTAGCACAACAAAACTAACATTCATAATTCATATCACTACCCCTAATTTTTTCAAGGTCACGTGCAATCTTGAAAGTAAACATAATTCACACAAAGAGCTATTAAAAGGTAGTTTTTTAAAATGAACATGCCCTTGATATTATAAAAAAGGTATCAAATTCTTACCGGAGATACGTCTGTAGGGGCAGAAGTAAGCTTGAGATGATCATCCAATTTAGGAAGGAACTCAAATTTCGCTTCTAGCATGATGCCAATAGTTGATAAATGAGAAACTAAGATTGACGAACTCCCAAGCGACCTAGGTTAGGATGCAAGACAACTAAGACAATTGTCTTGCATCCTAGCTCGCTTGGGAGTTCGTACAACTTCCTTTCTCCTTTATCAACTACTACTATCATGCCATAAGACAAATTTGAGTTCCATCTTAAAGTGGATGATCATCTCATGGTTACTTTTGGCCTTTTTTTTTTTTTTTTAAAGGAGCCGCGTCGCAATTCCGACGGTTGTTTCTGTCGTAAACCCGACAGTTGTGTTGCGTCGCAATTCCAACGATTGTTTCGCGTCGCAATTCCAACCGTTGTTTCTGTTGCTGGAAAACTAATAGAGTCAATGACATGCCGTCAATATTGAGACACATTTTGGGAAGGCATCGATGTCATAATATCGACATCTCCAAATGATGTCGGACTAGCGGCAATAAATAACGTGATTCAAATATTAACCAAATGAAGATACGTGTCTTGTCAAGTGTTGCTATTAGAAGTGTAGCATATGCAACGGTACAAGAAACGACGTTTTGGCCAAGCTCAAAGCATCGCTCTTGGGACACCTATGTGTCGCAATTGCGACATTTTGGCCATGGAAACTGGGCCAAATATGCTAGTGGGTGTTTTCAACTCTCTACAAATACCTTCTTTTGCACATAAATATTTGAAGGCATGCAAAAAAAAATCACCTCCATTGTCACTCCTGAGAACCTTCACCTTCTTCCCAGTCTCCTTTTCAACTAGTGCCTTGAATTCAAAAAGTTTTGAGAAAAAATTATCCTTCTTCCACATCGAGAAGATCCAACATTTTCTAGAGAAATCATCAATAAAGATAACATAGTACTTATGTTTTGTTGTGGAGGCTGTACAAAAGGGTCCAAAAACATCATACTGAACTCACTCCAAGATTTCATCTTCACTGTGCTCTTGGTCATGGAAGGTGGATTTAACATATTTCCCCAATGTGTAACCCTTGCCGACATCCTACTGGTCAAGGGAGACTTTAGGGAGACCAGTGGTAATTTTCTACGTGGCTTTTAAGGCATTGTGGCGTAGATGACCCAATCTGATGTGCTAGAGTTCTCCAAAATCTCGACTCTCCACTGTTTTGGCCTTACTACTCAATGTAGTGCAATATCCCACCTTAAGTTTGTGTAGGTTCTTCACATGAACCCCAATCTGCTTCACTTTCCTGATAGCTATGTGTCTCAGAAAGGCTTTCCCTTTACTTAAAATAATATAAGAGCCACAATATTCCAATACTACTACAGAGATCAGGTTCTTGTTCAGCCCAAGTACAAACATAACATATTTGAGGCGAAGAGGAGAGGCTTTTTCCCTCTCAAAGGTGATAGTACCAATTCGTGTATCACCATACTTCACATCACCCCTCTTGACGGGAAAAATTGTACTGCCGTAAACAAGGGGGTCTCCCCGGTGAAAGGTCCCAATTAGACCTCACATCGTTTGGGATAGGAGACCCATCCGGTATGTGGGCCCGGCTGCCACCATAAGTGTTTCCACTCTTAGTTGTTAGATGAGAAGTTGATGGAGCAGAGGCAAAGGTGAAGCAAACAATCAGTTAAGAAAAATCAACCCAAGATTAACGAACCATAAAGAAAGATACAAGAAAGTCTAAGCAACGAAATAAAAAGTGTGTATGCCGTGAGTGGGATCAGTGAGCCGAAAAACTAGTCAGACATACATGAACGGAAACACGCCAGAAGTTAACTGCAAATTAGTTCGCAATAAATCACTGACATGGCAAAGAACAAATAAACATTGATTCAAGAGAAAATGTACATGCAACCACTGTGAATTAGTTCATAATCAATTGCATGCACGAAAGCACCCATACAACATAGTGAAATATTAGAAAACTAGTATCGGACAGGATCCGTCAAGCCAGCCAGAAATCTCATCATGATGTTGAGGATGATCAATTTTATGGAAAGGAAGAAATAAGAATTTGCTAAGCAAATTTGAGATGATTACTAATCCAAGTGCAAAAACCCTAATTTTGAAAGCCCTAGTTCGGAGTTGTCCCTGGGTTTCGTCGAGGATGTGAGGATTCAAAGTAACTTTCAGTGGAGGATGAAATGCCTCATCTTCCTGGACAAACTCTGGGCCTTCGAGCGGGGGGCTTCGAAACTTCGATGGTTTCATGAGATTAATTGGCGAATGGATGTGATCATTAATTGTGGTGATTGGACAAACTTCAGTGGGCTTATTATCAAGTAGGCCAAATATTTGCGAACTGACAGATTGACAATCCAATGTATCAGATTCTATAGCTTTCCCAAGATGGGATGAATTGACCGGAAAATTTTCAGGCAATAGAGAGGTTTGCAAGACATCACATGTTTGTGCCAGAATGCAACTGGTACTGGTTGGGAAACAACCAAAAATATTAGAGACAATGACCGGTGTTTTCCTTCCAGGGAATAAATTATGGTATATCGGTTGTTGCATATCAACTATTAAGGGACAATAAGACGTGCTCAAAGAAACATCACTCGAATCAAAGGCTTTCCCAAATGAGGTGACATCCTGCAGGGTTATGCTGATAGGAGTTTGGTGCGTGGGAACCGTAATTTGAGGAACCCTAATTCGAGACACCCTAGTTCGACTTGTTTCAGGGGTCTCATAAGGATTGTGCAAGCCTGAGATAACCATCAGAAGGAGTTGAATTGCCTCGACTTCTTGATGGGTCCCTGAATCATCAAAAAACGAATCATCGAATTTTGGTGGCTTCATAGGGTTGACAGATAGATATGAATGATAGTTCCCAGAGGCGTGAGCGAATATTTTTTCAGATAAATAACAATCATGAGAGCCGTCAATTTGATCAGGTTGGGTATCTGGCATGTTAAGCTCCCCTGGGGTTAACAGTTGGGATGAATAAATAAAAGAAAAGTCTTGAGGTTGTCGAGACAGGAAGTCACTCCTTTGGCTGTTTAAATATTGCGGATGAAAAAGATCAAACGTAAGAGATTCATCAATTTTGTAATGTGATTGTGAAACACCACTTGCATGTTTGTGATTGTCGTCAATACTAGTATAAGATAGTTTTGAATAACTTGAAGAAATTACTGGTGTGGCCGACTCATGAAATGAATCAGGGAAAAATGGAAGAAATGATTCAGATGCGGGGGTATCAACCGTACAAGGACCTTCATCTCGCACATCCGTGTCATCCGGAGAGGCCAATGATTTCGCATGCCCATCACGGTCCAATGATTTTGTAGGGAAATCAACTTTGTTCGGGATAAGACTCAATTTATTATCAGTATGAGAATGAGATTTAGAACCGTACCCAGGAAAAAGTTCACGGGAATCAAGATAGGTTTTATTAACAGGGAGAGATGTTAGGCCAATATGTTTTTCAAGCTCTGATTTGGTAGGGTGCGTGAAAGATTCAGGGGTGGGGTGGTACGACAGGTTTTATTTTTGTGTCCACGTCCATCATCACTCATAAATTTTGTGACCAACACTCCATCACACGGAAATCCCAGAGGAGGAAAAGGAATTTCACAAGTAGTAATACTCTTATTGGAGGCCTGAATGTGTTTTGGACTCGAGGAGATAGACAAGAAAAAATTAGGGACAGAGTCCGAACAACTGGAAACTTGAGGATCATCATAACAAACACTAGGATCAGGCTTGGTTGCTGATTGAAATTTTTTTAGGGAAATGAAAACCACCTGTCGTAAACGTTCAATTAAATATGTCCAATTGACATCCCTTTTAGGGAACTCAAAACAAAAATGAAAAAATATGATAGAAAACTCCTCTAGAGATTCTTGAGGTTCCATTCTAATCTCATTTAACCTTATTAATACATTTTGAAAATCGTACCTATGAAAATCTTGTTGTAATTCATTGGCGAGCTGCTCAAACAAATGGATGGAAGCTCCGGAAATGTGCAGCACCATTGCTTAACGTGACCTTTGAGAATGAGGGAGGAAAGCACGCAAGCCAAATCCTCGTCGTCAATTTCGTAACATTAAAAAAAATCACAGAAATCGGAAAGGTGCTCGGTTATGGAAACTCCGTTCTCACCATCGAATTTAAACTGTGACAAGTGATACATAGGTTCATCGGGGATTGAGCATTGAGAGCCAGATAAATCCGATAAAAATCTCGGGAGAATGATTTAGGGATGAGCCATAACAGATATGAGACTAACTGCAGGCTCTAAGGGCTCATCTTGTCATCTGGCCCTCCTTCTACCGCCAATTTTGTTGACGGGCAAAATTGTACTGACGACAACAAGGGGGTCTCCCTGGTGAAAGGTACCAATTAGACCTCACACCGTTTGGGATAGGAGCCCCATCCGGTATGTGGGCGCGATTGCTGCCATAAGTGTTTCCACTCTTAGTTGTCTGATGAGAAGGTGATGGAGTAGAGGAAAAGGTGAAACGACCAATGAGTTAAGCAAAATCAGCCCAATATTGACGAACCATAAACAAATATACAAGCAACTCTAAGCAACAAAATAAAAAGGGGGTATGCCGTGAGTGGGATTAGTGAACCGAAAAACCAGTTAGACATACATGAATGGAAACACGCCAGAAGTTAACTGCAAAGTAGTTCGTAATAAATCATTGACATGGCAAGGAACAAATAAACACTGATTCAAGAGAAAATGTACATGCAACCAGAATTAGTTCATAATAAATTGCATGCATGAAAGCACCCATACAACATAGTGAAATATTAGACAACTAGTGCTATCACCATAAGTAAGCACGTGAATCAATGCCGAAAAATAAAATATTATTAATGCTGCGGCAATGTCAAATACATGTTTACAACTTGTCAAAACCCAATAGTGGAACATGGGCGATTCATCTCAATGCATGATACCAAAACCATAGCCTCTCTACCTCTCTCCTTACTTGATACTAAGAGTTGAGTGCCTTTATCTCTCAAGCACCAATTCCTCTATCATACTGGCTTCAATTGTAGAGCTAAAATTCCTTTGTATCCTTTCCCGAAGTTGTACATATAGGTTGAGATGACTCTTAAGTTTCCCTTAACTCTTGGTCTTCCCGACTGTTGGGCTGGCTTGCGACTTGGGCCATTTGCGACCTGCGACCTGAGGTCATTTGTGACCTGCGACCTTGAGCAATCTGCGACCTGCGACCTGAGGTTACTTGCAACCTGTGACCTTAAGAAATCTGCGACCTCCGACCTGGAGTCATCTGCGACCTGTGACCTTGAGTAATCTGCGACTTGCGACCTGAAGCCATCTGCGACCTGAGGTCATGCCCTTTCTGCATTCCTCTTTCGGTGATCCCTGGTTTTCACAACAAGATTCCTTGTCCTGCATATAATTCTTGTGCAAGTGACCGAGTGCCTTTGAGATTAAAGTGAGGTTCGTGGGGATTCGTGAGAATCCATCTCGCTTTGAGAGGGTCCCCTTGCTTGCTGGAAAAAACACTGGCTTTTTGTGCAAACCAATAGTCTTCACCTGCAATCAAATAGTATAGGTCACATGTCTTTATGATCGAATAATAATGCTAGAGGTGTATTTAATTAATCGCAAGAGTGATTCAAACAAAAGCTATTAGCTTAGACCCCTGGGTAGTCCTTTGTCACGTCATAAAATTATTGGTGCATGCGGTTTGTATATGATGACCCTGTGCCCTTTTACCCAAGACTTATTTCTTCTCTATGGCATAACGGTAAGGAGAAAAGTTGATTTGCACTGAGCACATTTTTATTTATGTGTTTCTTCCTTTGTCACTGCCTTGTATGTCCTTTGTATGACTAAAATGCAGTGTGCCATGACGTCCTTGAAAAAGCCACTATGCGCACATGCGTACATCTCCTTGGCGCATCCCCAGTGTTTTCTCAACTATGCATGAAGGTGAGTCCTATCCTTATTATTGTGGCACCTCGACTGTATGTGGGCATGGAAGCACAGCGACTGATTCCCTTTATTCTCATACAAATTCGCCTCTGATGGTAATGCCCATCGAGGCGCCTACCACCTACCGTAACTTGAGTGCATGCCCTCCTTATGTGGTTCGAATGCCTGAGGGTGCGATTTCCCATTTGACGGGCATGGGAGCCGTATTTGTGTGAGGTCGCAATTATGGTGTGGAGGTCACACAGTTGGAGAGTCGCATCAGTCGCAATCTCTCTTGAATGCACTTATCTGCGACCTTGCGACTTGGGTGGAGGTCACACAGTTGGGCAGTCGCATAATTTGTAGACTCCCTTGGGCGCGCTGTTTTGCGACCTTGCGACTTGGTAGAGGTCACGTAGTCGCGTGGAGGTTGGGTCGCAGCCCTTGACTGATGGCGCAGGTTGCAACTGGGCAAAATGAAAATGCCTCTCTACAACCCTGCGTGTCTCTTTTGGCAACCATGCTCGTGGCAACACTAGTGACTGCGTGGGAGGATTGCGACCGCCTAGAGTAACCTCATACCTGTCAACACTAAATCTGAGAGCCATGAACATTGTTGTTTTGTTTCGATTTTTCCACTCCAGCTCTGCTCCAGTCTCATGACTTGGCTGGATGTTTTGACACATCACATGGATGCAAATCAAGTGGATGCAGTCTCGACAACGTGACTCCATGAGGTTGCAGTCGCAACCTCCACAAATCGAATTCCATGTCACTCCTTCAGCACATGCGACTTTGCGACTAGTCGCATTCCTTCTCTCGGCTGGCCGCAAATGGCCTTCGTCGGGCTATGCTCTTTCTTCTTTGCGTGGCCCAGGGTAACATTATACTAGATGTCGCGGATGTGTTTGGTAATGCATGCCATCCCTGTATGTGGACCGACACATGGTCTGTGATTTATGACCATGGTCTGATTTGGAGCTGCTCATGATTGGTGTGACCCATATTAGCATCTTCAGCTTATTAGAGTAGCTGCGAACCCTACGATATTTGTTTTCATCTCCGTAACGTTCCAAAATTTACACACTTTCCAGCCAAGCCTACGTACATTACTTTTTTCAGGAATTTTTTTTCCAGTATTCTACTTCTGTGGTAAGATCCTCCTTCTCTCATGAGCTTCCAACATATACGTATTTCAAAATGAGCTCCAAATATTAATGTAGTCGCAAATATTGCTCCCTTGATTATGCACTTCTGTTCCACCTCCAAGAAACTTGAATTTTTCATTGTGCAAGATCATCCATTTCTTTCTTCTTTTCCTCCTAATCAACAAGGCTCCACAACGCATATGTACTCATTACGTGCCAACGTTTTCACAAAATATGACTCCTTGGGCGGCCAATAAGGTGCGTGATTTATGGAGACAGATTTATGCCTATGTCGTATCATGAATTTTTATTCCACAACACGTAATTGTTAGAATCTTTCTTGGGTCATTTACATGTTTACACATTTCTTCGAAGTGCGCTGGCCCTTTACCACGGTTACCAAGCGAATTCTGAGGATTTCGGATGTGCTAATATAGCCCAAAGTCAAAGGGATTAATCCCCTACCTGCATTGAATACCAACTGTGCCATATGTTGAAGAATCATCGTGGTTGGATAGGGTATCACCATGCCATGTTCAAAACCCCTTTTGATGAGTATGTGTAGCTCTCATGGACAATTGGAACCTTATCTCGCAGGGTATTTTAATGATGTCATGCTAATGGACCTTTTAATGAAACATATATGTTGTTTGGTGTGTAACGATAGAATATTTGACCAATTTCCTGGACGGAATAGCATGAGAATGAATCAGCTCTTGGTAATAATGATACATGAAAAGGAAAATGACAAGACAAATATCTCATTCGAGGAGTAGCAACGTTGAAATATCCAGCCTAAGATAATGTAACTTAAGTCAATTGTTTGAGCATCTCTAGGTTTGGAAACCTGCTTAAACTTATATTTTCATGCAACCGTTGACTGGAGTAGACCTTGACACTTCATGATTCATTCACATAGAAAACCTTCTTTAAGTAACCAGAACCATGTTCCAAGAGGGTGTGGTGAAAGGGCTGGGCCAAAATAGGTCAAAGGGATATTATCGATTGAAGGTCTAGTTGAAAACTTAAAGGGCTGAGCAAGCAGAGGGTGGGGGGACCCGAAATTTTGAATACCACCCAAAATTTTGGGTGGTGTTGTAACAGCTACAACAATTGGCGAACCACTAGTAGAATCCAGCATCTCTGTCAACGTCCCCACCATAATATGAGTCTAGATAATGATGCAAGGGAATATTGAATAGGTTCTGTGTGTACATTTTGTATTACTTAGACCTTTACAGATATGCCTGATCCTTGTACCTCAGCTAGGTCTTGTTAATCATAAAATGCCCAAGCAGAAGTTCATTCTTGCCACTAGTTTGATGATGATGTGGAGAGAAAGGCAGTGGGCTTATTATATTCAGAATTTTAAAATAATTTTCTGGTGTTGCTCCACTGTAATCAGGCTTGGAGAGTACCTCGGCGGAGTCACCTCAAGAAATAACAAATGTTGCTCCGCTGCCAGCAAGCCTGGTCAATACCCCGCCGGAGTCGTTGCATTACCTCTCTGCGCAGGAAGCCTTTCTCAATCCTTTACCCTTATTTGTATGTGCTCGTGGCACTTATTTTGCATGGGAAAATGAGGGATCCCTACTTATTTTACAGGCAAGAGAGGTTGTTTCTTGTTTGACAAAAACTGAAAGATATTCTGATTTGGGTTTGCCCTCATGCCAAGCCTTCACATCCCATCTACCACCCACAGGAAAAACGTGCAAAACAGATCATTAAGATTTTCGAGACTATGCTGGGCACAAAGCTCAGGTTACAGGTGTAGGCCATTCAAACTCGTTATGGTTCCCCACAAGCAATCGGCTCATATCTCCCTGGCTAATGAATTTAAACTCGTAGGCATTATGTTGAGAACGTGAATTTGATGACCTGTTTTGAGAGAAGCTGCCTTTTGAGGTAACCACCGCAACCTCACGCAAACAATGGAGTTAGGGTTTCAGTAATCAGGGAAACACAAGTAAGCAAGATCATCAGGGTTTCGATGCGTGCAAAGAGGTAAAAGCAATCCATCTAGCTTTAAACCTGTGCAAGGGGAGTAAGAAGGCTAGTCTGGGCACCGAGGGTTTCAAGGCCTCGAGTTTAATGAGGGCTCATGCAACAACCGGTGCAAATGGTGCGAGGAAGAAAACATACAACGCGATGCAACCGACAAGGCTTATGACGCAATGCACTGCCATGTGCGAGAAATATGAACTAGTTGCAGGTTGAAAAAGAAGGCAAAGCACATGCAGTGATTATTTGAATAGTATGCAGCAACAAGCAAATTGAAATAGAAATGAATCTAAAATAAATGGAAAATTATAATGCATAAAGCAATTTCCCATAAGCAAAGACAACAGACAAAATTTTAAAATATAAAGCAAAACCTTAGCAAGTAAACCTAGTTAACAACTTGAACTAGCACACTTTTATTAACAGATCCTAGCTAGCCTAAACCTAAAACCCTAATTTAACCAAAGAGGTGGACGGGTTATGTTAAATCAGCTTTCCAATGCAGCCACTGCATTAGTTCCTGCCCTGCAAGAACAACAATATTCTCAATCAGAGCCAACATACCAAATTGTGCACCAAAAACAAGACTTACCTGAAGAGCATGTGCAACAACAAGAAGGTCATGGCTACTTACCAGAGAACATGCCAGAATGGATTGTTCAAGATGAATTTCACTTTCCTCCTGATACACATAAATATGTACTTGAAACCCAAATTTATCTATAAATGACACACATCTATGCATGCACAACCCTAAATTCATCGGAGGCGAGGTAAAACATTGCCTTCTTGCATATATATTCATCAGACAGGATCCGTCAAGCCAACCGGGAATCTCATCATGATGTTGAGGATGATCAGTTTGATGGAAAGGAAGAAATAAGCATCTGCCAAGCGAATTTGAGGTGTGTATAAATTATATAACTGATATGTTATATGTCTAAGATTCTCCTGATCATACAATATTTGACTTCATGCACAATACAAAATCTATTCCACCATTGATCATCACATACAGAAATTAACACAATTACAATTCACACATGAAACCATAAAAATTCACACACATTAACACAATGATTTTACGGGAAAGCCTGAAGCTGAAAAACCCAACTATCTATATATAATATATGTCATAGAGATCATGTAACAATCCTCATAAAAAGCTTCTCACAAGCTCTCAGTACAATACAATCACTACACACTAATCAGGTCTGATCTAGCAAATCCATGCACCGATCTCTGCCACCTACTAGCCTGCCTCTACTGCGCAATCCCTGCTGAATAATGGCTCTGAATGAACTCGAATCCACCTAGCTTGCACTACGAAATCCTCATTGGCATCTCCACTGCGTTTTGGATGCAATCAATGCATCCCTATAGTCACAACTGATAGTCACACTTGCTCTTTCACCTATCTCTCCACTGGTCTCCACTAAAACTATCCATGCACTGTAGTTAACTAATGTATTCTTCAGTTGATTAATGAGTTATTAATTAGTGAATTAATTATTAATTAATTCACACCACTCTCACTAGTGTATCAATCATTTAGACTAGATACAAGTAGCTCAACTGTGTCTAACTGAGTTAAACTGAACACAACTCCACCAACTATTTCTACAACTCCACCAAACTCTATCACATGAGTTCTAACTGAAGTCCTCCATGCAATAGCTCCACTAAACCCTCAGGAATAGCGTAATTGCTTCTGTCAGCTCCTGTGCCACATCTGTGCACTTAACTAAAGTGCTCCAAGAGAATAAGATAATGTTTAGAGTCCAAATATTATTAAGAGCTAATAATATTCGACATATCTATTTTTAGACTGGCAATCTTAAAATAGATTCCACCCAATATGCTTAAAAATAGAAGTCCATCTATTTTTTCAACTTGACCAACCATCCACAAATAGCATCCCCGCACCATAGAATATGATCGACATGTCTAAAAATAGACATAGTCTAAAAATAGACTTTGCGCCAAAAATAGCCTACGGGCCCACTTAGTGAAGGCGACTTCTTTCCACTAAGCTCATCATCTTGTTGCAATCTCAACAAGGTGATTTCTAATCCAAGTGCAGAAACCCTAATTTTGAAATCCCTAGTTCGGAGTTGTCCCTAGGTTTCGTCGAGGATGTGAGGATTCAAAGTAACTTTCAGTGGAGTTTGAAATGCCTCACCGTTCTGGACAAACTCTGGACCTTCGAGTGGGGGGCTTCCAAACTTCGATGGTTTCGTGAGAGAAATTGGCGAATGGATGTGATCATTAATTATGGTGATTGGACAAACGTTAGAGGGCTTATTATCAAGTAGGCCAAATATGTACGAACTGACAGATTGACAATCCAATGTATCAGATTCTATATATTTCCCAGGATGGGATGAATTGACTGAAAAATTTTCAGGCAATAGAGAGGTTTGCAGGGCATCACATGTTTGTTCCCAAATGCAACTGGTACTGGTTGGGAAACAACCAAAAAGATTAGAGACAATGACCGGTGTTTTCCTTCCAGGGAATAAATTAGGGTATATCAGTTGTTGCATATCAACTATTAGGGGACAATAAGACATGCTCAAAGAAACATCACTTGAATCGAAGGCTTGCCCAGATGAGGTGACATTCTGCAGGGTTATGCTGATAGGAGTGTGGTGCGTGGGAACCATAATTTGAGGAACCCTAATTCGAGAAACCCTAGTTCGACTTGTTTCATTGGTCTCATCAAGATTGTGCGAGCCTGAGATAACTGTCAGCAGGAGCTGAATTGCCTTGACTTCCTAATGGGTCCCTGAATAATAAAAAAGTGAATAATCAAATTTTGGTGGCTTCATAGGGTTGACAGATAGATATGAATGATAGTTCCTAGAGGCGTGAGCGAATATGGTTTCAGATAAATAACAATCATGGGAGCCGTCAATTTGATTAGGTTGGGTATCTCGCATGTTAGGCTCCCCTGGGGTTAACAGTTGGGATGAATCAATAAAAGAAAAATATTGAGGTTATCGAGACAAGTAGTCACTCCTTTCGCTGTTTAAAGGTTGCGGATGAAAAAGATCAGACATAAGAGATTCATCAATTTCGTAATGTGATTGTGAAACACCACTCGCATGTTCGTGATTGTCGTCAATACTAGTATAAGATAGTTTTGAATGACTTGAAGAAATTACTGGTGTGGCTGACTCATGAAAGGAATCAGGGAAAAATGGAAGAAATGATTAAGATGCCGGGGTATCAGCCGTGCAAGGAACTTCATCTTGCACATCAGTGTCATCCAGACAGGCCAATGATTTCGCATGCCCATCACGGTCCAATGATTTTGTAGGGAAATCAACTTTGTCCAGGACAAGACTCAATTTATTATTAGTATGAGAATGAGATTTAGAACCGTACCCTGGAAAACATTAAAAGGAATTGACATAGGTTTTATTAACATGGAGAGATGTTAGGGCAATATGTTTTTCAAGCTCTGATTTGGCAGGGCGCGTGAAAGACTCAGGGGTGGTACAACAGGTTTTATTTTGGTGTTGTTAAATACACACGTGGTGGAGGAGAAGGTAAAACACACACATAGAAAGATAAGCATGAGTTATTCATATTATTCACCATGGCTGTACATTTATAATACAATGGTATGACTCTTGGATTCATCTTCCAAGGACACTTGGACTCCATTTGTTGTTGATCAACGGTTGTCATTGATGGCTACCCAAATATTGCATGGGAATTTTGACCTACCAAATTAATATATTCTTGGTCCAGAATGATTTTTATGGTTTCTACTTGTTGAGATGTTTCCGTTGATTTATGGCACGGCACATAATTCTTCACGGTTTGAGAGATATTCATGTTTGAAGTTTGTAACCCTAGTTAGTGGGCTAAAACCCCATGGGGTTGTGGAATGGGTCATTGAAAAGTCAAAATTAATATTTTTTAAGCTCCTAAAATCCCCCCCGTGTTCACTTATTGAAGCCCCTCTCAACCTAAGCATTTATATAAATTGTGATCCTCATATCCTCTTTATGCAAGGGATTTCGCCATATGAAACAAGTCATCGTGGAATTTTTGCTCTAAATTTTTTTCTAAGAAGGTTCAGAAGCTGAAATTTTTATGAGGTGAAGCCAAAATCCGGAGGACTATATTGTGAAAATTTCAGATCAAGGTGCGCAATATTTCCAGATATATGATCTGTGGAAGTCAGTGTTTTTTCAGGCTCCTAAAATTCATCTCAAAGAGGCGGTCAGCAGTTTTCATTCCAGCTTCGCGGCGGACCAAGGTAGGCTCAGCCATGCTCAAATTTAATTATTGTCCAATGTCTGCATAGTTTTAAAGGGTATAAATCCCGGAGGTGGTTCTTATAAATGGAAGTGTAATGAATGTCAAGAGATAAAAAATGGTTCATATACTAGAGTGAAAGCCCATCTCACTGATCAAACTTGCACAGGGGTGCAAGTATGCACTAGGCCAAAAGATGCTAATGGAAAACCTGGCCAATGTTTGATCCTGGAAAAATGAAATTCTATGCATCTTTACAAGAAGCTGTTGACATGACGCTTGTTAAGGGAAAATCAAAACACCCTGTGAAAAGCTCTACAACTAGGCCTCCATTTCCATCTGGTCTATCTAGGCCTACTGCCACAACTAATAAAAGGCCTACTCTAGGCCCTCTTGAAGCAACTTTCAATAATCAAGGTAGATACATAGCCGATGAACATGTGGCTCGTTGCATCTATGCAAATGGGCTAGCATTCAATTTGGTGCGTTCCCCTTATTGGCAACAGATGATTAAGGCGGTTAATGAAGCACCAAAAGGGTACAAAAGCCCTGGATATGAAAAGGTTCGCACTACTCTGTTGACAACAGAGAGACAATCCGTGGATAGACAGCTACAAACAATCCGGGATACATGGTCAGAAACAGGGGTGTCCATCATTTCTGATGGATGGAGAGAACAAAGAAACCGTCCATTAATTAATGTTGTTGCAGTATGCCCCCAAGGGGCAATGTTTTTGAAGGCAATTGATTGCAGTGGAATAGAGAAAGATGCATCTTTCATATCCACAATTCTTATTGAGGCAATAGAAAGTGTGGGGCCACATAACGTTGTCCAAGTCATTACAGACAACGCACAGGTTTGTAACGCTGCAGGGTTGATTGTTGAGGGTCGATATGATCACATATTTTGGACTCCATGTGCAGTGCATTCATTGAACCTTATGCTTGCCAAGATTGGTAAGATTGAATGGATTAATGAAATATATATTGCAGGAAAAGAAATCCAAATGTTCATAACCAATCATTCAATGTCTCAGGCCATATATCGGGGTTTTGCAAAGTTGGAGCTACTGAAGGTACTATTTTTTTAATCAGTTTTTACTTTTATTTGTATTGGAAATTCTTAATTTTAATTACAAATTTATATAATATGATTTCTCATTTGAGATTTTTTGAAAATTATAGGTTGTTGAAACTTGTTTTTCTTCCCACACTCTTGTCATAAAGAGGCTTGTGGAGGTGAGACAAGCATTACAATCAATGGTCATTGACCCTCTTTGGGAATCATGGAAGACTTCCACTTCTGATAGAGGGAAAAAAATCAAGTCTATCATTCTTGATGATGCATGGTGGGACAAGGTTAAATACCTTCTGCGGTTTACTGAACCAATATTGACCTTGATCAGGGCATTTGACACAGATACACCTTGATTGGGGGAAGTTTATGAAAACATTGACAGTATGTTGGAGAGGATAAGGGAAATTATCAGGGCAAGTGAAAATGACCCTTATGAAACATTCTATTATATAGTGACATAGTTACAGAAAGGTGGAACAAAATGACCACACCATTACACCTTTTAGCCTATGCATTGCACCCTAAATATTATCATTCCAAAATTTTGTCTTTACCTGGTAGAACAACGCCAAACAAGGATTCTGAAGTGGTACAAGGATACAAGACAGCTTTGAGGAAAATCTATAGAGATATGGGAGTTGCAATAGAAGTATGCCAAGAATTTGGAGCATTTGTACAATCCACTGGTAGCTTTTAAGATCCAGTAGCTATGGATGATCGAGGGAATCTTGATCCTATTACTTGGTGGGGCTTCCATGGTGGGGATAACATTCATCTCTCTGTTGGGAAAAATACTGAGAGGGGGGGGGTGAATCAGTATTTACTGCATAATCAAATCTTTTTTACTTTTTCATTCCTTAAAACCCATACGCTACTTTCCTTCAGTAAACTAGCGTATATACGCGGATCCCCTTTATGAAACTAGCGTATACACAGAGATCTAGATCTATCATTAAATATTCACTTATATTATTCCATCATTCATTCATCAGATGTTCAATAAACAGTAAACATGTGCAGTAAGAACAGAATAAACCATCACACAAAGGATCACACATGAACACCAGGATTTTTAGGTGGAAACCCAAATCGGGAGAAAACCACCGCTGCAGTTGCTCAGCCTTCAATATTTTATTATAGAGAAAATATCTTACAACATATGTGCTGGCGCAGACTTGACCAGCACGCAGGCACCCACCTGCGCTCGTTTACCAGCCTCTCCTGGAAGGGAGCTCCAACCCCCTGACTCGTTTACCAGCCTCTCCTGGAAGGGAGCTACGACCCCCGATCTCGTTTACCAGCCTCACCTGGAAGGGAGCTACGACCCCCCGATCTCGTTTACCAGCCTCACCTGGAAGGGAGCTACAACCCCCTGACTGAAGGCTACAACCCTCAGCACCACCTTGGACCACGTTTCATCAATTTTCACACTGGATCCAACAACTTCAATTGAACAACACTTGCAGGCCACATTTCATCATATTTTCAGACTGGACCCTTTCCATACTTTTAAGCACAACCATACATCACCAACAGATACTTAACAACTCAGATCAGATAACAGAAACACAGCAGAACAGATCAGATATTTCATACCCCTTGCTTCAGCAAACCCTAGTTTGCATACGCGCTTTCCCTTTACTGATGTCGCGTATATACGCGCTTTCATCCACACAAACCAGCGTATACTTCAGTGTATAATTTATTGCGCATACGCGCTTTCTCTTTGCTGAAGCCGCGTATATATGCGCTTCCTCCGCGGCGAAGTAGCGTATAGATCTTCAATCATTACAGAGCAGCATACTTCATCAGATTAGATATTTAGTTCAGATCTAACTCTTTACTTCAGACATATGTTCGCCTCATCACAGATCTAATCACTCCATAAACAGATCTAGCAGATACAAATACATTTCAGATCTAGACATCCCGCTTCATCATTTCTTCATAGGTGCATCATAGATTCAGATCTATCATCAAACCTTTACCCTTTCCATACAGATATACTTCATAGAGAAGTATTCATTCAAGCTCAGACATCTTGCTCTCACCTATGATTTGCACAATGAATTTCTTCTCCTTATATAGGTTTATCCTTTTTCAATACCATGAGCCCCTTTTTCAATACCATGGGCCAAAGCAATACCATGAGCTCAAAACAACCTGGACGGGGTCAATTAGGCGGATCATTACCCAATACAATGGGTCAATACCATTATGGTTACCCTTGGTTTTTCACTGTTTGAGCGCTTTTGCCCATACGCTACTTGGAACGTTCCTTTCCGCGTGCATACGCGACTTCCCCTAGGAAAATCCGTGTATACAAAGAGACATACTCTTTTCATCATATTTTGAGCACATTCTGAATTCCTTTCTTCATTGCCTTCTGTACACACTGTAGAAACATCATATTTTCTTCATCAGGAACATATTCTCTCAAACACAACTTCATCAAGTAAGTTTTCATCATCTTCATCAAGTGGGTTGCCTTTCAAGGACAACACTCAACAACATATCACATCAGATTTACATCATTTACCAAGTCCATCAAGTCAAGCATAACTTCATCAGGTGGATTGCCATCAAGGACAACACATGTCAACAGTCGCATGTCTTCATCTTCATTCGGTGGGTTGCCATCAAGGACAACACTCTGCATCATATTTCCAACAATCTCCCCCTTTGGACTTGATGGCAACCACGATGGTGTTTGGTTACCATAGCAGATAGATACCATGTCACTCTCCCAAAAATGTCACTCTCCCAAATATTTGACATCATTATCTTCTTCTTCATTCAAACACCATGTCACTCTCCCCCTTTGACATCAAGGGCAAGGGCGGATCAAAAACCAACACTCTCCTCCTTATGTGGAAGAAACATTCTGCAGATCTGATATGTGCTGAAGTGGCCAAGCTCCCCCTGAGTTCATGCTGAATCTTCAAACATATTTGTCAATGAAGTACATGACTCTAAGAACTTCCTATCACCAAAGACTCATACTTACATCAAATATCCAACCAAGTGGATTTACATATAAGACTCAAGTACCCAACCAAGTGGGTTTACACATTTCAACTCAGCTACCCAACCAAGTGGGTTTACAAACATGACTCAGCTACCCAACCAAGTGGTTTTACAAATTGACAAGTCCTTACATGACTGAATATTACAATTTTACAACATGGGTCTCAACCAGACCTTTTCATCAAAGTACAAATATGAATTTTCATAATTAATACCAAAAAGACCTCAAGAGAGATCATATATCAGAACCACCATAATGCCAGCAGTGCATTATACTCAGCAAAACTAATGCTCCCCCTGAATCTATGCATCCATGCATCCTTTTCATATGACTAAGGCTCCCCCTTAGTTTGTGCATCCTGAACATTTTCACCAACAAATCATCAAGGCATCTTCATCAAAACATTAGAAATAGAATTATGAGAGCTGGAACACCACCAGAGATACCAAACAGTATCAGAGATACCAGACAGCACTGCAGTTGTGCTGAAGAATGCTGAACCATCCAAAAAATTGTCAGCAACCAACCATACGCGGGTTTATGTGCAGGAACTCGCGTACATACGCGACTATGTTTCAGGAAACCCGCGTATCCCAAGCCATTTTCTAAAATTTATGCAGATCTGATTCTCTATGAGGAAAAGACAATGTTCAGCTTCTTTCTGAGATATTTGACTGCTTCCCTGGACTGCAGATATAACAGAATAGTGTAGTTGAGTCTTCAAGCGTCATCCAATGGTTGTAGCATAAGCCCATTAGTAACCAAGCCTTCAGATCCTTTGCAGCATCAATACATTCCTTCCAAAAGATTATCATATCAGAACAGCATCTTCAGATATGTGTCAGGCAATCATCCATGTGGTCCAAAATCACCATGATCTTCAAGATGTAACATGAATTAACATATGTAGGCAAAAGATCTCAACCATAGCAACCAAACTCTATATGATCTGAAACAAACGATATTCAACTCATCCACACAAAGATACTTATCAGCAACCAGGGCTCAAAATCTCATCATAATAATCCATGTACCAAATCATCATCATTTGAGCATGAGTATCACCAAGACCAAAGAATAAGCAATCATATTGCTAACAATGCAACCATTAGAATTCAACCTGCTACTCCCCCTAAACCAGTGCTTCTTCCTTAACTTGTGCAAGTCATCAACAACAATCTCTGCATGATCTGTCCTCATCTCTGAACTATAAGACTTTCATCTCAACAATGAATGCTCTTCATCATAAAGCAACCAGGCTTCATCCATAATCTTCAACACAAGAACCCATGCATCATTTCATTATCATGAGTATAACTAGAATGGTGCTAACAGTGCAATCATCAGCAGTCAGACTGATGCTCCCCCTGGACCTCTGCTCCAGATCTTCAGCTATCAGATAAATTCTCTTGTCATCAATGCATACGCGGCTGTGTCAGCTAGAACTCGCGTGTATACGCGACTTTTGTGAATATAACCCGCGTATATAAAGTGAAATATAGAAAATTTCACACCTTCATCTCCTTCTGCAATTTTACCTTATGTTCATGTCTTTTCTTCACACCAGATGCACTGTCAGTAATACATATAACCAGAATAATCAAATCAAACATGAGAGACATCATACATTGCTCCCCCTGTGACGATACATTACTAAATCTCATAATGTATCTCACATCATTCCTGCAGTCAATCAGAGAAGTAAGCTTCAGAAGCAGATGACTGCAGTAGGGTCTGAATTCCCTACGTTTCTGATCGGTCCTCCTTCTTTTTCCAAATTTGCTTGAGCTTTCCAACAGTGTGCTGAAAATTGTCCACTTTCCCAGATATGTTCATCCTGCATTCTTTTTCTACATGTCCATACTTATTACAAACATAACATCTCATGTGGCCAGAGAAATAAACATAAGAATCATAATGAGTATTTCTATTCTTCCTCCTTTTACAATCAGCTGCTTTATGTCCATACTTGTTACATGAAAAACAATATCCCCTGAAGAAGCTAGAGTACCTTTTGTTTGTTTGTGGCTGAAATGATCTGCTCCTGCACTTTGCTGCATCATGCCCATAATTATGACATTTAAAACATTCAACGTTCTTGAATGAATTCTTTTGAGAATTCATGATTGTTGGTTGATCTTTTGTTTCTTTCAACACATCAGGTTTTGCATTGAGATCTTCTGAATTTTTGGCACTTCCTTGTGAGCTAGATTCTCCTTTAACAGTTTCATGGAAACCAAGACCATGTTTGATAGCGGGAGACCTTTGATTACTCAGAATATTGTCCAGAATATTAGTACTATCATGAAACCTCAACAGTTTTACCTTTTCTTCCAATTTACCTTTGAGAATGTTTACCTCAACCTCCAAGGCTTGACATTGCTTTGTCATGCTTTCTTCTTTTCTTCTTCCATCTTCAACTTGATCCTTCAGATTTAAGATCTCTTCTTTCAGCCAATTTCCGTTTTCTTCACATGTTTGTTCCAGCTCTTCATTCTTCTTATTTGATTTTTCCAGATCTTCTTTGAGAGAGATAATTTCTGCTTCAAGGCCTTCCTTTTCAAAGGATTGTAGAGGTTCCTCATTCTCCTTACTTGATGCTTCTAGCTCTGCTTGCAGAAAGATGATAGCAACTTCAAGTCCTTCATTCTTCTTGCTTGATTTTTCAAGATCTGCTTCTAGATCTTTAATTCGATTGGATGCATAAGTATGAAACCTTTGATACTTGTCCACCTGTTCATTCAGCATTTCTATTTGATCTTTCATGTGTGAGATCATCTCTTTATAGATAGTTTCTTGCTTATTGTATGAACTTTGTATTTCTTCTTCTTTAATCTTGAGAGCTTCTTCTAGATCCACAACTTTACTTTCACTATCTTTACTATTGTTTGAACAAAGAAGAGTATTACAAGTGGCCTTCTCCTTTTTCTTCTTTGCCATGAGTGCTTGTAGATCTTCGTCAGAATCTGTTTCATCTTCTTCAATTTTTGCTATACATGATTTCTGAGGTATCTCCTTTCCTCAAGTAACCTTCTTCTTTTGCTTCTTAGCCATGAGCACTTTCAGATCTTGGTCAGAATCTTCTTCATCTTCACTGGACACTTCATCATCATCTTCTTTTGCATAATAACTCTTTCTCTTTTCAAATTGTTTCCCTTTACCATGCTTTTCTCTATAAAGACATTTAGCAGCATAATGACCAACTTTTCCACACTCAAAACATTTGAAGGGAAGCTTACCTTTGAATCTTCCAGTGCCTAGTTGGAGCTTTCTCACGAAATTCGCTTCTTCTTCATCGGATATATAGTTGGATTCTTTGACAACTTCCTTTTCTTTTCCTTTTGTAGATGCCTTAAAAGCAGCTTCTCTTACTTGAGAAGGGCCTCCTTGTCTCATTTCAAAAGCAGTCAGAGTACCATGTAATTGAACAATAGTAAGAGTTTGCAAATCTTGCCTTTCTTCAATAGCTGAAACTTTAGAATCAAATTTTGAAGTTAATGATCTTAAAACCTTTTCCACCAGAGTAGTGTCAGTTATGGTTTCACCCAAATTTCTCATTCGATTTACAATATCATCCAGACGAAGAAAGAAACTGGCAATACTCTCATCATTATGCATCTTCAAATTTTCATATTCAATTCTAAGAGTTTGGAGTTTTGCACTTTTTACCTTTGTGTCTCCTTCATAGCTTAGAATGATTTTGTCCCATATGTCTTTTGCCGAATGTAGCTGCATCACTTTAGCAAATTCGGATTCAGACATGCTTCCCAATAAGACATTCACTGCTTTGGCATTGATTTCATACTTCTTTCTTTCAGCTGCATCAGTAGGAATACTTGCCGGGTATTGATAACCTGCTTCCACGATTGCCCATACATCTGCACAAAGACTTTGTAGATATGCCTGTACGTGCAGCTTCGAATGTCAGTTGCTTCATTGAATGAGGTGGCTTTATAGACATTGTTACTCCTTCTTGACTTCCCATTGCGACGGATCTCCTTTAAGCGATCAAGCTTCTGCACAAGGACCCGCTCTGATACCAATTCTTGGGAAAAATACTGAGAGGGGGGGGGGTGAATCAGTATTTACTGCATAATCAAATATTTTTGCTTTTTCATTCCTTAAAACCCATACGCTACTTTCCTTCAGTAAACTAGCGTATATACGCGGATCCCCTTTATGAAACTAGCGTATACACAGAGATCTAGATCTGTCATTAAATCTTCACTTATATTATTCCATCATTCATTCATCGGATGTTCAATAAATAGTAAACATGTGCAGTAAGAACAGAATAAACCATCACACAAAGCATCACACATGAACACCAGGATTTTTAGGTGGAAACCCAAATCGGGAGAAAACCACCGCTGCAGTTGCTCAGCCTTCAATATTTTATTATAGAAAAAACATCTTACAACATATGTGCTGGCGCAGACTTGACCAGCACGCAGGCACCCACCTGCGCTCGTTTACCAGCCTCTCCTGGAAGGGAGCTCCAACCCCCTGACTCGTTTACCAGCCTCTCCTGGAAGGGAGCTACGACCCCCCGATCTCGTTTACCAGCCTCACCCGGAAGGGAGCTACAACCCCCTGACTGAAGGCTACAACCCTCAGCACCACCTTGGACCACGTTTCATCAATTTTCACACTGGATCCAACAACTTCAATTGAACAATACTTGTAGGCCACGTTTCATCATATTTCCAAACTGGACCCTTTCCATTCTTTTAAGCACAAACATACATCACCAACAGATACTTATCAACACAGATCAGATAGCAGAAACACGGCGGAGAGCAGTCAGAAGGATGTTTCCTTGCCCTTGTGACCAGCCTAGTTTATCTGCGCTTTCCTTGCGATGTGCGTATATACGCGCGCCCGTCCACACAAACCAGGCGTATCCTTCGGTGTATAATTTGTTGGGCATACGCGCTTTCTCTTTCTTTGGCTTCGTATGTCTGCTTGTTTCAGCCCGCGTGAAAGTGGCATGTAGATCTTCAGTTCTGAGGAACGAGGCATACTTCATGGGATGCGTCTTAGTTCGAGATCTAACTCTTTACTTAGAGACGAGATGTTCTCCTCATCATAGATCTAATCACTCCATAAACAGATCTAGCAGATACAAATACATTTCAGATCTAGATATCCCGCTTCATCATTTCTTCATAGGTGCATCATAGATTCGGATCTATCATCAAACCTTTACCCTTTCCATACAGATATACTTCACAGAGAAGTATTCATTCAAGCTCAGACATCTTGCTCTCACTCTCATATTATGCACAATGAATTTCTTCTCCTTATATAGGTTTATCCTTTTTCAATACCATGAGCCCCTTTTTCAATACCATGGGCCAAAACAATACCATGAGCCCAAAACTACCTGGACGGGGTCAATTAGGCGGATCATTACCCAATACAATGGGTCAATACCATGGTGGTTACCTTTGGTTTTGCACTTTTTGAGCGCTTTAGCCCATACGCGACTTGGCACGTTCTTTTCCGCGTGCATACGCGACTTCACCTAGGAATATCCGCGTATACAAAGAGACATACTCTTTTCATCATATTTTGAGCACATTCTGAATTCCTTTCTTCATTGCCTTCTGTTCATACTGTAGATACATCAGATTTCCTTCATCAGGAACACATTCTCTTAAGCACAACTTCATCAAGTAAGTTTTCATCATCTTCATCAAGTGGGTTGCCTTTCAAGGACAACACTCAACAACATATCACATCAGATTTACATCATTTACCAAGTCCATCAAGTCAAGCATAACTTCATCAGGTGGATTGCCATCAAGGACAACACATGTCAACAGTCACATGTCTTCATCTTCATTCAGTGGGTTGCCATCAAGGACAACACTCTGCATCATATTTCCAACACTCTCCACTCTAGCCACCAGGTTGTTATCACAGATTGCTAGTTCCTCATCAGCTGAGAGGAATTGGAGTACATATGGCTTCATCCATTCAGTGAAGCGAAACAGGCTGGGAGCGGCAAAGGCTAAAGATATTGTGTATGTTCATTCCAACCTCCTTCTTCTATCACATGTTGAACCAGAGTATAAAAAAGGTCCAAGCAGGATGTGGGATGTTGAGCCTGAGATCTCTGACTTGAACTTGACATTGAATGCCATGACTCACCTCAACATTCTTGAGGATATTGTTCCACCAACAGTCCAGTCTACTGATGCAACTTCCTACATTCCAGGACACCCATCATCTATTCATGATGTAGAGTTGCAATATGCAGAAGATAATGTAGATCCATTTGAGGATATGTAAATGTTTTTACTAGTATCATTTATGATTTATCATCTATGCTATTAAGATCCTTTTTGTTACTTTGTATGAGGGAGGATGCATCATTTCACTCTTTCAGTCTTCATCTATATAATATATCTAATGGTTTCAGTTCTAAAAGAGTTTTATGGATTCAATTTTTGAACTTTAAAGTGTTCTTTTAAATTTAAAAAAATATTATTATATTTTAAATTTTTTGTACTTGACGTATCCTTGCCGTATCCGGATACTGGATTTTGAAAAAACAAGCGGATTCGTATCCGGATCCGTATCTGTATCCTGGTAACTTAGCAAAAAATATTTCCTCTCTAGCATTTCAGTGCTCTCTTCAATTCCTTCCTCTTCAAACCCTTCCTCCTCACTATCCTTTTGTTCTTCTTCCCTTCTATTCCTATTCCCCCTTTCCATCACGAAAACCAAAAGTGGAATGATACATAGAAGCCAAAAGAACGCCATTTTGGAATATGAATATAGATGGAAAAACTGCAATGAAATGAGCAAGAAGAAAGAATGGGAAAGAGTAGGAGAGGGAGGAGAAAAAATACAAACAACAATGATAGAAAAATGAGGGAGTTTGAGGTTTGCACTTACCTCTTTAGCTCTTGTAGATAGAAGCCTTTCTTTGCTCCTCCAAGCTCCTCCTCCATTAGTGCTCCTAGCTCCTCCTCTAAGCTCTTCCAAGCTCTCCTCAAGCCTCTCTTCTCCGCTCTCTTCTCCAGGCTCTCTTCTCCTCTCTTCTACAAGCTCTCCAAAAATACAAGAGTGAGGAAATGAAAGGGGGAAATGAGGTTTATCCACATTTATCATTTCGCAAACTCAACCTAAACCAACCCCCAACTCAAGTTAGACAAAAAAAAATGAATTTTTTGGGTCGGCCGCACAGAACCACCTGTCAAGCCACTGAACGTAAGTCGTGGTCAGGATCGTGGTTGAGAAAGAGATCGAGCCAACATTTCTAAGAGTCATTTTTTGTGGTCAAGTCATCTCTTGGTCAAAATACATGCAAATGAATAACTTGTGCAATGCCTGCGATGGTTGCTTGAAAAGTCGAATTGATCATTGTGAATGCCAATAGCACAGCGATATTTTGATCACTGTTTAAGTTTGATCGAATATACCAGTGAAGCGTGCACCAGTATCACATGAAGTGGATGTGTAGTAGAGCTCTTCAAGACAAAGCACAATAAGATCATTCACTACTATCAAACAAATTATTGATGAAATTTTCTTGGAGCATGTATACCTGGAGTAGCACAGTGATCAAGGTATGATCACATTTGTAAATAAGCACATTGGTGAGATAATTGTGCATGGAGAGGTGTGATTGCAAAGTCTGTGCATGTAGTGCACAATTTTATTGTTGTAATAAAGAAACAAAGCCTTGATGCATGACAAAAGGAGTTGTCTAGATCCAGCGAAGGCATGTTCTGTAAGTGCATTTGAAGTTAACCACTGTGTTATGCATGTGCTCTGTGTATGGACCGAGGATCGTGGCTGCTCACGTTGAGGCATGCAGCTGTCCATTGGCAGAGCCAAGGAGCGATTTTGTGGCATTTTTGTGATGGTGCTTGATATATGGCTGAATTTTGATGACAAAAACAGAGCATATGTTTAGACAGAGGCACTTGTAGCTAATCAGAGACAGAGGCAAAGCTTTACTGTTGTAAAAAACAATCATGCTGCTAACCGTTTGTGATTGCAGGATTGATGGCTCAGTGACTTAATGAAAGATATATTTGCCTCTATGTTTTGTTATGTATATATGTGTGCCCTGTAATGTTTATTACTGTCAAAGTTGAGTTTATATATGTTGTTGTCTAAGCTAAGTGTAAGAAAGGTTTTGAATCTTGATACATTGTTGTGGCCAGAAGTCACACTATTAGACTTGCTAGTCAGAGAATTGACAGTGATATCAATGGTCAGAGTTTGAGTGAGTTTGCATTTGTATGATGCAGAGAGCCTTGTCTTGTTATGGTGAGAGTGTATGGCTGTTGTAGTCATAGGTGTGGTTACACTTCAACCATAGATTTGTACTAATATTGAGCACTGTAAAAGAAAATGTAAGGTCAGAGTTTTATATGTTGTTAAGAGAGTGTGGTGAGTCTACATGAGGTGCTCATATCATATTTGAACCTCTATGTAATTGTTGAGGGTTACTTGTGAGGGCTGAGTGGTCTATGTATTGAGTTGGTCAGTGTTAAAATTGGCAACTAGGGCCAAATTCCACCTTGGGATAGCCCTCTTGATGGAGATGATGATTGCATAGATCCTCTTTTCGAGAGGACCAAGATTGATATGTAGATCATCTCATTTGGACAAGCAGAAGTGTGATTTTGAATTTATGCCCACTCATGTACAATTTGTTCAGGTCTGTCACATCATCATGTAGGCTCATGAAGCCCAATAGACATCTCTTCACCCTCATTGACTTGTATAAATACAAGTGTCCTCCCACCTCATTTGGCATCTTCATGTCACACGCATTCTCTCGCCCCTCATTCGTTCGTACATCATTGGGCATTCTCTCTCTCCCATGTGTGGCACAAGGAGGACGAAATTACAGGACAAAATTGCAGGGCCGGAAATCACAGAAATTCTGTAGTTTGACCAGCGTTGACCATGACCTTCCAGACATCATTTGACTTCAATTTTTTGGGGTTATTTCTGTCTTGGGAGGCCACATCTTTTGGCATAGAAATCAAGGCATTCTGAGCACTTTGACCGTTGACCAAAATTGCAGGTTGACCGTATATTTCAAACAGAAGTTTGACCAAGTTTGACCATTGACTGTCACTGTTTTTGACTGACTTTGACCTCCTGAGCAGACCGAGTTTGAATGGGGAAGACCAAGCTGTTTTGAGGACATTCTTTTGCTGCTTTGACCAATGTTGACTTTTCTGGTTATGGCTGAAGTTTGACTACAGTTGACTATAGAAATTTACAGGTTTGTTTTGACTTTGAATTGGGCAAGTCAATTTGACTTTTGTACTCTCTCTTTGTGCTGAACATTTGATATAATAATAAGAAGATTCGATCAAAGGGTTTTCTCTAAATTGGGGTTTTTCCCTGGCATCCGCCAAATCTGGTGTCCTCTTGTCTTGGCTTATCTTTTGCATTTCATTTCATGTTCTATCTGCTTTTACTGTCAATGTGATTATTGTGATTGCTATTGGAAATTAGAAATTGTTATTGGGCTGCTAAGGAACATTGAAGTACATTGTGCTAAGCATAAAACATACCATTGTTAACTAAAATTAACAGTCAGCCATGTAATCAAAGTTTATTGTTGTGTTTGTATTGAGTCAAAGTACTATTGTATAACATTGTTGAGTTGACAATCAATATATTTTAAGTTGAGTATAAGATGTTTATGGGTCAAAGTATTGCTGAGTTGATTGTGGTTGAGAGTCTGCGTCTGATTTTGTATAGCATTGTGCTATAGCCTTGTATATGTTGCTGCTAAATAATGGTAAGATGGATATTGAAAAAAACCTAGACCTTAGAAATACCCTTTATAACTTCGAAAGAAAATGGAATTAGCAACAATTCAATATGGAATCACTAATTGGTTCTTTGGGATTCAATGCTGCTTTGAACCAAAGGACAAAATAGAACAACAGACCCTTCTCAAAAAAAGTCCATGATATTCTAGAGCAGGGTTGTGGGGAAGCTTCACCCCCCCCCCTCGTTCCCCTTTTCGAAACGCGCTCCGTGCGGGAGCGTTTTGGGAGCATTCAGAAACGCGCTCCCGAAAATGCTTCCTGAGGGGAGCGTTTTCAGGAGCGTATTTTCGAACTTGTTAAAACGCTCCCTGCCTTTTCAGGAGCGTTTCCGAAAGCGCTCGGGAGCGAACGCTCCCTGCCTTTCCAGGAGCGTTTCCGGAAGAGCTCGGGAGCGAACGCTCCCTGAGCGCTTCTGGCGTTTAAAAAATGCTTCAGGAGCAAACGCTCCCTAAGCGCTTCTGGCGTTTAAAAAATGCTTCGGGAGCATTTTTTAAATGCCGGAAGCAGTTGGGGAGCGTTCGCTCCCGAACGCTCCCCAGAACAAAAAATGCTTCCCGCCGGCGAGAAAATTTATTTAATGAAAAATTCGTTTTGTTTATAAGGAGGGAGGGAGGTCATTTTGTTTTATTGTTTGTTGAGTGAGTGAGAGAGAGCAAGAAGAGCAAGAAGGAGAGAACTGGAGAGCGGAGCTGCAGAAGTGACAAGGAGAACTGCAAGGCAACAGGAGGAGATGATGAAGAAGGTCTTTCAGATGAAAAATATGCTTACTTTACGAGAAAAATAAAAATTTGTAAGGGAAAATTTAAAGGTAAAATTCCATTGATATGTTTCAGCTGTGGTGAGGTTGGGAATTTCGCATCAAAATGTCCAAACATAAGTGATGGAAACTCAAAAGGAGAGAAAGGCTTTTTTAAATTCAACAAGCAAGGATCCAAAAGGAACTTTCTCTCTAAAGAAGATAGCTCATCATCTAATGAAGACAATGACAGCAAAGAAGAAGCCAATGAGAGAGTATTGTTTATGTCCCAACACAATAAACAAGAGGTATCAAACAACGAAGAAGAAGGATAGACCATAGAATAATTTTCTAAGGAAGCAATCAAACTTATAAAAGAGCTCAAGGCAGAGAAGATCCATTCCAATACTCTTGAAGAACAAGTTCAAGGTCTCAAAATTGAAGTTGAAGAACACAAATGCCTTGAAGAGTCACTTGAAAAGAAGTTGGAAGAAAGCAACGAAGAAAAGGAAGAATTAGAAGCCGAAATAGTCTCGCTGCGTAAGGAAGTGAAGAAAGGAAAAACTATCCAAAACTATGCCAACAACTCAAGGGCATTGGAAGAACTCATCAAATATCAACGATCTTACAATGACAGAACTGGAATCGGTTACAAAGAAGAAGAAGTAGGACCTTCTACAACAAAATAAAATGAACCTATGAGATCTGACATGCATGTAGACTTCATTGGACAAGATTCACAAGAACATCCTTGGAAGACAATTCCTCGACGAAGATTTCCATCCAGTTACCAACATATTTTTTATGGCTACTATTATTCATGTGGAAAATTTGGTCATAAAGCCGTAGAATGTTACACGTACCCCAGGAACAAATACAATTCCAGGAAATCTGTCAAATATGAACCTCCCGAGGCTCAATGAAACATCAATAGATTTGAACATTTAAGAAATAATATTGAATGTTACAAATGTCGAAAATTTGGACACATAGCCAGAGACTGCAGACTTGAAAATCCTCCAGAAGAATCTTCGAAGCCACAGAACGAACATGGAAGAAGAAGAAGACTGATAATTGTGCTCTCGCTCTCAAGGCTCAAAACAACAAAGATGTGTGGTATGTTTATAGCGGTTGCTCAACGCATATGACTGGAGATAGAAATAAATTTGTATCTCTGAAAGATAAGAAGGATGGGATCGTGTCCTTTGGAAATGATGGATCTTCAGATGTTATAGGATCAGGTACTGTCACTCTTGGAAACAAAGATGATCTAGCCAAGAATGTTCTATTGGTTGAAAACATGAATCACAATCTGCTCAGTGTTGGACGAATGTGTGATCAAGGACACACAATACTATTCAACTCCAGAAAATGTGAAATCAGGAAAGGCAGGTATGGTGAAATTTTGGCTACAACAAGTCAAGCTCCAAACGACATATATGTTCTGGATGAAGCAACTAAAGCATGTCTAATAGCTAAAGAGGATGATATAATATTTGGTAGCAATGATGATCGACTAAGTAAGAAGTTTGCTACAAAGATGCAAATTGATTTCGAGATGTCTTTACTTGGTGAGCTGACATACTTCTTAGGGCTTCAAATATCTCAAAAAGATAAAGGAATATTTATATGTCAAGCCAAGTACATCAAGGAAATGCTCAAGAAATTTAAAAAGGAAGATTGCAAACCCATCCTTACTCCGATGGTAACATGTTGCAAATTGAGCATAGACGACTCATCTAAGGATGTGTATCAAAGGTTGTACAGATCTATGATTGGTAATCTTCTATATGTAACAACCTCCCGACCAGATGTTATGCAAGCAGTTGGACAAGTAGCAAGATTCCTAGCAGCACCAAAAGAATCACATATTATTACCATCAAAAGAATTCTTCGATATCTAAAGGGAACAACAGAATATGGCTTGTGGTATCCCAAGGGTAACAATATCATTATTCATTCCTTTACAGATGCAGATTGGGCAGGAAGTGTTGATGATCGTGAGAGTACTCGTGAAGCATTGGAATATCTTCACCAGAATCTTGGGATTCTCCCAAGTTCTCATTAGATTTTACTTATTCATAATATAAAGGGGGAGTGGAAGTGTGTACAAGTCTGCAGGATGGTTGTATGTTAGGGGGAGTGGAAGTGTGTACAAGTCCGTAGGATGGTTGTATGTGAGGGGGAATGGAAGTGTGTACAAGTCCGCAAGATGGTTGTGTGTCAGGGGGAGTTAACCTTTGCCATTGATTTCAAAGGGGGAGAGAATGTTGTAGGAAGAGGTGTCATGATCGCAGGGGGAGTACTTGTGTTTCCATCAATGCCAAAGGGGGAGATTGTTGATCAGCGGTTGTCATTGATGTCAACCCAAGCAGCACTAGGGGCTACCCCAATATTGCATGGGAATTTTGACCTACAAAACTAATATATTCTAGTTCAAGAATTCTTTTTATGGTTTCTAATTGTCGATATGTTTCCGTTGATATATGGCACGCCACGTAATTCTTCACGGTTTCAGAGATATTCATGTTTGAAGTTTGTAACCCCAGTTAGTGGGCTAAAACCCCATGGGGTTGTGGCATGGGTCATTTAAATGTAATAATTAATATTTTTTAATCTCCTAAAATCCATCTCACGTTCACTTGTTGAAGCCCCTCTCAACCTAAGCATTTATATAAATTGTGATCCTCATATTCTCCTTATGTAAGGGATTTCACCATATGAAATAGTCATCGTAGAATTTTCGCTCTACCTTTTTTTCTACGAAGGTTCAGAAGCTGAAATTTTTATGAGGCGAAGCCAAAATCTCGAGGAAGCTCTTGTGAAAATTTCAGATCAAGGTGCGCAATATTTTCGGAGATATGATCTATGGAAGTCAGTGTTTTTGCAGGCTCCTGAAATTCATCTCAAAGAAGTGACCTTGGGAAAATCGTCATAACTCTTTCTCTGAGTGTAGGATTGGAATTCTGTAAGATGTGGAAAATAGTGCATAGACTTCAGTTTTCACTCTATCAATTTTAGAGCTGAATGAAGAAACAGTGACACGTGGCATGCCGTACAAGTTCTCTCTACTGAAACAGTCCATAATTAAGGCATTGTGAGAAATAGGGCATAAATCTCCCTTGAAGAATCCAAATTGGGTCAAACCTGTGGCATTAGAAATATGATTCAGAGGACTAATACAGGACCAAAAATCAGATATTAGGGATCTGAAATAAAAGAGAAACACCAGATTCAATGTCGAGCTCCTAGAAGGCAAGAAAAAGCTAGATCATGTGTTGTCAAGGGCTGCAAAGGACTAGAATTTCTAGGGAAAAAAAACAAAGAAAGGTGAAGCAGAGGGTAGCATGACAAGAGAAACAACCAAGGTACAGTACAACAGCAATAAGTTCATCACATGAAGTCTTAATGTGGGCAACACTGCATACAGTCACTGTAAAGGTATCATTGTACTAAGTCATTGTAAATACATTATTGTAAAAATTGTTCTAGTGTCTATCTGCCAAGAGTTGAAGAGGCAATGTCGGGAGGTCTAGGATCATCATTAGGTGGTTGTGTCATAGTTGGGGTTATGGTCTAGTGTGTCTTATTCTTCTACATCATTGTAAAGTGGACCATTTTCCCTGGTACGGGAGTCCATTCTTCTTTTATTCTTCTATAGGGTGGTAGGGTGGTGGTAGGGTGAGTTGTAGCTCATTGGGTGTTGGGGCATCCATTCAGTTAACTACTGAATAATCTCGGGCGTTGGAGCATCCATCCAGTGGGAGCTGGAGAAGAATTCTTTTCTAGATTCTAGGAAGTTGGAGCTTTATTTTCAATTGGAGTTGAATATTAAAGAATTATTAGAAAATCATTAGGTGGTTTTTGTTCCGGAGTGGGTTTCCACCTTAAAAACTGTGTGCATTTGTGTTCCTTTTGTTTGCTGCTATCATTGTACAAACACTGATAATAATTGAAGATTAACTAATGTTCTAATTGAAAGGAATACTGATTCACCCCCCCTCTCAGTATTTCCAACATTTGTGACTGTTCGCCTTCCACACCTACCCATAGAGGATTAGGTGTCCAACATTCCCCCCTTAATCCGAAGGGGTATGTGTGAGTCCAAAAAGAGAGTTTTAATACAAATTTGAAAAGTATGCATGGCAGCACTTAGGATGAATCAGCTCTCTGAAATGTTGGCATAAAGAGGTGGTTTAAAGATGACCACCAACACTAGAACATAATGCTTATTGCAGTTCGCAGAACTCTTCCAAAACTGGCAAGAAGCTGAGGGTTTCTGCTAGAGGAAGTGTCCCTCATATTTGAAGAGGGAGAACTTGAACCTAAAAGAAGGGTAGTCTACAACCTGTGATGGTTTAAGGATGACCACCAACACTGGAATGCTTAATGCATTTCCTGTAACTCTTCCAAAGCTGGCAAGAGGTTGAAGTCTTCTGCTAGAGGAAGCGTTCTGAAAGAGGAAGAATATCAACCTCACATAGATGGTTTAAGGCTGTCCATCAACCAAAGGCATGCTCATGGGCATCCGTGTCTCTGGCTACAACTCTGAATCTGGAACGAGAGATTGTGGCTCAGGCTCGCTTGAACGGCTATGTCTCTGGCTACAACTCTAAATCTGGAATGAGAGATTGTGGCTTAGGGTTGCTTGAAGTGGCTATGTCTCTGGCTACAAATCTGAATCTAGAATGAGAGATTGTGGCTCAGGCTCGCTTGAAGTGGCTTCGAAGCTTGTAGATGACCACCATTTCCCCCCCTGTCAGGTACAAGGTGATATGATGGCGAAACCTCAACTGCAAGTTTGTTCAATATTCGAGAACAAGTTCTGACATGCGACTTAAACATCTTCTTGGTTGTTGATGCCCATTTCCAAGAAGCGATCCATCCAAGATGAATCTTTGTTCTTGGAGGAGGCTTGTTTCTGAAGCATCTGTGTGAAGAATTGGTGTGCCAACCATAGTGATTTCATGGGTGAAGATCCAAACAATGATCTTTCATATGGCAAACTCCATCATAGTGTTTGGCATTTTTCAATTTGTTGTTGTTGTTGCTGTGGAAGAGGAGTAGGATCTGGAACAGTTGAAGGTGAATTGCCATAAAGAAATACGACACTTTGAAATTGAATGGGTCCAGAATATGAAAGCACACATCCTTGTCATATCCAAGACCAGTTTTGTGCTTGTTGTGGACAATCTCTTCCCAAGGTCTGATGATGGGCTTGGTAAGTGCAAACTGAATTGCTGCATCTGCATGTAAATCTACTCTTGTACAAGGAACTGAATGTGAATTGATGACAAATTTATATTCTTGCTATTGATGGGAGTCCCTCTCAATTTTATGAATAGAAACAGGTTTATAATGATGACTCCATTGCTATAGTTATTCTTGCTGAAGCTGAGATTCTAGTTGCAGAAAATCAATCTTTTCATGTGCATTTTGCAGACATAATTTAATGTCCAAAAGAGAGGCTTTGCTGATTTTAACCATATCATCAACAGTTGAATGAGTGAGAATATTTAATAACTCTAATACATCACCAATTAGAGCCATGTTTACAAATTTTCCAATCTATGCTACAATCAAAACTTTACTCTCTCAGAAGTTTACTCATTTATGTGAGGAAATCAGCTTGAATATATCAATAAATTTGGCCACCAATCAACTACTAGGTGAAGAGCTCGGATTAAGAAGAGCCTTCATATTTGGAACTAATTATATTTGTACAAGATTTGGCATATTTTCTACAATAAAAGGAATTCAGTCAACCTTAATACACACTGTAATTGTGTCCCCAATACACAGAAATTATTTCTTCAATACATAAGATATTTAGTGATAGAATGTGCCACCATTATCAGTGCCCCCTTAAAGTGATTCGGTCTTCTTTATATCATAAATTTATCCCTGTAAGATGCCAATTATTCCTAGGATAAATGAGATGATATGAGACTATGGCAGTGTCTCCTTAATAGATTTGGAAAAGGTCTTCAAATATGAGCAACAAAAATTTGTATTCCTACATTGTTTGTGTAGTCAAATGGATGATTTAATTCTCTTCTAAAAAGATCAGTCTGCTCCAACAAAAAGATAGCAGCCCCATGGAGATTTATTATGGAAACAATATATCAATCCTTTGAGCAATCTACCCTCTCAGAATTTGCAATATTTATGCCTCCATAAATTACTGCTCATGAACTGGAAATTCAACATTATAAATTCTTGTTAATGCATCAGTGAGTTGACTTCATAAAATCTCTACTCATGCACCCATAATGTAACTTGATATTATGCACATAATTAAGTCAAGGTTCAACCATGGCTTGAACGCCTGTGCAAAATCCTAATAGGCAAGGCAAAGGCCACTCGATCCTAATAATAGATAAGGCAAGGAAAGATCTGGTGCTTACTTCATATTCTCATTATAGATGAATAAAGTTTCTTGTAAAGACTCCGTTATCGCTTTAGAGAATTATTTTATCCCAGTTGAGGGATTGATGCTTAAAGCCCGATGCCAGCTCCTTTCTTTACCTTCAATAGGTAGTCTGTATCAACGGAGGTCGCAGGTTCGAGACCAAATTCAGAGAAACGACAACGATAATGCTTCCCAGCTCAAAGAAATAATTAACTCTGGATGTCAGACCCTGTAGAGGGGTGACCCTCTTACTTTCAAAGTCCTTACCACACCTTATGTCATATGCACCCTTTACCCCATGCCATGACACCAATCACAATTGTGAAAATATTTTTGCAGTGACCCAATTTCTCACAGTTATGTTAGCTCAAAATCTATTGTGGAGGAGCATTTTGAGGGGGTTCAAGAACCATCCAAATATGATTAATTGCATCCACGTACAAGGTGAAGGCACCATGTATAGACCTTGAGTGTGGGGGTATGGTTACCACAAAGCATAATCCCTAAAGTTCATAGGCTTGCCTTAGTCACCAATACGCAACCCAATAAATTAAGGAGGACTTGTACATCGAGGGGGTACTCCATAGTGACACCAAATGACTCCACAGTGACAAAGTTTCCAACAATGAACACAAGGAAACTCAGGCTAGTCCTTTTTTTATAGATTCGATCTATAACACAGTGAGAATCTTGGCCTGTGAAGGATATAACTCGTTCTCTCTCATAGCTGGTGACTATAACCTTTACTGGGATTTCCTCCCACATGGAGTTTCCAGACCTACAAACTACTCGTGAAAAAAATATTTAGACTTTTGTCAGAGTCTCTATTGAAATCTCAACGTTATTCCAACTTGCAATGATTCCTGAGATTCAGAGTATACACAAAGGAAGAGGTGAACAATACTTAGGCCAACGGCTGTTCCAAATCGGTAAATATCACAAATGCACTGCGATCCCTGGTAGTTACGGCATACATCCCAGCCAAGGCACCTTATTCCTCACATTCTCCTCGAGGTTCTTCTGCGTATTGTTGTTCCACCACGCTTCTGCTGCGAGGGAACAGACGGAGGTGTCGGTGGCCATGGAAAAAATATGGCAGGAGGAACAATATGCGTTACAAAGACTGCGCAATCTTTCAAGGAATCTTAGACAGGTGTGGCATGGAATGGCAACATGAGTTACATATCTGAAATTGATATGACAGAGAATCTGAAAAGGCCAGGCCCTTGGCTTGTGCTCAAGGAATTTGACAGATGGTAAGGAGAAGGAGGAGTATTAGAGACCAGTAGGCTGTTTGGCACAAATACCAATGCTGTTCAATGCAAGGCAAAAAACCTAACATATAAACGCACAAGGCCACTCGTCATGGCTCTGATACCATGTTAAACACACACATGGTGGAGGAGAAGGTAAAACACACACATAGAAAGATAAGCGTGAGTTATTCATATTATTCACCATGGATGTACATTTATAATACAATGGTGTGACCCTTGGATTCATCTTGCAAGGTCACTTGGACTCCATTTGTGACTTTTCGCCTTCCACACCTACCCATAGAGGATTAGGTGTCCAACAGGTGTCCATGTCCATCATCACTCAGAACATTTGCGACCAACACTCCATCACACGGAAATCCCAGAGGAGGAAAAGGAATGTCACAAGTAGTAATGCTCTTATTGGAGGCCTGAATGTGTTTTGGACTCGGGGAGATAGACAAGTAAACATTAAGGACATAGTCTGAACAACTGGCAAAAATTGTTCTAGGGAAACGAAAACCACCTTTCGAAACTATTCAATTAAATATGTCCAATTGACGTCCCTTTCAGGGAACTCAAAACAAAAATGAACAAATATGATAGAAAAATACTCTAGAGATTCTTGAGGTTCCATTCTGATCTCATTTAACCTTATTAATACATTTTGAAAATCGTACCTGTGAAAAGCTTGTTGTAATTCACTGGCGAGCTGGTCGAACGAATGGATGGAAGCACTGGAAATGTGCAGCACCATTGCTTAACGTGACCTTCGAGAGTGAGGGAGAAAAGCACTCAAGCCAACTCCTTTTCGTCAAATTTTTAACACTCACAAAACTCATAGAAATCCAAAAGGTGCTCGGTTATGGAAACTTTATTCTCACCATCGAATTTTAACAGGATCAAGTGATACATAGGTTCATCTGGGATTGAGCATCAAGAAACAAATAAATCCGATAAAAATATCTGGATAATGATTTGGGGACGAGACATAACAGATATGAGACTAACTGGAGGCTCTAAGGGCTCAGCTTGTCATCTGGCCCTCCTTTTAGCACCAATTTTGTTGACGGGCAAAATTGTACTGCCGATAACAAGGGGGTCTCCCCGGTGAAAGGTCCCAATTAGACCTCACAAAATTTGGGATAGGAGCCCCATCCGGTATGTGGGCCCAACTGCCACCATAAGTGTTTCCACTCTTATTTGTCGGATGAGAAGGTGATGGAGCAGATGCAAAGGTGAAATGACCAATTAGTTAAGCAAAATCAACCCAAGATTGATGAATGGTAAACAAAGATACAAGCAAGTCTAAGCATCAAAATAAAAAGGGGGTATGTCGTGAGTGGGATCAGTGAGCCGAAAAACCAGTCAAACATACATGAACAGAAACATGCAAAATGTTAACTGCAAAGTAGTTCGCAATAAATCACTGACATGGCAAGGAACAAATAAACACTGATTCAAGAGAAAATGTACATGCAACCACTGTGAATTAGTTCATAATCAATTACATGCATGAAAGCACCCATACAACATAGTGAAATATTAGACAACTAGTACTATCACCATAAGAAAGCACATGAATCAGTGTCGGAAAATAAAATATATTATTAATGCTGCTGCAATGTCAAATACATGTTTACAACTCGTCAAAACCCAATAGTGGAACATGGGCAATTCATCTCAATGCATGATACCAAAACCCTAGCCTCGCTACCTCTCTCCTTACTTGATACCAAGAGCTGAGTGCCTTTAGCTCTCAAGCACCAATTCCTCTATCATACTGGCTTCAATTGCAGAGCTAAAAGTCCTTTGTATCCTTTCCCAAAGTTGTACATATAGGCTGAATTGACTCCTAAGTTGCCCTTAACTCTTAGTCTCCCTGACTGTTGGGCTGGCTTGCGACCTGGGACTTGAGGTCATCTGTGACCTACGACCTTGAGCAATCTGTGACCTAAGACCTGAGGTTACTTGCGACCTGCGACCTTGAGCAATCTGTGACCTGCTACCTGGAGTCATTTGCGACTTGCGACCTGAAGCCATTTGCGACCTGAGGTCATGTCCCTTATGCATTCCTCTTTCGGTGATCACCGGTTTTCACAGAAAGATGCCTTGTCCTGCATATCATTCTTGTGCAAGTGACCGAGTGCCTTTGAGCTTAAAGTGAGGTTCTTGGGGATTCGTGAGAACCGATCTCGCTTGGAGAGGGTCCCCTTGCTTGCTGGGAAAACCCCGACTTTTCATGCAAACCAATAGCCTCCACCTGCAATCAAATAGCATAGGTCACATGTCTTTATGATCGAATAATAATGCTAGAGGCGTATTTAATTAATTGCAAGAGTGATTCAAAAAAAAGCTGTTAGCTTAGACCCCTCGGTAGTCTTTTGTCACGTCACAACATTATTGGTGCATGTGGTTTGTATATGATGACCTTGTGCCTTTTTACCCAAGACTTATTTCTTCTCTATGGCATAACAGTAAGGAGAAAAGCTAATTTGCACTGAGCGCACTTTTATTTACGTGTTGCTTCCTTGGCCACTACCTTGTATGTCCTTTGCATGACTAAAACACAGTGTGCCATGACGTCCTTGAAAAAGCCATTATGTGCACATGCGTACATATCCTTGGCGCATCCCAAGTGTTTAATCAACTGTGTGTGAAGGTGAGTCCTCTTCTTATTCTTATGGCACCTCCACTGTATGTGGGCACGCAAGCACAACAACCAATGCCATTTATTCTCATACAACTTCACCTATGATGGTAATGCCCCTCAAGGCGCCTACCACCTACCGTAACTTGAGTGCATGCCCTCCTTATGTGGTTCGAATGCCTGACGGTGCAATTCCCATTTGAAGGGCATGGGAGCTATATTTGCGTGAGGTCGCAATTCTGGTGCGGAGGTCGCATAGTCGGAGAGTCACACCAGTCACGATCTCTCTTGGATGCACTTATCTGCAACCTTGCGACTTGGGTGGCGGTCGCACAGTCCGGAAGTCACATAAGTTGTAGACTCCCTTGGGCGCGCTATTTTATGACCTTACGACTTGGTAGAGGTCACGTAGTCGCGTGGAGGTTGGGTTGCAACCCTTGACTGATGGTGCAGGTTGCGACTGGGCAAAATGAAAATGCCTCTCTACGACCCTGCGTGTCTCTTTTGGCAACCATGCTCGTGGAAAAATTGGTGATTGTGTGGGAGGATTGCAACCGCCCAGAGTAACCTCATACTTGTCAACGCTAAATATGAGAGCCATGAACGTTGTTTTTTTGTTTCGATTTCGCTAGGCCAACTCCGCTCCAGTCTCGTGACTTGGCTGGATGTTTTGACACATCACATGGATGCAGTCTCGACAACGTGACTCCATGAGGTCGCAGAGTCAGAACCTCCACAACTCGCATTCCACATCACTCCTTCAGCACATGTGACTTTGCAACTAGCCACACTCCTTCTCTCGGCTGGCCGCAAATGGCCTTCGTCGGGCTGCGCTCTTTCTTCTTTGCGTGGCCCAGGGTGAAGTTATACTAGATGCTGCAGATGTTTTTGGTAATGCATGCCATCCCTGTATGTGTACCGACACATGGCTTGTGATTTATGACCGTGGTCTGATTTGGAGCTACTCATGATTGGTGTGACCCATATCAGCATCTTCAGCTTATTAGAGTAGCTGCGAAGCCTCCGATATTTGTTTTCATCTTCGTAACGTTCCAAAATTTACGCACTTTCCAGCCAATCCTACGTACATTTCTTTTTTCACGAATTTTTTCCAGTATTCTACTTCTGTGGTAAGCTCCTCCTTCTCTCACGAGCTTCCAACAGATACGTATTGCAAAATGAGCTCCAAATATTAACACAGTCACAAATATTGCTCCCTTGATTGTGCACTTATGTTCCACCTCCAAGAAACCTGAATTTGTCATTGTGCAAGACCATCCATTTATGGCTTCCTTTCCTCCTGATCAACAAGGATCCACAACGCATATGTACTCATTACGTGCCAACATTTTCACAAAATATGACTCCTTGGGCGCCCAATAAGGCACGTGATTTATGGAGACAGATTTATGCGTATGCCGTATCATGACTTTTTATTCCACAACGCGTAGCTGTTAGAATTTTTCTTGGGTCATTTACATGTTTATACATTTCTTTGAAGTGCGTTGGCCCTTTACCATGGTTACCAAGTGAATTCTGAGGCTTTCGGATGTGCTATTATAGCCCAAAGTCAAAGGGATTAATCCCCTAACCGCATTGAATACCAACTGTGTCATATGTTGAAGAATTGCCGTGGTTGGAGAGGGTATCATTGTGCCATGTTAAAAACCCATTTTGATGAGTATGTGTAGCTCTCATGGACAATTGGAACCTTATCCCGCAATGTATTTTAATGATGTCATGCTAATGAACCTTTTAATGAAACAGATATGTTGTTTGGTGCATAACGATAGAATCTTTGATCATTTCCTAGAAGAAATAGCATGAGAATGAATCAACTCTTGGTAATAATGAGAAACGAAAAGGAAAATGACAAGACAAATATCTCATTCAAGGAGTAGCAATGTTGAAATATCCAACCTAAGATAATGTAACTTAAGTTAATTGTTTGAGCATCTCTAGGTTTGGAAACCAGGTTAAACTTATATTTTCATGCAACCGTTGACCGGAGTAGACCTTGAAACTTCATGATTCATTCACATAAAAATACTTCTTTAAATAACCGGGACCATGCTCCAAGAGGGTGTGGTGATAGGGCTGGGCCGAAATAGGTCAAAGGGATATTACCGATTGAAGGCCGAGTTTAAAACTTAAAGGGCTGAACGAGTAGGGGAGGGGGGGACCCAAAATTTTGAATAACACCCAAATTTTTGGGTGGTGTTGTAGCGGCTACAACAACCCCCCCCCCCATTTCAATATGCATCTCGAGATCCTTCTCCTCTAAACTATTAAAAAACTTCTTGGACCCTGTCATATGGAAAGAGGCACCAGAATCAAGATACCACACACTCCCCACAACAATGCTTCCCATGCATGCTATTAGGGTGAAGTATAATTTGTGAAGTCATTTCTTCACCTACTGCTCCTCCTGAAGGCTTCTTGTTAGACTTCTTGTGCAGACATTTTTTTGCATAGCACCCGAAACTCGTGGCAGGGGAAACATTTTATCTTGCTAAAGTCTTTCTTCTTGTCATTATTTTGGCTGGATTCAGGTTAGATCTGGGTCTTATTTACTTTGCCCTTATTCCCCTTTCCAACCAATGCAAAATCCTCTTCATCCTCATATTTGGATGTTGTTCCATCCCTGTTATTTCTCCCGAACTCTTCTTAAACCAAATTAGACCACAACCTTTCCCAATTCGGTAATTTTTCCCTTCCATTCATAGAGTCTTGGTAGTTGTGCCAGGATTTTGGAAGGCCTAGAAGATTTAGGTTCACGAGGTTATATTCCGCAACATTCATCCTAACCCCTCCAAGCTCATCCTAAACTTGTGTAAACCTGGAGAGATACTGTGGAATAGTATCATTCTTCTGCATTCAAATGTTTCAAAGTTTACCTTTCAAGGGCCAATTTTATATGGTCACTGTTATTTTCAAATAACTTAGTCAATTTATTCCACATGGAAAATGGTGTCTCTTTGCCATGGATATTTGATACCACATGGTATCTCATACCTTCCAGAAGAATTCTCTTGGTTTTTTCAACATCTTCCATTGGGATAATTTTTGTGCATCCGACTGTGGAGGTTGTGTAATGTCAGTTTTAACATATTCAAACACACAATTATCATCAAGCACTTCTTCCAATCAATCATTCTAGTCTATAAAATTCAAGCCACCCTTCAGGGCATACTTCAATCTCAGTTCTTTTAATTACATTCTCCCGATATTGAGGAAAAACTGCTTCACTGAAGTTGCAAAATCAAAATTCCTGAGAGACAAGTTCAAAATATTGATTCTAATGTGATTTATGGGATCTGATACCATGTATAAATTTGATATAAATTGTAACTGTTCAAGGTTTCACACTAGAAAAAAAGAGAAACAATTCTACTCTATTGATTTGTGGATTGTAAATCACAATTTAGAACAACATGCATAGACATGCAATAAGAAAAACCACAAATACATAATGATTTCTAGGGGAACCCAACTAAGAAAATCCCCTCAAGCCTCTTTGCATTAATCGGTTGAATGGAGAAAATATTACAATTGTGTGTTCAAACTTTGAGCTTAACCTACAAAAGAATATTTATTCTCCCCGCTCAATGAGAAACCTTCACCAACACTTTTCCAAATATTTCCTCACATAACCTCATGTTTTGTTGCATGATTCCCGAGGAAATTAGCCCCTAAAAGATAGGAATTTCCTCCTAATTGACTGCGCAATTCCCAAGGATTGATCTCCTGATATCACGTAAAAATTGTACACTCAAACTAGTATACAACTCGTGTTGCACTGCCTTGTCATCTCCACTTCAACTGAGGAATTCAAATTCCTTGCATGGATTAGATATTTTGGGTTGATTGATCAGTTAAATGACAAATATCTGAGTTAGACTGTTGTGCCACTGCTCAATTGACCTTCAACTAACTCTATCAATAGTTAAAGGTCAGTTAATTGAATACAAATTAAAATAATTGAATTGGATTACTAAAATTTAGAAATTCCACGTGCATAACTAAACTCCAATCCCTCTAACTCGAATTTACTGAGCTAACTAAGTGACAAGAGACATGTTACACTAGTTAATTGCCTCCAAGTTGTCATGCTGGCTTGGAAATTCGATTTACTCAATTTGACTAAGGTTGAAGTCAAACTGAGCCTTTCTTGCTACATTTTTTCAACGCTATAATTGTTAGTAGAGATTTGAAAATACTAGAGAAACTAGAGAAATACATAGCCCACTCAATGGCACCATACTATAAACATTACTACCTGGCTGAGAGGATCATCAAAATGAACAAGCTCCCATCAATTGGGGCCTAAGGAGAGGCCATGGCAAGTGAAGAAGTGGGTATAGAATTGGATGAGCTTTTGAATGCAAGGGAGTTTCCTTTTAGAGTCTTCACTAATAAACTCGCCAAAGACAACCTTAAGCAACATTGTGTGGATCTTGCCAAGTAGTAGAGAGTTTTGAACTCATTCTTGGTATTTTTGAAGAAGGATGTTCCAAACCTCTCCGAGAGCACCTTAGAGTACCACATCATCATGAATAGCTTGCTACCTAAAAAAATTAAGATGACCACATCATAATATGAGATATGGGTGGCTTGTCTTCGGGAAATCATAAAGCGCCCATGTGAAGATCTAATCAAACTGTAACAATTGTCGGTCTCATTTCTAGGAATTATGTATTTTCCTATATTATATTTGAAAATCATGAGAAGCTAAAGGATTGTAACTAACCCCAAAGAAGTCTTAAATTCCGAAGGTGAAATTACTAACTTAGTCTATAAATGTTGTAAAAATATTAGTATCAAGGACATAATGAATCTCGTTGAAATCCCTACAGGCTATAGCTAGGAAGGTAGTGCATTTGTATTCGTTGAAATGTATATTGAGAAGCCTTGTTAGCCACTACTGAAGCCATAATTTGACATGCATTGTGTGTTTTTTTAGACTATTATTTAGGAAGTTTATTCTTGTATGCAATTTTTGAGATGTAAAATTTCTAGGTCATAGAATAATCTTTGGAATAAATAATCTCATATCACATGTTTATTATTTCAATTCCATAGCATTCATTGATGAGCACTTGTTATGCCAAAAACTAACTATTTAGTATTTGATCTAGTAAGTTAAGCATTGATTATGTCATGGATATCAACTAACTATTTCCTTAAATGTGTATTTGCGGTGTTTTATTTTTTCATTTATTCCTAGTTCTTATCTAACTTCAAACTTTTAATTAGTTTAGATTAGTTTCATTCTCACATTTGGATAGTTTTTAGCTTAGAATTGACATCTTGTCACTGTGATGATAACTAAATATCTCACAGCATCTCAAAAAACAAACATGGTTACTGGGCTAGAATCTGGATGGGTCTGTTACCCTGAACGATGTCAGGCCTAGTTGGGACCTCATACCAAATAAAACCCATTATCACTATTGATGGTTAATTAATCTCTGCCAACACAACCCATTCTATAATTTTAATGATTAGAACTTATAATTCCAACAATCCATAAAAATCCTACTTGTAATGTACCCTCTACTAACCTTGGCCCAAAAAAAAAGGGTTAGAAGAAGGCAGTTATGATGTTGACCCAATATCCATGGTCTAATTATGGAAATGGGGTCCAAATTCTCGACCTTTTTCAACTCCCTTGCGATAAAAATAGATACCATCATCGCGTTTGTTTCATTGAGACCTTTCCAATGATATAGAATTTTCCTCAATCCGACTTATGGATAGAAATTTATAACCATCCACAACTAGGCCCATTATAAGTCTTCCACATCATCAATGGTTCCCATGTGGAAACTAGGCGCAACTCGTGTGAAATCCTACATGGTGACCCTGCCACCATGGACAACTCTATGTGGATATGTGCGCTACTCTAGGTAGTTAGAGGCTAGCCTAATCCGCAAATCCATGAAACCTAACTCTTCCTAGGGCCTCGACCCCGGACTTGGCTAGGGTCTCGACCCTCGAACTCTAATCTCGTTGAAGCTCTGACCCCAACTAAGTTCAGTTCTCCCGACTAGCCAGGTTTTGCGAGGCTAATCGACCTCAAAAGGTCCTAACCATTTGACCTTTTCACACGCTTAGCCAATTTTCCTCCCGATATTCAGTGCTTAAACAAAACTCATCCATGGCTATTAGACCTCTGCACACACACATTTAGATATATGCATATAACATGACGTTGTTTATTCTGAGCTTAGAAAAATATTGACCCAAATATCGAGCTTATAACTAAACACCAACCAGATATACAAGTTAATTACATAGGTCATTGAAACACAAAGATAACATTCCAACAACTAGAATTTACTCATCCTTCATGATCAACTAATTAGATTGAATTCAAGATCAGAGTATTTAATCAATCAACTCGCATACATAGAGAAAATAAATAACAAATGGTCCAACAATTCATACTCATCAATTTTAATGAAAGGGACATAGAGATTCAAACACTTAAACATACAAGAATTACATCAATTCTCAGGCACATGTATAGGAATTTTAATATCTCATTAACACACATGATATCACACTCCTTAAATCAACATAATATTTAATCCATCATGATAAACATGTACATGTCATTTAAATCTTAGGAGCATGATTGAATACTTACCTTATGTGGAAAATTGGTTGGTAATTAAGAGTGGGGCTTCAACTCTCCACCCAACCATATACAAGCTACAACCACAGTTACTTGTAGTTGTCACCCCCGAGTTAGATTCCAAAGCTTGAGGTGGAGTGCTTATGAGGGGAATCTTCAAACAATAAACAATTGAAACAAGATATCACAAGGCCACCCTTCCTGCATCCACCACTACAGATCTTTTTAGGCCTATCAAACAAGATCAACATCCATACCAGGATACCAAAATACAAAGCATCTCATCTTGCTATCAAGAGAAGAGATTCCACTTACAAGTGAAGTTTCATCAGTTGGATAAGTTATTGTTGTGGTAAAGAGACTACCTATCCAGGTACTTCATAAGTGATTCAAACACTATATATTTAACCCCAAGGAAACTTTTAGTGTTTCATCATCCCTCACAAATACCAGAGTGTCTCTCACTTAACCAGTATTTTCGTTAATGCACAAGCTATAGAGAAAGAGTTCGGATTTCCCAGAGTGGTAGGTGAAATATCTTGATGTTTCGAATCCCAAAGACAATCCATCATCAGGACAAAGAGTGAGGAAACAAGAGTCGATCAGAGGATGCATAAATAGATAACTGAACCAAAAAAACAAGAACACACAAGCTCCCCAGTGTGTTCTTCAACCTTCAGAATTTTATCCAAAAAAGCCATCATGAGAGTTTTTTAGTTGGTTTATAATATTTCCAGAGGTTAGCAACAACGAATTTTGTTCAATGAATTATTTGCATTCTCACCTACACCCTTGGGGGTATTTTTGTTCTCTTACTATAGTGTTCCGTGTGTGTTTCCTTCCATTTCCTCTGCATGCCCTCATAGAACTTGTTCTCTATACATATTCCCTATGTGTGTGAGAGTCATGAATGAAGGTCCTCTTTTCAAACAGAAAAACCGTCCCTCTTCCTTCCAGCTTCATGTTAATCAACCCCCTCAGGACATCACTACCCATGCTACCTTTAAATTTTTGTCCTCTTCTTGCTTGTTGATGGAGGTAAATGACACCTAGGCCTATCCATTTCTCTTTCAGTTTATTTATGGCACAATCAACCCATTTAAAACCACTCAGCCAATCGGGATTGATATTTAAAACAAAATTTTCCTCAAGAATTCTCCTTCCTCATGGAATGGAATCGCTATCTTTCTCTTAACCATTCTAATTACTTACAATTTATTTGAAATAAGGAATATCAACGAGGGTCATCACACTACCCAAATTATTTAAGAAAAAAAACTTACCATAAATAATAAATATTGTTTGCTACACAAATAACCTATTCCGTTAATTTTATTCATGAGATTGTCGTGCAATGCTTCATGTAATATACTTATATACTCACATATCTTCATTTACTTTCTCTTTAACAAAATGAACAACTTATGATTTTATGTTTTTGGTATTTTGTTAAGTTAAGGTGACTAAGTAAGAGTTGAAAAAATAATTTAATGTATATTTTGATCCAGGTGGATATCGGTGGCCACTCGCCTATTCCATTTGGACCCGCACCATCAATTCTTTTAGTCTTCACTGTCAGCACAACTTACTATTTTTAGCAGGTTTTCGGGTCCTGCAATCCCAGAGCCGTTTTGGGGACTTAATGATCCAGATGGATATTGGTGGCCACCCACCGATTCCATTTGAACCCCCACCATCAGTTCTTTCAGTTTGTAAGTTTCAGCACAACTTACTATTTTTAGCATTTTTTCGGGTCTTGAACTTTCGAAGCCGTTTTGAGGCCCTAAACGACACTTTTTGGGAAAAATGGGAACAAAATGGGTTAATAGACCATGTTTCTCACTCAAAAGTTGCAGTCCTCGAACATATCTTTCTAACGAGGTATGGAGTGCGTCAAACGGAGATTGTATGCCAAAGTTACGTCCCTGGGAAGTTGAAACACCAATTTACCCAAACGGGACCCACAAATTTGGCGCTTTATGTCCTAGGGTTAGGTTTTTTGATTTTTGGGTTTTATATTGTTTCTCAAAAATAAATAGGCCTTCAAGCCTCAATGCAACACATTTTAGGGGCTGGTAGCCTACACATATCTTCTTAGAGATACGCTACTAGTGCCCTAGCTCATTTATTTCCATTATTTCTATAAGCATGTTTCAGTCATTTGTTTTGTAACACAGTTCAGAGGCCTGTAGATGCCACATCTCTTCTTAGAGATAAGCCTACCAACGCCCTAGATGTTTATTTACATTCTGTCTGTAAAAAAATTTCAGTTCTGTAACACAGTTTAGAGGTCTGTAGTCGCCACATATTTTCTCAGAGATACACTACTAGTGCCCTAGCTAGTTTATTTTAGTCATTTGATTTTAATAAAATGAAGCATTATTTCCACTACATTTATGTATCTATGGCTATATGTGTATTCTGTTGCGTTCTTGCAAAAAATCCAGATCAGTGGTATTAGAGCGGTCTTCTCTTTCTCTATTTTTCTTTTCATGTCCCCAACGCGGCTAGGGTATAAGGAGTTCAACCTCACGAACCCCAACGACCCCCCATGGCAGAAGGAAAGAAAGACGAGGGAGCAGGTGATCCTATCAAAATCTTGCTTGAGGAGTCCCTCGAGAAATATAGCAACACGATGATGGATAACTTTGCTCAGATCCTTCAACGACTGCCCACCAGTGGCATATCTACATCCAGCACGTCCGCCAATAGGTCTGCGACATCCTGGACAAATCCAATACCAAGTTCAGTAGAATTCCCCCCCCCCCATGGAGGAACTTAACGCAATGGGGACAATTTCTTCCTAAGGAGGGAGGAATGATTCAGATGAATATCGATGGCCACCCACCTATTCCATTTGGACCCGCACCATCAATTCTTTTAGTCTTCACTAGCAGCACAACTTACTATTTTTAGCAGGTTTTCAGGTCTTGCACTCTGGGAGCCGTTTTGGGGACATAATGATCCAGGTGTATATTGGTGGCCACCCACCGATTCAATTTGAACCCCCACAATCAGTTCTTTCAGTTTGTAAGTTTCAACACAACTTACTATTTTTAACATTTTTTCGGGTCCTGAACTTCCGAAGCCGTTTTGAGGCCGTAAACAATGCTTTTTGGGAAAACCGAGAGTAACATCGGTCTATAGATCGATGTTTCTCACTCAAAATTTGTAGTCCTCAAATAGATCTTTCTAACGAGGCATGGAGCACGTCAAACAAAGGTGGTATGCCAAAGTTATGTCCTCGAGAAGTTGAAACACCAATTTACCCAAACGAGACCCACAATTTTGGCTTTTCATCTCCAAGGGTTACGTTTTTGGATGTTTAAGGTTTTACATTGTTTCTCAACAATAAATAGGCCTTCGAGCCTCAATGTAACACAGTTCAGGGGCCGGTAGCCGACATATCTCTTCTCAGAGATACGCTATCAGTGCCCTAGCTCATTTATTTCCATTATTTCTATAAGCATGTTTCAATCATTTGTTTTGTAACACAACTCAGAGGCCTGTAGCCGCCACATCTCTACTTAGAGATAAGCCTACCAACGCCCTAGATTTTTATTTACATTCTGTCTGTAAACTACTTTCAGTTCTGTAACACAGTTCAAAGGCTTGTAGCCGCCACATCTCTTCTCAGAGATACATTACCAGCGCCCTAGCTAGTTTATTTCAGTCATTTGATTTTAATAAAATGAAGCATTATTTCCACTGCATATCTGTATCTATGGCTATATGTGTATTCTGTTGCGTTCCTGCAAAAAATCTGGATCATATTTGGATTTGAATAGTTGATATTAAATATAATGTTTTTTCATAGAAATAATCACATATTCATTTACATTCCACTGAATTCATGTATTTTCAGTAATAGCATGAAAATATAAACAAATTTAAATAAGAGCATGAAACTTTTTAACATATGAAACCACATTCAAATATTAATGACATAATTATACAAAGTAGTAATATGACTACTTATTAATCCTTTGAGCACATGGAATCAATTGTGTATAAATAACTTCCTCTTAGCCATAGGGATTACGTGGATACCTTCCCAAATGAGCTATAAAGCAAGCAAGGAAAAACTTCACCCATAAGTAATTTAACTCTTACATAACCTTATATATAATGTCACATGTTCCAAATTAACTATTTATAGCTATTAATGAATCTCCAATTCATATAACATCATTTACCAACAATTACTCAACATATATTACTCTACCCCATGCCATTACCCACCTAGCTTAGTTATTTCACCATCAAACTTTATCGTGTTGAGAAAACCTTCATGAATAAACTATAAATATAGCACAACATTTTTAATCAAACCACAATACCAACAAGGGTTGCATGGCAACGTAGTCCCTTCCACACAAATTTCCAAAAAGATATTACTTAATTATTAGCCTAAACCAAGTGATTACAAAAGAATTTAATTCAATTTATGTAAGAATTCATATGAATTGAAACTTTATGGCCTTATCTTAATGATTTTGCGTAGATGACTTACACAAAACTAAATGAACATGAACTATGAGCAATATAAGAACTATTCATAAAATTAATATGATAGCCTAGTGAAGCATGCAACCCAAATATTTGCACCAAGGCTCATGGATGACAAGTTTTATGTAAAAAATGATTACTTTGTTGTGCCATTCAAAGGTTTAGTTGTTGCATAATTTTTTATTACATTCCACTTATATTTCTTACAAATTAAAAAAAACTAAAAATCAATTATGTTTCTTGTGAATTAAGAACTTCAACATCAACTATGCTATTATGTTACCTATGCTTCCATGATATGTAGTTTCTATTATTACACGTAGAGAATTTTGAATTAAGCTCCATCAAATGAGAAAAGAGATTGTATTTTTTTATTATTAATTAAACAAAATATTTATTAAAAATAAGAACATGTTTTACAAATTATAATAAATTATTACCTACATTTTTTAGATTCTTGAAAGTGTATGGGATTAATAACATCAAGATGATGGTGAAGGTAGCTGATTTTAGATAATGGTTACACACTTGGAGACAACTAAGCTTACCCTCTACTAATGGTAAGGGTCCTATGCTTCTCCCCAACTAGCTTCGCTAAAACCAATATTGTACTTAGGCACTCAATTCATAGGCTTAAGGATTGGCGGATTGGAGAAATGGCAAAGAGTTGCCAGATATACGAGGTTTGAGACAATACAAGAAGAAGAGGAACCTCAACCAAGCAAACTCAAATATTTCATTGGCGATGACACATCTAATCACATGTTCAAACTTCACAACTTCCCTCTATGTCATGAATTTTCTCAACTATGCAAGTATTCTTTACCTGCAAAGTTTCATAATTCACTTTCAAACACGTGAATTAGCTGACAATTTTAGGCCAAATCGATATAATTAGGTACAATTTAAAATAATTTACTTGATAGTTTTAGACAATATTTTTCGTTACGTTATTATTAACTATAGTTGAGATTTCTCCAATTACATTTGGGGACAATTAAGAATGACATTTAAACTAATCAAGTATTTTCTCAGGATTTCCTTCAGAAAGCCCACATTTGACATTTTAGATGTCTAGACTTGATTAAGAGTAATTGCTTTTTAAGAAATTCAATTAAGATAAGGTTGTGTTGCACAATTCCAAAATATATAATAATAAGTGTTATTAAATTGGAAGGGGTCATATACAACCCCGAAGGAGAAATAGTGTCGAAATTCGCTTAGGGTATAGGATGGACATCAAACAATCAACCAAAGGCCTTAACACTACGACACAGGCTGAGCATAGACTTAGAAAAGGGAATTCATCAAATTATTGTATTTGGATACTCCATGATAACAATCCAAAAATTTCACCAAAGTAAGAGCTCACTTAGGAAATGTTGAAAACGACAACAAGAAATATTGAAAATGGCACCAAAAGAGGCTTCTGATTTAATTTTCCCTTAATTAAATTAGAAGTAAATTGTAATTCCACATCACATGACAACTTGTAATTGTTAAATGAGTGTGGAAGACTTATTTATCTTAGTTAATTCGAGTTGAGGGTCAAACTAGAGGCATGTAGGGTGTCTCCTACTTTTTAGGAGCCCTAATTGAGTTACTTGTGAGTTGTAATTAGTTAACTCAAGTATTTGAGTCAAAATCAGTTTAATTAGTTCTAACTGAGGGATGAGCTAGTGATAGGTCCAGTGAATTAAATCTGATTTAATTCATGAGTAGTGATCAATCAATTAACTGATAATTCGCTATAAATAGTTATTGCATGTCAGTTATATGGAAGGCCTAGTTGAGATTGGGGTTAAAGGGGAGATAACTATCAATTGTATAATTAAAACATCGTACAGGTCATGCATGAGGTCATCAAAAGCCTTCGATGTTCTTAGAAATCATTAATTGGGAATTTCCTAATCAATAGGGACTCAATTAGACCAGGAATGCGTAAGCAAAGGCTAGTCAGGCAAAGGCAAGCAACTAGTTAAATATTGGACCAAAATTGCTTAGATCAGAGTGAGACTATCAACAGAGTGCAGAGGTTTCTTAGGAAGAGAAATGACATTTTATTGTTTCATGTTCTCGACTTTATGCAATATACAGATAGCAGGGTTTTTAGCTGAGGCTTTCCCTAGATACATCTTGTGTTGTGCGATTGGTAATTCTTTCTCTTACTTGTTTATGTGATTGTACAATCGTAATTGGTTTTCACAATTTGTAGATTGATTCAGTATATTTTTTTAGTACATTAAAATATCAGCTGAATCATTTAGATAATTTATACAGGTATTAGAGCAGGAATCACTATAGAAGAGAAGAACCAGAGTTTGTTTTGAACAAGTGAATCAAATTTGCAAATTTATTCTTCATGACTAACAACAGATCAATATGTCTTTCTATAGATTGAGACTCGAATTTTCCCTTGAGGGTAATTCAAATTACATAGCATAGAAGGACACGATGGAGGCAGTCTTGGAGGACAATGGACTGAAGGAATTCATAGATACTGATCTTCCCAATCCCGCAGCAGCAGGTGCTCAAAATCTTGATGCATGGAAGAAGAATATAGCAAAGGCAAGAAGGATTCTGTTAGAAGGAATTTGATATCATATTGTCTTGAACCTCCATGGAAAGGAAACTCCATATGCTATGTGGTAGGCCTTAACATATTTGTTTCATAATATCAACGAACACAGGAAGTTGGCGCTAAAGGACAAGCTTAGAAAGATCAAGATGGAGGACGGTGATACGATACCAAAATGCTTGATGAAGTTCACTCAATGTTGAGATGAGCTTGGAAGTGTTGGTGTGACAGTAGCCCATGATGATTTGGTGAGACTAACACTTATAGGCCTTCCAAAGAGCTGGGATAGCTACCAGGACTCAGTGAATGGGAGGAAAAATCTATCAGAGTGGGAGTGATTGTGGTACGACTTGGAAAAAGAAGAGATAAGGTGGAGCACCAGAGATGGGACCTCTTCCAAAGACAAAGAAGAAGATTTTGCATTAGTCGAAAAAGGCAAGAAATCCAAGGGAAATAATTCCCAAGGCAAAGAGGGCAAGATATACTTGTCCAAGATCAAGTGTTTTCACTGTCATGAGTACGGGAACTATGCCACGAAATGTCCACATAAGACAAGAAAGAAGGAACCTGTAGTTGCAATAGTAGGTGAAGCTCTAGCTTCACAGTTCGAGCTTGATTTTACTATCATTGTATGCATGGACAACACTGTAATGGGATGCATGTGGTATCTCGACAATGGTTCCTCATTTCGTATGACGGGGAATAAAGATCTCTTTAGTGACTTGGAGGAGAAGGACCTCCAACAAAACATAGAGTTTGGAGATGACAGGAGGTATAGTGTGACCAATATATGTACGATTACCTTATGCATTTCAAGCTCCTGTGGTTATAAGTTATTGAAGAGCTTTCCAGATTATCCACAGTGTTAAAGAACATTCGTCGACGTTTCGAATCCCAGCGAGATCCATCTTCAGGACCTTTCAGAGGGAGTCTGGCTCCCCTCTGAGATTGACAAATCTTTTGTTTTTTCCAGAACTAAAGAAGAATCTTGTTTCCGTAGCGGTATTGGAAGACCGTGGCTATGATGTTATATTATAAAAGGAAAGATTTTCCTTAAACACATCGCCACAAGACCGATGAAATTGATCAGTGTGCGAGTCAAGAACCTGTATGCTCTTGAGGTCGAAGATGCATGCAAAGCTTTGAGGAGCAAAGCAAAGGTTAGAGACTTGGTGGTTGAGAGGGAGCATGAATTATCTCTCAACATGCAGCCTCAGAAGAAGCCTCAGATAGTTGTGAAGCAACCACAATTAGAGAAGTAGAGAGGAGACCGATTGGAGGCATCCACTCAAGCAGATACCTCCACTAGGGGGAAATTTCGAGCCAAGTGGGCAGAGGGAGAACATGTAGCCATACCTCTAGGTGAGAGGTGGGACAATGTGAAGTAATAGTCCCAAGGGTGCATAAATTTGGGGAGGGTAAATTGAGATGTCTTGTCTCATGGATCATTACACTAATCTGCATGATACGTCACAGTAGTAGGATGGGTGGCGATTGATGTAGTCAGATGTCAGAGTAACAAATGTCAGATAATGGAGCGCAGATCAGATTTGGTAGCAGGTGCAAATGGCACAAATGCAGAGTCATCAACAATGCAAAGTTTTTAGTAGACAATGTAGTAGCTAACAATAGTCAAAGACTGCGGAGGCAGTGCATCATGTCTTTGATTCGTTTGGATGGCACCGATTTCGAAGTTGCGTGCTTAAACAACAGAAAGTGTTGCATGCAAAAATTCCAAAGGTCCATGATTGGGATAGAGTTTAGTGCTGTGACAGGAGGAGTGTTGAAAATGACAAGCTAGAAATATTGAAAATGGCACCAAAGAGCTTGATTTAATTTTTTCCTTACTTAAATTAAAAATAAATTGTAATTTCATCTCATGACAACTTGTATTAGTTAACTGAGTCAGGAAGACTTAGTTAGCTTAGTTAGTCGGGTTGAGGTCAAACTCGAGGCATATTGGGTCAATATATACTGAGATCCCTAGTTGAGTTATTTGTGAGTTGTAATTAGTTAACTCAAGTATTTGTGTTAAAATCAATTTAACTAGTTCTAATTGAGAGATGGGCTAGTGATAGGTCCAGTGAATTAAATCTGATTTAATTCACAAGTAGTGATCAATCAGTTAACTGATAATTCGCTATAAATAGATGTTGCATGATAGTTTTAAGGAAGGCCCAGTTGAGATTGGGGTTAAAGGGAAGACAACTATTAGTTTTATAATTAGAAATTTGTACAGGTCATGCATGAGGTCATCGGGAAGCCCGTGATGTATTGCACAATCATTAATTGGGATTTCCTGATTACTAGGGGCTCAATTAGCCTAGGAATGCATAAGCAAGGATGGTTAGGCAGAGGCAAGGAATTGGTTAAATATTGGACCAAACTTGCTTAGATCATAGCAGGATCAGAGTGAGACAATCAAGAAAGTGCAAAGGTTTATTAGGAAGAGAAATAGCATTATGTTGTTTCATGTTCTTGACTTTATGCAATATACAAATAGCGGTGATTTTAGCTGAGGCTTTCCCTAGATACATCTTGTGTTGTGCGATTGATAATTCTTTCTCTTGCTTGTTTATGTGATTGTGCGATTTTAATTGGTTTCCGCAATTTGTATATTGATTCAATATTTTTTTTTAGTACATTACAAGATCGGTTGAATCTATTTAGATATTTCTATAGGAAATATTAGACGCCATTGACCATAATAATATGGATTCAAATTCAAAAGTTTGAAACTATTAGGTTTTACCATATAAAAAGGGAAAATAACCCAATTGCCGACGAATAGGCCAATAAGGGAGAAAATATAGAAGAGAGGAACAATATTAAGGACCAAGGCGATCCATTCATTATTCATGTTCAATGAATCTCGACTTAACTTCCTTAGGAAGATTAAGACCCATTAAAAGTATGATCAAGTGGATTATACAACTCGTTAGTCTATTTATTACTGACTCTAATCCCGGTTATATGATTAGATTGGTGGTTTGCTCTTCGAGCAAGTTGAGTTATTGGGAATGGCCTTCCAGATGGGGAAGCAAGAATAAGGAACCCATGGCAGCGTTGATATACTCCACTACGATTGCAATTGGAAGTTGGGTGAAGGATTTTGAGTAGGAATATTGTGTCTTGATGATGCAAACCTTATACGAGATCATTAAATATGAAGCAATGGATGCTAGAGCAACATGAGAAGGAATTCTACAATATAAAAGAAGCATATTATCCTTGAAATATTCAATGATTTATGTTTGAGCCTCTATGTATGGTATTATGGCCTCCCCGAGCCAAGAAATCAATGTAAATGACAACAAGGATCACATGTTGTCCATAATGGAAGTAGTTTTTGCTACGATGTTGAAGCTTAGGGAGCAGGTAACTCTAGAAGCTTGATCACATTTCACCTTGCTTAACTGGAAATTGTAAAATATGAGAAAAGAGTTGGAGTGCCTCCAACTCGTGGTGGAGAATCTAGCAAAGAAGGTGGTCAATCAAAATCTCAAAGTGGACAATATTGAGGTTACAATGGAAACGACGATTGTTGGTGTTTTAAAGAAGTCTATGGTCTCTCTGCACCCCCATGCTCCCCTCTTCCTCTTAGTGCTCTTGAAGGGAAGCAACCCATTGTCCCTCGAAAACAAACGCTGGAAGAACCTCCCTTGTACCAGATGGACGTGGCAAAGAACGAGCAAGATGATGGTGAACAGGCGCAAATGGAAGCAAGTGGATAAGAAATTTAGTAATGTTTGGGTGTTTTGCAATTTTGCTAAATACTGTGGGGTTTTTTTGGTGGATATATTGCATAAATGTTGTAAGAATCCAAGCTCATCCCGAACTTGTGTAAATTTGGAGAAACAATGCGGAATAATATCATTCTTCTACATCCAGGGATAATTTTAAGGATGGAAAATTATCTTGAAGTTTAAAAAATTGGCGAATCTCATTAGTCCCTAATATGCAAACTATAAAATGTTTATTGATGTATTTGAAAATTTTTCAAATTTATAATGATATTATATATATTGTCTATATAATGTTGGCGATTTTTAACGTGAAATAATTTTATATTGTAAAATTTGGGAGAATATTTTTTATAAAAAAATGGGAATTGACGAATATTTTTTTTGGAAAAACCATGGAAAATTAGCCCACCTACGAATATTAGCCCCTAAAATTTTCCATGTCTACATCTCTCCTAACTCTCTAAGTGCTCCTCAAGAGAAGCAACCTAACGATCCCCAAAAACAAACTATAGAAGAACCTCCCCTACACCAGGGAGAGAACCAGCAAGTTGATGGTGAACATGCAAAAATGGAAGGAAGTGGACAAGAAATTTAGTAATGTTTGAATGTTGTGCAATTTTACTAAATATTGTGGATTTTTGTGTGTGTGGATATATAGCATAAATATTATAAGAATCCTTGCATAAAAAAGACTAGATAAAAATAGAATATTTAGTGAACAATTCTAATTTACCACTAAAAAATTATTATCTTTGTATGTAACTATTTTGGCCCGTACTCCAATTAAATCAATATACTCTATTATTTCTATAAAAAAAATGAAAAATCAATATTATGAATTTGATTTATAACTTTAAACTTTATTTTTTATTTTTTTATATTTATATTTATATGTAAAATTTTAATATTACATATAAATTTACATTTATCTCAAAAGCCCACGTGTGAGGTGCAACTCATATTCGGAAGAAGTGACTCGACATGTAAAGATGGAGAGAAATTCCATTTATTCCAAAACATTTCTGACAGTTTGAATCAGGTCGATGGGTATCAATTCTTTATTTCTGGCTCGTAGCTGAAAGCCTACCTTGTACAAATTGAGAGGTATGATCCATATAGAGAAGTATGAGGTGAAACTCATTAATAGGGACATCTCGTGTACCAATCTCATAAAATGAATGACGTTGGTATCTAGATTAGAGATGCTATGAGACCAAAAAAATTGAGTCTTTAAAATGCTAATATTTTTTCATAACTTTTGATATAAAAATACTAATATTAAAAGCATCTACTTATTTATATTTTATTGTTTTAATATATATATAGAGTACTCAATCATGATCACCAAAATATTTATATTTTATTGTTTGAATAACAAATAAGTGAAGTAAAGATAATCTCATTGTCTCATATAGAGATTAATACGATTTGAGATTCAACATTTGTAGCCCGAGGACTTCTAAGAGGGAAAACCAACTGCAATCAAAGAAAAAATAAACCTGTAAATTATGTTAAATTTTGAAAAAGAATGAAGATAATGAAAGTGAAATTAAATATTAAGTTTTACTTGTAAATCCTTGTGTGTACAATGGTAAACACAATGTTAGATGCGATGGTATGATTTTTTTATGGTTATGCAGTTTGTTAATTTGTTACTCAACAGAACTAGGACTCTAGAGTTGGTGGAGTGGAAAGAGCTATTTAGTTTTAGGTAATATGATTATAATTTATTTAAATATGGTTTTAGCTTTAGTTTTATTTTGATTACAAGATGCCAACTATGATCTCCATGAAAATTGGTGAATTCTCAAGGTGACCAAATTTCAAGGATGACATGGGACACATGTCAAAGCTGAAATAAGACACACAAACTTTTAAGCCAATCACATGCTAACAAATTATTATTTTTTAATGAAAATAAAAAATACTTTAATGATTTAGAAGTTGTCATGGTCAATGCTAAACTCATAGTGATCAACAGACAAATCAACATGATTTATAAAGTTAAAAATTAGAAGTTGTCATGGTCAATGCTAAACTGTTAGTGATCAATAGGCAAATTGATAATCATGTCTTAGCAAGGACTGATAAGAACTTTATTCAACTAATAGAACTTGAACTTTATTCAACTAATAGAGCTCATTATTAGCAAATTTAAATATAAAGATTTGATCCCTCTCGACTAGATAGATATGGAGTTAAGCAGGTTGGTTTAATTACCCCTTTTAAATAGACTATATTCCACATGAATACCATGGACAATATCATTGGTTCTCATAAACATAAAGCTGAAAACCATTGGAACCAAGTCAAATTTATCTTAACTACCCAACCAAAATTAATTAAAAACAAATAATAACTTAAAATTTTTATTTTAATATAATTATTATTATTATTTCTTTTTTACCCTAACTACCTAACATAAATTGATTAAAAAAAAATAACATAATTTTCTTATTTTATCATAAAATTATTTTTCTAAACTAAATCAAAATATTGACCACCTACTATACCTAATTTATATACATAACAACAAATACCTAATTTATATACATAACAACAAATTCACTCCACACAAAAACATTTATGTTAAAATAATAATATCTCAACCAACCTCATTTAAAATATATATATATAATATATATATATACCAAAGAAAATTACATATCCAAGATGAAGTGTCAAATCTTCACTTTAAAAATGAATATTTTTCAAATATTAAAAAAAACTTAACCTGCAGAAATATTTTCCCTCTCCTCTTTCCCCGTCTTTCTTCTCGCCTTTCTGGAGTTCAAAAAGCGGTACGTCACATAGGTTATACAGGTACTATGCACTATCCTCATAGGAAGTTTAACTTTTACATCACCCCAAGTACAATATTCCATGATCCAAAACGAATAAATTATAATTATTAATTCATTTTTTATTTGTATGACACTTTTTGACCGACACTTTCTCAACATATAGTGCTTCACTCCATGCATACTATGACCCACTTAACTTAACCACACCATCATTAAATTTTCTTAATCTAGTAAAGACTCAATCAAACCACAATACTATGAAAACTTTGCTCAACAAACACCTACCTATCTAAGAATTGATTACTAACAAATTCAACTATAAATAATGTTTTTCGATTATCAAGAGTTAGCTTGAATTTATATATATGGTATAATTTTTTTTGGTGTCAAGAGGCGATCTAGAGGAGAGATGTGAAATAAAATTATATTTAAAAATATTAAAATAATAATTTAAATTAACAAATTAAAAATAGTAATAATAAAATAAATTAATTTTCATTATTTCAATTTACATAATTTTATATCATTTTATATAAAGATATAAAATAATATAAAGTAAAAAAAAAAAATCTTTGAGTATGAAGAAGAAATGCAATTTATTCATTATTTAATATGGAGATGAGTAAAAAAAAATTGTTTTACTTTTTATTACTAGGAAAAATTGTAATTTACCGTGATGTGGAGAGCACAAATTATAAATAAAATATTTCAATGTCAATTACATATATATTAAATTATTTTAATGCCAATTAAATATATATTATACCAGCCTAGACTCATCTTAACTCTAGATCTATCAAGCTTTTAGAGAGATCAAAGCTCTTTTAAAGTAGATGTTTACATCCAAAAAGATTTAGTCCTTCTCAACACTCGGTATATCCAAAATCAAAATGAATTTATCTTAATAATAATAATGCAATAACATAATAACTAGTAAAAAAAAAAAAACCAACCCAAAAAAATTCATATAAAAAAGTGAACATTTTTATGGACAAGCATCAACAAAAAGAAATTGTCAAATCTTCATATAAATACTTTTTCAATATTAAAAAAAGGCAAGCTAAGAAAATGAAATGAAATGATTAGATAAATAAAATATTATCCACTCTCACCTTTCCACTTGTTTTTTCATATTTATATTATTAAAAGGAGTAAATTACAAAGTGGTGAGATAAAATATTTTCATTTTCCCCCACTTTTCCTCATCATCATCTCCCTGTAACCTAGTAGTAAGATCTATAAATTCTTCATATTATATTTATTTTAGATAGCTTTATATATATCAAAATAATTAAATTGAGAAACTTTACCAAAGCCCAAAGCTTAATATTTTAAAGGCATTATTTTGGCTCCAAAATGATACTTGGAATAAAAGGTAAAATGTCATATATTACATATTATATAATCATAGATGTGTAGTAAAAGAAATCAAAACAAGGCATTGCATTTCTCTGTGTCATTGAATAGCGTTTACTTTCTTTCTCTTAAGTCTAATATAGTGATATGAAACATTACTCCATGCTTTAATCACTTCACCTTATTGGTCCTAACCATTGTAAGGTCGTTCTTGTGATTATACATTTCCTCCTTATCAAGCTCACTTATTCTTGAGAAGTTACACAACGTGCCATTGATGTCCACCCAACCATTCACAAGTTGATCATTGTGTCAACAAAGTCCCCTTTTTATTAGTGTCTATTAACTCACGAATGACACCTTATATATATATATATATATATATATATATATATATATATATATATATATATATATATATATCAACAAAGTCCCATTTTTATTGTCTATTAACTCACGAATGACACCTTATATATATATATATATATATATATCAACAAAGTCCCCTTTTTATTAGTGTCTATTAACTCACGAATGACACCTTTCCCTCTTATCTGCAACAAAATTATATAGTTTCATTTGGTATTGTTCCTTAAGCATTTGAAAATGAAAATAAATGATTCCCCTTAACTACCATCCATCGTTGTTATGGGCTTTCGCTGGTCAAAATCCCGTGCAACTTTGGTCATCATGTTGTCACCAAGCTAGGAATATAAAACCTTGATGTATCACTTGTTGTCTTCATCATTACAATCCCTTTGCTACCATGGGCACTGCAAAATTATGTGCCCCTTGAAAGAAAACAAAGAAACAAATTAGGGTTGCAAAAACAAAACCAAAAATTCTTAACATATCGATGCTATGTACTTTCACCAACCATAAACCTTCCCCACTTTGGTCATAATGTTGTCGCCAAGTTGGGAACATAAAATTTTACTATATCAATCGTTGTTTTCATTGTTGCAATGCCTCTGCTTCCATGGCTTTTGCAAATTTATTTATTCTTGAAATCAATCAAATAAATAAATTAAACACACCTTGCCTCCCTAACCCCTCAAAAAGGATTTTATCATATATTGAAACCAAAGAAAAACAAGTGAACCATATCGCTATAGTGAACCCTATCTTCCATTGAACTATTAAGGGTTTTCAATCCGTCTTTTGTCTCTATGTTGTGATCATTGCTAAAAGTTCCAACTACCATCATCAAAGTTTTATAAACTTATTTCCTCCACACTATGTGGCTATCTTAAGTTTTGTCCCAAACATTATTATTGAGCTCCTAGAAAAAAACCACCATTAAGGGGAGGGGACTTCACCACCTATTATGCTTCACTCTATGAAGAAAATCACTTGCCCCAACCCCTATGTTCCCAAGAAAACTATAAATGAGGACAACAACTATAATCTATTATATATATATATATATTTTTTTTAACTGAGACAGATATGTTTTATTTATTTAGAAAGGTTTTGTCGGGCCAAGGCCAAAACAACCAAAGGTACAATGCGACTAGCCGAATTTCTTGAGCAGTAAAATTGGTTTCCACTTTCCCTTTTTCATGGGATACAAATTTGGAGAGGTCTTTCATCATTTATAATAAGTTCTCCTTTATGGAGAAGGCATCCATTGTTAGCCATGGAGTCTGCTTCGTTGTTCAAATTCCTGAGAATGTGGAAAAATTTGTAGGAGGTGAAATCGAGCAGTAATGTCTTCAATCTTCGTAGTGTCTTGTTGAGGACTACATTGTTAAACCGATCCTTCGAGTTGAAATTTTTGATGAGAATTTCCAAGTCTTTGAAATCTTGGAATTCTTTGACACCTCTGTCTCATACTACGTGTCATGCTTTTTGATGCAGGGGCATCTGAGCGATTCGAATTCAAGCTCGAATCTGAAGTGAGTATGCGAACAATCATGCAATTTGGGGTAAAATTTGTTTAATCCAATACTAAGTTTTTGTAATTGATCTGCCATGTGGGCGTTGAGAAGATGAAGGGTTGTTTGAGACTGTGGATCTCAGCCGATTCACGAACCTTTGTAATATCTATATAAATGAAAATCTACGTGTGCGTGAGGACATGGGAGCGGTTGCAATGTAATAGCACAGGGATTTCTGTCTAAGGCTGAAATGCCTTAGTTTTGTAATCGGTTCTGTATATAATTGAGATATGTGGATTATGTGCTTATGTGTGTATCAATTTGTGTTCAATTACATTTGAATTTATGATCTTAGTGTTGTATTATTAATTTTACTAATCGACCATCGATCACTGTAAGGATCGATGGCGATCTAGCGAAAATACGTTATGGCGTGAGTTGTTTTGTAGAATGAGATAGAATTAAATCTGTCTTGAAGTGTAATCCAGAAATCAGAATCCATGGCAAAATCGAGAGGAAGCAGTAGGGATCCTCGTGGTTCCGCAGGTTGGAAGGAACAACAAAAGTCGGATGAATTTAATCAAGGAGGAGCAGAAATCCATTGATGTTCGTTAGAGTAACCGAGGGTTTAATCTCTGGTTATCGAATGTGTATTGAAACTCTACTTTGTACAGTCAGAGTTTAATTTGAAATTGGGTGTGTTAATTTGTATCGAATTTTGTTGGTTTGAATTGATACCAGTTTGGGACCGATCCCAAGCTTTAACGCAGAGAGAGAATCACTAGAGAGGAGTGATTTGACTCCGGATTGAATCGAATTGAAGGCCCGTTGAAACTCGGCTCCAAAGAATCGGAAGTTGAAGTTCATAAAGCATGAGTTAATGAATACAATGCCGTGAGTAAATTAAACCAAAGTTTAAGGTAAAACCTTTGAAAAGGGCCCTCGATGGTGGAGGAAACCTTAGTAAATAGGCTTCGGTTGTGGTTTCATAACCACGTATTAAAAGTTGCAGAAATCTTCATTTGAAGAATTAAAACTCAAGCTTCCACATGTAAAGTTGTGAGTTGCCCAGATTTAAGTTTTAAATTTGGGTTTTAAGTTGGGATGCACTTATATGCAGCTATGAGATTTGAGTATGTGGGTAAGCAGGGTCGCTTTTCATCAAGTAGTATCAAAGCGGGAAAATGATTTCCTGCGAAGGAGAAGGAGTTTGCATACAAAGGAAGAAGAGGCACACTTTTGTAAATTTTTGTGAAGCTTGTGATTTTCATGTTTTGGGAAGGTAGCATCCGAGGAAGGTGATAAGATTGCAGAAGCCTAGAGCAGGAGTGCTCAAATGGTTCCACAGGAGCGAACCAGAGAGATGATAAAAGCCGAAGCTCATGAGAGAAGCTTGGTTAGGTATTTGGTAGCAAGAAGGGCTTGCTATTGCAGAGGTTTTGTTGCAGCTCATAGAGGAAAATTCCGCAGAGGATGCGGGTGAGAATTATTCAAGCATGCTGTTACAGGAAGATCACAAGGAGCAGTTCCACATATGACATGGATCGCTGACAATTAGAGAAGACATATGACCAGGAGGTCATAAATTTTTGTGCCTCGGGAGCCTGATGCAGTGGCATCTGAGCGATTCGAATTCAAGCTCGAATCTGAAGTGAGTATGCAAACAATCATGAAATTTGGGGTAAAATTTGTTTAACTCGATACTAAGTTTTTGTAACTGATCTGCCATGTGGGCGTTGAGAAGATGAAGGGTTGTTTGAGACTGTGGATCTCAGCCGATTCACGAACCTTTGTAATATCCATATAAATGAAAATCTGTGTGTGCGTGAGGACAGGGGAGCAGTTGCAATGTAATAGCACAGGGATTTTTGTCTAAGGCTGAAATGCCTTAGTTTTGTAATCGGTTCTGTATATAATTGAGATATGTGGATTATGTGCTTCCGTGTGTATCGATTTGTGTTCAATTACAGTTCAATTTGTGAGCTTAGTGTTGTATTATTAATTTTACTGGTCAACCATCGATCACTGTAAGCATCGATGGCAATCTAGCGAAAATACGTTATGGCGTGAGCTGTTTTGTAGAATGAGACAAAATTAAATCTGTCTTGAAGTGTAATCCAGAAATCAGAATCCATGGCAAAATCGAGAGGAAGCAGCAGGGATCCTCGTGGTTCCGCAGGTTGGAAGGAACAACAAAAGTCAGATGAATTTAATCAAGGAGGAGCATAAATCCATTGATGTTCGTCAGAGTAATCGAGGGTTTAATCTCTGGTTATTGAATGTGTATTGAAACTCTACTTTGTACAGTCAGAGTTTAATTTGAAATTGGGTGTGTTAATTTGTATCGAATTCTGTTGGTTTGAATTTACCGGTTTGGGACCGATCCCAAGCTTTAACGCAGAGAGAGAATCACTAGAGAGGAGCGATTTGACTCTGGATTGAATCGAATTGAAGGCCTATTGAAACTCGGCTCCAAAGAATCGAAAGTTGAAGTTCATAAAGCATGAGTTAATGAATACAATGATGTGAGTAAATTAAACCAAATTTTAAGGTAAAACCTTTGAAAAGGGCCCTCAATGGTGAAGGAAACCTTGGTAAATAGGCTTCGGTTGTGGTTACATAACCACGTATTAAAAGTTGCAGAAATATTCATTTGAAGAATTAAAACTCAAGCTTCCGCATGTAAAGTTGTGAGTTGCCCAGATTTAAGTTTTAAATTGGGGTTTTAAGTTGGGATGCACTTATATGCAGCTGTGAGATTTGAGTATGTGGGTAAGCAGGGTCGCTTTTCATCACTTTTAGGAGGCCAAATATATTTGCCTGATTATTGGTTCACTGCCCAAGTCCCTAGCAAAAGCCATCCCTTCTTGTTCTATCCAGGGAGTAGATAACGCCACCTGCACCTGCTGCCCTGGGGTTTCCCTTGGATGCACCATCAAAGAAGATCATGGTTTTGTTTTGATTCCTCCACCACCCTTGAAAAATGTCATCAGGATCTCTTATTCGTCATTCTGGGTTTATGATGGGAGATACCAATGATTGTTTCCTCGGTTGAGGAGCGAGGGCTTTCATCCAGTTCTTTTCTTCAGGAAGGAGGGAGGTGTCTTCTTTGTAATATTGCTACTGAACTGATTCAAGGAGAAAATATTTGGCTTTAGCTACAAATTTTAAGGGGGAAAAGAAATATCATTGAAAGTTTTCTCATTTTGGGCCAGCCAAATTTTCCAAAAGACATATTTGGGAATGAAAAGCCATACTTTTTTCCAAATGGAATTGCTGGGGATGCTATGAGGGTAATACTGGCGCCATGCTGAAAAGAGCTCCAGGGCAGAGCTGTGAAAAGGGATAGGAACTTGGAGATCAGTGAGGATGAAACCCCACACCTCCTTTGCGAATGTGCATCCATTGAAGAGCTGAGACAATGTTTCACTGTTGTTTCTGCAAAGCGCACACCAGTGAGGGCCAGCTATATTCCTTTTGACAAGATTATCTCCTGTCAGTGCCGACTAGATTCCTTTTGACAAGCTTATCTCCCGTTAGCGCTTTGTTGTGTATAAGCATCCATAATTTCAAAAAAAAAAAAAAACTTTGGGGAGGCCGATGGGGTCCCATACTTGCTTCTAGAAAATGGGAGTTTGAATTTTGTCTTTTGGAGGCAGCAACGATATGTAACCTAAGGTAGTGTTTTAGATTTCGGTCTTGCCCCATCCCCAATTGTTAGAAATTTCCTTGTGAACTGGAGCAATGTCGATCAACAGCTCTGTGAGGGTGTGTTGCTGTAGACTGAGGTGATCTGGCACATCGTGGAGGTCCCAACCGAGCCAATTCCTGTGCTTGTCCCAGCTGGATAGATTGTGTAGGCTACTGATACCAGCATGGAGCAACCAATCTCGCAATTTTGTAATTTCATCTTTCTTCCTGAGGGGATTGCGATCCATAATTCGATCATCCCATAACAACATTCGCCTTCCATTTCCTGGAATGCGGTATATTTTTTGTTATAAAGAAATTGATGCTTTTTATGCAGAGATTCCAGACTTGTGTTCCGCTTACTGTGATTTTTTCTTGTAGAGTCCCGAGGGAGGCTCCATGCGTGTATTTTGATCTGAGAATTTTACTGACAGGGTGACTAGGATTTGTGTACATTTTCCAAAGAATTTTTCATCCCAACACGATTTTTGAGAGGGATGGGTCTCTGATCTGTAGTCCTCCTTCTTCAACTGGTCGTTTGAGGAGCTCCCAGTTGGCCAAATGGAATTTTCAGTGATTTCCTTTGCCTCCCTACCAAAGGAAATCACACAAGATCTTTGATACCTCATCCATGATATTTTTTGGTGCCAAGAGGAAGGAGGCTTGATAGAAAGGGAGATCATATGATCTGTAAATGGAAGTACTTGAAAATGTGTGCAAGGTATCCATTTCCATTAATTAAATGTGTGCAAAATTCTCCATGTCTTGTTGCATAAAACAAAGTGTTTTTGGTAACTATATATGAGTTTATGTGTGAAGGAAAGTTAATTTAATTTGTTGTTTAACATATTAAATCATAAATGTTCAGCAAGATAACTTCAGCATAACATGACACAAATGTTTGATGAGCAGTTCACCCCTCCTGGGCTACGTTTGCTGGATCAAGCCTCCCAAAATGAGCTTGTCCTCTTGTATTAAAATGCTCCAAAATGCTAATACAAGTTTAAAAGTGTCTCAATAGACAAATATGAAGGCAAATACTGATTCAGAAGACATGAAAAAGCTAAGAATGCCTTTCCAAATTCACTAAACAGTGAAGAATTACCATAAATAATGCTTTCTTCAACAAGGCCTTGATGGCTATCCAAGCTTCCCTGAAGGTTTTTTGCCTTTGAAAGTATTCAAACAGTTCTGAAACCTTTTCCATTAGGTTCAAAAGGTGGAAATTAGCTGAAAATGATCTTTGGTTCACCTCAAACAGATAGGTACAACTCAAAACAGCTCCATTTCCCTAATGGCCCTGATGGCTCAAAAAGATTCCCTAAAGATAAAATGGTTGTAGAACACCTCTACTGCCTCTGGAAATTATCCCAATGGCTATGGAATTCTGAAAATAGTTGAAAATGACTTTTGGTTCACCTCAATGGTTAACCATAGCTCAACACAGCTCCAACTCCCTCTTGGCCCTCATGGCTCTCATTGCTTCCCTGAAGCAAAAGGGGCTGAAGATCAACTCCAATGACTCTGAAACCTGTTCCAATGGATCTGAAATGTTTAGAATACCTGAAATAAAAAAAAATCTTCGTCCAAAAAGGTTCTGTCTTGGAGAAGTTATGGCCAAAACCAGTTTTTCCCAATCTGCCCTTGAAAACCTCCACTAATTGTGGAGAAACTGGAGTTAGGCCGACTAAACTGGCCAGCCCACCAAATTTGACATGCTCCTCCAAATCCGTCGGTCAGATAACTGTAGCATTTAGTGTTGGGTGGTTAGGTTGGACACATGTCTACACCCTCCGCGGTTTGGTATGGTGGTTATCATAACCACTGCAGCAATCCTTAAACTGTGGCATAAAATGGAGTGGTCACATTACATAAGTGTTAACGGTTTGGTTGATTAACCGTTTCAAAATAGTCCGCCGGTGATAGGCCCAAGGTTCCAGCCTTGTGGTTCTATGTGGTGGGGGTTGGCCCCCTTTCCGCCCCAACATTACCTTTTATGAAATTTAAATACGCATTGTGACCTATTCATATTAAGAACTAAAGTATGGCACAATGGTAGTGCGAGGCACTGGCCGCAATGTGGTCGGGTGTTCGAATTCGATAGTCCCAAAAATATTTTACACTGCCGAAATTTCCACAGGCCAGGGGCCACGTGGCGGCCTCCGGGCCTGCCACGTGGCAGCCCGTGATTGGCCAGAAACCACAAAAGTCAACCAACCATCAAATAAACATATGCCACTTGTCATTACCAGATTGGACCAGGTGGAATATTCCTTTTTAAAATTTTCAAATTTGGAAGTCAAACCTGGTCAAACTGGTCCTTTGCCTGAAATTGTGATTTTTCAAACTTGAATAACTTTCACATACAGTGTCGGATTTGAGTGCCGTTCACGACATCAGGATCGTATTGTTGAGGCCTATCCGGTCGTTCAGGTTGCAAGTGATTTTGAACACTTTCAATTTTGAGCTTTTTCCATGACTCGAACTTGAGCTCTTGATTAGCAGACAAGACAGATTTGATGAGGATCAGTTTTCCTCCTTTGGTAAGCCAGTGACCGCCCTAGGAGGCAATTTTAGACTTGATTTTGTTGATGATTTCTGTCCACAGGGATATTTTATTGACCCTGGATATTATAGGCAGACCCAGATATTTTATTTTCTCCCAATGGGCAAGTCCTTAAAACCTAAGGAGATGCACAATTTGATTGAGCTCATCTTGCTCTACGTTCCATCTATAGACTGCACTTTTAATTTCATTAACAAGAGCTCCGATGACCTTACAGTAGCTTTTGGGGACAGTGTCAAATGCCTTTGCAATTCTAGGAGAAGCTCCACCGAGGAGAAGAGAGTCATCAACGAAGAGGGCATGGTTCGAGGGATCCAAACTGCTTACTGTTCTTAAACCAAACAGAGCCCCAACAATCCTTTCTACAGTGAGATTTTTGCTAAGGGTGTCCACCATCAGAATGTACAGGAATGGGGAAAGAGGGCAACCTTGCCTTAGTCCTTTATGAGCTTGGAAATAACATGCCGGGTGCCCGTTGAACAATGGAGCAATCCAGGGCTTTTCAATGCATGCTTTTATGAGGTTGACAAAATGAGGGGAGAATGCAAAGTAGAGGAGGAATTTGAGAAGGAAGGAGAGATTGACCCTGTCAAATGCGTTAGCCATATCTAGCTTTATCAACATCCCTTTTTCTTTTTTCTGCTCGCTGGAGTAGATGGCTTCTTGCACTTGAATTACGTTGTTCGGGATATGCCTGCCTTCTACAAACCTTCCTTGGGAGTTAGAGATAAGTCTCCCAAGCAGGGGTTTGATTCTGTTTTCTAGGAGTTTGGCTAGGATTTTATAGGAGGCGTTGCAGAGGGAGATGGGTCTGAATCTACTGAAGGTCTCTGGATTGACGCTGTAATCTATTATATTTAAGAGAGTAAACAACATGTAGATAAGATAATGCCACCTTTATAGTGGCCTCATTAAAAATATCTATCTTGTTGCCTCTTGATTCCATGACTACCAAATTTTTATCTTATGATGAAACACCTATTAACAACTTCTTGCATGACTTTCACTAGTATTGTATTAATGCTTGGTCTCTTCCAAGGCATCAAGTAAAATTAGAATGATACAAAGAATATTATCATGGCCCTTACACAAGGATGATACACACATAGCAAAAAAATGGTCCAAGCTTTTTAATTGTTAAAAAAAAAACCGACAACAACAACATTATATTAGTGCTTGACATATCTATGATAGTTATGAAGAATATGAAATGAAAAAAAATTGAATAGAAGTACAAAATAAATAAATGCAAATAGCTACTGTCGTCTTCCCTTAGTAGCCAATACAAGGGATAATTTCAATATTTTTCTTGTATTTTATTTTTGTAGTTGTTTTTTAGACTCAAATGATTCCCCTGAAACCCAAGAATATTTTATCAACTTATGCTCCCTCGTCAGTATAAAAGAAATTTTTCTAACTTCTTAAAAAAAAAAAAAAAAAAAAAAACTAATTTTTTTTATTCATGGAAATATTTTTTTAAACATTGCAAAGCATTATAAAATTTAAGCATATTAGTTATAATTCAAAGTGTTTTAGTTTAATTTAACACTAAAGGAACCCCCAAATACATAGCAGAAACAACCTAAGAGAATCTCTTGCTGGAAAGATCTTCTCTTAAAACTTACAAACAAGGTCAATAATTGGACATTTCAATCCCTCAATTTCGCAGGGTGATTGATTCTTACAAAACCATTTCTTCAAGCTATTCCAATTTACCAGATGTCTGTTATGTTAGGGTCGAAACAATTGTTTGGAACAATTTCACTTTAAAGTGGCATGAATTTCTCTGGCGGGGATGAAATAAAGCGAAAAGGTGGTCCTCAGTGGTGTGGGAGACACTTGTAAAGCCAAAGCTAGTTGGAGGTCTGAATTTACGTGACCTGTAAATATTAATTGCAAAATTTGGAGAGAAAAATAGGTATAGATGGGTGATAGTGTAGAAATTATCCAAAGGGATTCGACTAATCTTGTAATATTGAATCCTTCTACAAATTGAGGAAATCAATTTCGATTGCACAATCACATAACAAGTAAGAGAAAGAAAACTATATTTCACACAACACAAGATGTATATGGGGAAAGCAACTGCTTAAAACCCCACTATTTGTATATTGCATAAAGTCAATATCATGAAACAATAAAATGCTATTTCCCTTCCTGAGAAACCTTCACACTATGCTGACTGTCTCACTCTGATCTAGGCAAAATCGGTCCAATACTTAACCAATTCTCAACCTCTGTCTGAACTGCCTTGTTTACGCATTCTTGAAGGAATTGTGGTCATATTAAATATGAAATTCACAAGAATTATTGCGCAATTACTTCAAGTCATCCTGATGATCTCATGCATAACCTGCACAAATTTCCTAATTATACAACTGATAGTTATCTTCCCTTTAACCTCAATCTCAACTAGGCCTTCCTTAGAACTGACATGCAACAACTATTTATAGTGAATTATCAATTAACTAATTGATCACTATTGTGAATTCAATCAGATTTAATTCAATCGACCTATCACTATCTCATCTCTCAGTTAGAACTAGTTAAACTGTTTTAACTCAAATAATTGAGTTCACTAATTACAACTCACTAATAACTGTAATTTGACCCCCTAAAACATAGCAAGAACTCTACATGCATCCAATTTGACCCTCAACTTGAATTAACTGAGCTAGCTAAGCATTCCTGACCTAGTTAACATTTACAAGCTGTTATGAGATGAAATTACAATTTCTCTTCTAATTTAATTAAGGGAAAATTAAATCAGAAACCCCCTTGGGTTTCCATTTCTTGGTGCCGTTTCAACACTCCCTCTCAACAAGAAAGGGATTATCTGCTACCCTGATCTTGTCTATGTGGAACTCAAATTTTCTTCTTGCCAATGCCTTCGTCAAGATGTCTGCATCCTACTCCTCTGTGGGAATGTACTCTAATGACATAATTCACCTTTGCACACAATTGCTGAGATGATGATACCAAATATAAATATGCGTGGACCTATCATGAAAAACTAGATTAATTGAGAGTTTGATGAAACTCTGGTTATCACAATATATGACTGTTTGATCCATCTGTCGACCAAACAAACCAACAAGTATCTTCCTCATCTAGATGGCCTCACATGTTGCCTGACTGGACACCATGTACTCTAGCTCTGCTGAATTGAGTGCAACTGATATCTATTTCATGCTATACCATGAAGTCGTAGTTGATCCTATGCTGAAGATGCCCCCTGATGTTCTCTTTCTATCGGTTGGACTCCCTGCCCAATTTGCATCGGTGAAGCCTTGAAGCTTCACTCCCTCTGTTTATCTGTACCATAGCCCATATTCTGTAGTACCTCTAAGGTATCTCAACACATGCTTTTTTGCCTTCCAAAAGAGCTTGGCAGGCTTAACCATAGCTTGACTAAGTTGGTTAACAACGTAGCATATGTCTGGTTGTGTGTTCACCAAATACATGAGTGAACCCACAAGGTTGTTGTAAACAATAACATCCACTACTTCACTTGAAGTAGCATCCTCCTTCCTCCAATTTCATGCTATAGGAGTCTCCATGGGTTTACTTTCCTCCATGTGGAACTTCCTAAGGATCTCGTTAGCATACTTTCCGTGAGATACAAATAACTTCCCATCTATTTTCCATATTTCCAATCCCAGGAAATAGTGCAAGAGCCCCATGTCCTTCATCTCAAATTCTCTTACAAGATCCTCTTTGAAAGACTTGATGAGCTTCTCATCACTTTTCAGTATCAGATCATCGACATAAAGTACAATAATCAAAAGCTTGCCATCTACCACAATATGATAAAGGTATACATGTGCTTCACTCTTGGTGAAGCCCAACCCAATGAAATAGCCTTCGATCCTGGTGTACTAAGCACGATGTGCTTGCTTTATCCCATACAATGCTCTCTTGAGTCTTCACACATGCAACTCCATTTCTAAGGTCTCAAAAACTTTAAGCTGCTCAATGTGTACCTCTTCCTCAGTCACCCCATTGAGGAAGGTTGTCTTTACATCCATTTGATGTATTTTCCATCTCATCTGCGTTGAGAATGCAAGGATGCATATAATTTATGAATACCTTATGACTGGTGCAAAAGTATCATCATAATCAATACCCTCCACCTGATAGAACACTCTAGCCATGAACCTGGCTTTGTGATTCTCCACACTCTCATCTGCTACCTACTTCACCTTGTAGACCCACCTAGATCCAAAAATGGACTGCCCGTCTAGTCTTGGGACAAATTCCTATGCAATGTTTATGATAATGGAGTCATACTCCTGAACCATGGCATCAACCCAAACTGAATGCTACACTGCTCCCTCAAAAGAGGATGGTTCTATCTCTATACCTTCGCCCATAAGAGCCATGTATCCAATGTATCGCTATGGGGACCTTCTCTGCATGTGTTGTTATGTGGTTTCTCCCACATTCTCTCTCGCATCTAGCATAAATTTGTCAGCCTCTCTAGATTGCTTCCTTCAATATTTGGTGGATGAACTTGCATGAGTGGGTTATTCCATTCTCTGTTTCTTTGCTTGTGGTTGCTCGAAATCCTGAGGTTCTTCTTTTGGAGCCAAGAGCTCCCTAACTTCATTCAATTGAAGCTCCCTCTAAAGGGAAATTCGCATGGCCTTCTCTTCATCGAATTTCACATCTCTTCTAACCACTATCGTCATGTGTGCTGGCAACTAGACCCGATAGTTGTGAGGTGTATCAGTGTACCCCACAAATATCCCCAACTCAGTTGTTGGGTCTAGCTTCTTCCTAACATATTTGGTCACATGGAAATAAACTGATGAACCAAAAATTTTAAAATGTGTCACATTTGCTCTCTTACTTGAAAAATATTCCTCTGGTATACTCATCCCAAGTATCTGATGAAAACTTATGTTTTTCTCAAATACTGTTGTATTGCATGCTTTTGCCCACAGATGCAATAGTGGGCCTTGATCATGAAACATAGCTCATGCTGCTCCCAAATATTTATGTTCTTCCTTTATTCAACCCCATTCTGTTGTGGGTTATGAGGTGTTATCGATTCTCTTCGAATTCCTTCTGAGGCACATAAGTTATTGAATTCGTTAGAAACATATTCTCCACCATTGTCTCTCCTCAAAGCCTTCACCTTCTTCCCTGTATCTTTCTAGACAAGTTCTTTTAACTCAAAACATAAATCTTCATACATGAAAAAATCACTGCAATCCTTTTACCTTTAAATCATAATACATGTCCTTTTCTATGGAATCTGTCAAGAACGGTCCACACACGTTTGAGTGAACTCTCTCAGGGCGCCTTTGCTCGAATTTCCTTATCGTGAAAGGTGGATTTGATATACTTCCCCAATGTATACCCTTTGCATGTATCTCTCTATGAAAATGCACTCTTTGGAATTCCTATAGAAATCTGTTGCATGATCTTCAAAGCGCCATGGTGTAGATGACCTAATCTCTTGTGCCATAATTCATTGATGTCTCGGATCTCCACCTTTTGTTCTTTCGTGCTCAAGGAAACACAGTCTTATACATCCAATTTGTAAAGGTTCTTTACTCGAATCCAAATATTTTTCACCTATCACATGACTTTGTGACGAAGGAACACCTTTCCTTCACTGAATAGCACAATATAGCCATGATCTTCCAACATAGAAACATAAGACAAATTTTTATTTAAACCAGGAACATACATGACATTTTTTAATGTGAGTGGAACATACCTGACTCCCTCTGAAAGGTAATTGTACCTACACCGGTAGTGTTATACCTCCCATCATTTCCCATCTCGATGTGCATCTGGAGATCCTTCTCCTCCAAGCTATTGAAGAATTATTTGTTGTCGGTCATATGGAATGAAGTTCCACTATACAATTACCACACAAAACCCATCACCGATGACACCATGCATGCGATGAGAGTGAAATAAAACTTGAACTGTGAAGCAAGTGATTCACCTATTGCTCCTCCTGAGACCTTCTTGTTGGTATTCTTGTGCGGACAATTTGTAGCATAGTGTCCAAGCGCATGACAAAAAACATTTACCTTTGACAAGTCCTGATTCTTGCCTTCCTTCCCGGACTCTGATTTGGAATGGGATGCCTTCCATTTCCATTTATTTTCTTTTCCATCCAAGGCAAAATTATCCTCATCATTAGTCTTTGATGAGGATCCATATCTGGTGCTCTGCCGAATCTCTTCTTGTACCAAGTCGAACCACAATCGCTCCCACTCTGGTAGCTTCTCTCTCCCATTCACAGAGTCCTGGTAGCTATGATATCTGTTGGGAAGGCGTATAAGTGCTAGGCTCACCAAATAATCCTGGGAAACTGTTACCCCAACACGTGCAAGCTCATCTCGACATTGAGTGAACTTCGTCAAGTATTTTTGGATTGTGTCGCCCTTCTCCATCTTGATCTTTCTGAGCTTGTCTTTCAATGCCAGCTTCTTGTGGTCGTTGCTATTCTAAAATAGATATGTCAAGGAATTCCACATAGCATATGGCATTTCCTTTCCATGTAGGTTAGAGACAATATGATCTCGAACTCCTTTTAACAAGATCCTTCTCACCTTTGCTAAATTCTTCTTCCATGCATCAAGAAGTTGAGCATTTGTTGTTGCGGGCTGGGGAATATCACTATCTATGAATGTCTTTAGTCCATTTTCCTCTAACACTGCCTCCATCCTATCCTTCCATGCTATGTATTTCGAATTTCCCTTAAGGGAATATTCAAGTCTTAAGCCATTGAAAGACATCTTGATCTGTTGCTGGTATTGAAGCATAAATTTGCAAATTTAATGTACCTATTCAAAATAAACTCTAGTTCTTCTCTTCTATTGTGATTCCTGCTCTGATACCATGTATAAATTATCCAAAGGGATTGAATTGATCTTATAATGTACTAAAACAAAATACTAAATCGTTATACAAATCGTGGAAACCAATTTCAATCGCACAATCACGTAACAAGTAAGAGAAAGAAGTTATCAATCACACAACACAAGATGTATCTGGGAAAATAAACTGCTTAAAACCCAACTATATGTATATTTCATAAAGTCAAGATCATGGAACAATACAATTATATTTCCCTTTGTGAGAAACCTCTGCACTCTGTTGACTGCCTCACTCTGATCTAGGCAAAATCGGTCCAATACTTAACCAATACTCAGCCTATTTCTGACTAGCCTTTCTTATGCATTCTTGGAGGAATTGTGGCCCTATTAAATAGGAAATTCCCAAGAATTGATTGCACAATTCCTTCAAGGACTCCCGATGACCTCATGCATGAACTGTACAATTTCCTAATTATACAACTGATAGTTATCTTCCCTTTAACCCCAAACTCAACTGGGCCTTCCTTAGAACTCACATGTAACAACTATTTATAGTGAATTATCAGTTAACTGATTTATCACAACTTGTGATTTAAATCAGATTTAATTCACTAGACCTATCACTAACTCATCTCTCAGTTAGAACTAGTTAAACTGATTTAAACTCAAATAATTGAGTTAACTAATTACAACTCACAAATAACTGTAAATCGCCCCCCTAAAACATAGGAAGAAATCTACATGCCTCCAGTGTGACCCTAAAATAAAATTAACTAAGATAACTAGGCCTTCCTAACCTAGTTAAGACTTACAAGCCGTTATGAGATGAAATTACAATATTTCTTCTAATTTAATTAAGGGAAAATTAACTCAGAAGCCCCGTTAAGGTGCCATTTAAACAGATAGGGGCAATGAATTATGGAATTTATTTTGGCTAAGGAAGTATGCACCTCTTATGTTGCAAGAAGAGAAATTTCGATTGGATTCCTCTATTGTGGGTTCTAGTTTATGGATATGGGTGCAAGAGAATCATGAAATTGTGAGAAAACATGCTTTTTGGGAAGCCAGGAAGGGAAACTCTACTCTGTTATGGGATGATTCTTGGTAGAAGTTACCAAAAATTATTGAGCGACAAGAATTCATTAGTCTGAAATTATTTACATCTAGTGTGGGTGCGTTGAGGATTAGTAACCTTTGGAAGTTAGATTCAGATTCTTCACTTTGGAAAAAAGTGGAAAGGTAAGTAGAGTGGCCATGTTCGTCCTAAGAATTGTTTTGGGATAACCTTCGACAAGAATTATTGGAAAGTAAAAGAACATTCTCCCATGATTGTGATATATTATGTTGGGGTTTGCATCATATTGGGTTATTCAGAGTAAACGAAGTATATGCCATTTTAGCAAATTACCCTAGTTCGGAAAAATATATGATCTGGAGAAAGATTTGGTCTGGGATTATTTGGTCGAAAATTTATTTATTTCTTTGTTTGGTGGGGAGGTGCAAGCTTCTCATATGGGACCACATCAAGAAGAAGGGTTTTGAGGGGCCATCCCTTTGCTTCCTATGTCATTTGGATGAAGAGATAATGGATCATTTAGTTGTTGACTATTTGTTTGCAAAAGAAGTATGGCATTTTATTTCTTTCATATTTGGTACTGACACTAGGATTAGTGAAAATTTGGTTGAATTGATTACTCAATGGAATTTTTCCATGTTTAAGAACCCCATAATCATCAGGGATTGGATCTTGGGAAAATGTTTCATTCTATAGAATTTGTGGAAGGAAATAAATGTTAGGATTTTTAGAGCTAAAAGTAATAGGGTAGACATGATTAAAGATGTGATTCAAAAAAAATATACGAGAAACCATCCTTGTTGTATCTTGATTTATAGATGATTGGAAGGTGTTGGGCCTCCAAAATGTCATCCACTTTTACCCACATTTCCATCATTTTACCCTCATTCTGTAATTTCGTAGCTACGTAACCCTACATTAAGTAACCATTTTCATGATCATATGAGTTTAGCATTATATTTTCCAAAGTCATTTATTTTAAGTATTTAAGTGAATATGTGATTAAATATTAGGAAATTAACATGTTTTCATATATATCTAAAAGTGTTATGAGTTTTGTGATATTGTAGGCTAACTTGGAGATTCTATAAGGGTCCTACTTGGCCTCCTAACTAAAAATTTGAATTTCAAATTCCACCTCATGAGGATTTGTAGAATATTCGAAGAAGATATGGATCATTAAGCTAAGCAAATTCAAATTAGAAGAATCATGGATAAGAGAACTTTGAGAGGATATGTATCTTACATTTTTAGGAGATTGGTTGTAACCACAAGAGATAAATGTGGCTTTAGGAGAGATTTGAGGATTTGTATTTACTATATAGTTATCCTTGATTTTTGTATAAATAGGAGTGCACCCTTCATACAAAGGGTTGTAAAATGTAGGTTGTGTATTCAGTTGTCAATTGTTAAATTCTAATTAGAGGTTAGAGGTAGCTAGTGGCTAGTTGATAGTTGGAGGTTCTATGTTCCATTCGGGATGTGATTTGTAAAGTGAGGAGAAAGAATTCTTGTAATATCTCGTAACTTCATTTTATGAAATATGTACTACCACTTTGATCTCCAAGATGTGATAGTTGTTCAGTGTGCTTGCTGAGGCATGGAGGGCCCCCATCAACCACAACTTGCACATCTTTGTACATATTGGTAGCATAGTATAGTTTTGTTATTTCATTTCTTTTCCGCAAGCGTGTTTTTATTTTATGCAATTTTCCTTTTCCTTTGAGTAGTGTGATTTCAATTATGCAAGCATGGTGTGTTTTAAATTATGAAAAGTGTGAGTGTGATTTCCTTTCAGGAAGAGTGATTTCAATTATGCAAGTGAGTGCGTGATTTCCTTTCAGTAAGATGCTTTCAATTATGTAAGTGTGAGTGTGATTTCCTTTCAGCAAGAGTGCTTTCATTTATGCAAGTGTGGTGTGATTTCATTTATGCAAGTATGGTGTGATTTCAATTCTACAAGTGTGGTGTGATTTTAATTTACGCAAGTGTGATTTCAATTTCAAGCAAGTGTGATTTTAATTTATTTATGTTTGGTCTGGTTTGGTTTTGATTGATTTAATTTGTTTTAAATTAGTTTTAATTGCATTATATTAATATAATCTGAAGGATAACGAACTAGTACATATAGTACATGTATACATTGTCAGTTTACGAAACCACAGGTTGACAAATTAAATGATGAGGATTTAACTTGCAATTAAATCACCCAACAGAAGGTAAACAATATTGAGGCAGTGATTATTCAGAAATTAAATTTGAATCAACAAATGAGCTCCTTTAAGGAACAATTGGTGCCAAATATTTCCTTCTCTCCTCCTCCAAGAGGATTTTTCAAGTTGAATTTTTATGGTGTGCCAAAGGGTAAACTTGGCATGGATGGGTTTGGAGGTGTTTTCCGAGATCGTAACTCATCAACATTCCATGTCTTTGCACAAAGTGGGTAGTTGATTAGTAATAATTCAGCATAGTTTTTGGCTTTGGAGAAAGGTCTTCAAATATATATTTGTGAGAGATTTCATTTGTTGCATATTTATGGAGATTCATAGGTTGTAATTCAATGTATGCAAAAACTATTAAATGGGAAATCTCCCAAAAAAAATTGTGAAAAGCTCGAGTTTCAAAGGTGTAGTTGAAAGTATAAACATTTTCCTTTATCAACTGGAATATGTAATAGTTCAACATTCATAAATGGAGGGGAATGATACTGCATATTTTCGAGAGAATATGGATTGTAAATATCGTGTTCTTGATATGGATGCGAGCTGACTTATTTATAGTTTGAATGAAGTTTTTGAATCTCTCTAGGGTTTATTGGAGGATGAAAAGATAAACCCCAATGGGGGTGCGGTCCTGGATTTGGATAGTGTGTCATCCTACCAAGTGTCCCATCTACATTATGTATTTGCGAGGGTTCATTGAGGTTCATGGGAATATGAACATGTGGTTCAATGCTTTAAATTCATTGTGTAATTGATGGTTTTGAAAAAGTACGAGGTATTGTGAAAGGAGGTGAGGTTTTCTCCTTGTCCTCCATTATATGCCTTAATTTGGTGTTATTTATTTTGAGTTGTTTCTTTCAGGAGGGGCTCAATAGCTTATACTGTTAGCAAATATGTATAAGGTTCCGCCTCTCTCCTCAAGTTAGACCGTCCATTTTCGTAAAAAATGGCATTTCTCGTTTTCTATTTCGGTGTTATTGTTTTGAAAAGTTTGTCTTTGTATCTCACTTGCCTGCTCTCTTAAAGGTCATTTCTCCACTTCTTTGTTGAATTCGACCTTTACATGTGATAGTTATTTGGGCTATATGTATTTTTTCTTATGGTGTTCATGCTAAAAGTATTTAAGGTTACTAGATTTTTAGTTGTTTGTTCTATTTCAATTTGGTAATTATATTTAGGGTTTGATTTTAATTGAAGGAGTTAAGGTTCTTGGGTATTGAAACGACGACTTTGTATTAGGTACTTATTTCAATGAATTCCTTGATTGGTTGTGGGATTATGTCATGTCTCTGAGATGTAGGGAGCTTGATAATTTGCTAGAATTTGGTCCTATTGTATGTTTCTTGGTGGATGATTTTGTAATTTTAATGTATGGAATTCAGGGTGCTATAACTCATTCCTTTCATTGTTTTGAAGGCAGGGGTTCTTTTCTTTCTTGTGTCCAATGTTCCATGACTGTTGTTTCAATTGCTCCTAGATAGAGGATGGATAGTAGGAGAGGTGGAGGAGGTAATGTCAAAATTTAAAAAAGCCGACCTTTTGCATATGAAGTTGTCACTACATTTTTTGATGTTGTTCCTTTGGAGGGAGATTTTACTATTGGAGAGTAAAGAGGCAAGGTTTAGGCCTTATCATTTAGATTATGAATTGGTGGGTGAGGATATGAAATGGGTTCTAGATCCTAATAGATTTAGGAAGATAAGGCTTCATTTCATGAATTCATTGGCCTTACACCAACAAATGGCCACTCTATTATGCTTGATATTCAAATACAAACAAGTGGAGACCTATAATATTTTCTCCTCTTTGGAATATATGAAACAAATGCTTCACAATATTAGGTTTTGTTTGGATAATGTTGAATCTCACTTGGATTTTGTAGAAGGATTCTCGGTGAGTGAATTGTCCTCAAGTGGTCTCACTGATCCTCCAATTGATCATGGTCAAAATCCTTCTATCATTTCCTCTCATAAGGATTAATAGTGGCGGGCTTCAAAGATTTTTGCTATACAATTTTTTGGCTTATGTTTCCTACAACTATGGTTTTTCTATGACGATATACTTATTGTTTTGGTTTTGAAGTGAAATGTTCTCATATTATGCTCATTTCCTATTGGATGTAATCATGCATATTTTCTAGTCCATTTTTACTTTTCTTATGGATTCCTCAATGGTGAAGTTGGTATCTTGTGCTTGCTATGCGCGATCAAGGGACTCTGATTTTGGTACTATGTTCCTGATTTAACGGTGGTTGGTATTCTATATTTAGATGTTTGATATGGTTTACATGCTTAGTTTTGAAGTATTGTATTTTCTCCATGTTTTATGGTCATTCGTGTGCCTCATTATATTCTTCTTCTTTTTTGAGTTGGAAAACTTTGCAACATGGTTTTATCTTGCCTTTGGCTCTCCTGTAATATGATCAATGGTTTATTGATGACTTATTATGTTGTTGGCAAGTATTGTATGGGTTAAAAGGTATATGAATGGTCACACTATTCAGTGTTATATTTGAAAGGGAGATTTTTTTACAGAGCTTTAGTTGTCAATCTTGTTGAAATATATTATCTCCTTTTGATATTTTTCGTGCCTTTCATGCTTATTGGACATCTTTGTATACAAAATGGCGGCTTTGTGGAGTGAGAATTTGTTGTGTATCTTTTGCAAAGGCTATGGTTGAAGTTAGTGAGTTCGATTATTTTGGTTCTATGGTCTATTTTCCATACTGCAGTGGGTTTGAAGACAATATTTATTGTCTAGTATACAATCTGTGAATGGGTTGTTAATTTGGTTAATCTTGTATTGAGGATAATCCTTTACTCTGTGTCTTGAATGGGGATATTAGTGATTTCATTTTCCTTGGATTTTTTGCGTTGATCGTGTTGATCACGTCAATAATGTGATACTCTCTATATAAATCCCTATTTTTCTTATAAATAAAAATAGTTTTAGTTCACAAAAAAAATGTTTTAGTTGAAGCACGTGTTCTTTGTTTAGTAGGGAATAACAACATCATAACAACTAACAACGACAATTTCTAATTGATACTTATATTTGTTGATGTTGATTTAATGTTGATGGCTAGTAGCTTTTGTTGACTATAATAAAGTTAAGTTTTATTCATTAGCATGTCTTTCTTGATAAACCCATAGTTAATTTAAAGGAATATTGACATTTTCATATCAATAATCATTATAAATCACAATCACAACGATTTGTATCATAATATAAAAAACACTAGATTTCTTAAAAGAGTAAATCACTAATAATAATATGTGTGGTGACTTTGAGATCCAAACACCATTAATAAAGTTCAACTTTCAAGTTGTTATTGACTGCAATCACACTGACTATAGTTGATGTAGTTGACCAATATTTTCCATATAAAATTATTGAGATAGATTAATTTTGATTTCTTTTACAAAACTTGTAGCACTACTTATAATAATCAAATCATATATATTCAAGGCAATATACCCTTGCATATATTTATATGATAATATGTATATATATGCACACATACACACACACAAATATATATTTGAAGAAAATTCATAACTTTCATTATAAAATTGGAGATTTCATTTAGTATATGCACCATGTGCATTCAAGCAGTATGCTGATAGCCATCAAAAAATCGAAAATAGGCCTAATATACAGGTCCTATCATGTGCATGACCTTTCTCAAAAAAATATGAGAGAGCATAAATATATATACTAACTACCTCGTTAACTAAGTAAAAAAAAAAGTAGTCAATATAATTTAGCCCTCTTGTTGTTCCATTTTCAAGCCCTCTATGAAGGGCCTGTGATAGAATTCTAATATTGAATCTCCTAACTTCTCCGTGATCATCCAAGTGCCCATAACCTGTAGAGTGTCTGCATTAAATAAGGAATCTGTTGCAATGTTTCATTCCCTATAGATGTGACGAAAATATATCAATCAAATGCTTGTTTTAGTTGTATAATATCTTCTAAAATATGAGACAATATGTGCATGTGACATATCTAAATATTATTGAACCAATTTATGGTGATAGAATCACCAAAAATTTGTATATAACGCCATTATTTCTCAATATAAAACAAGAGAAGAAGCTTAATACTGAGGTTTTTTTCATAATTGTTGGATCCTTTACCCTATCCACTCTGAAGGTTGAAAGAGTGATTTTCCTAAAGGTAGAGAACAACCCCCCCAACATTCACTGCCTAGTAAAGAGGCCCCATCAAAATAGGCCCAAGGGAAGGAACGATCATTGTATTATGCAATTATATTACATGGAATATGTAGAAACTCATAATTAAAGAGTAGTGAAAAAATTACCAAAACTTGTGGTGCCGCAATATCATGAGTGGAAGATTTGTCTTGAAAAATACCATTATTTTGGGAGAGCCATATGCCCCAATTTATAAGAAATGGGAGGAATCCTTTTATACTTCTTTGGGGAAGCCTGATACCATCATAACTTCCAAGATTATATTCTCCTCCTGCTAGTTTGTAACAAACCTAAGGTTTTTTTGATTGAGGCTCGTAATCCAACTAAAAATGGGGAAAAAAGAAATAAGCGATCCATCGTTTCCTTCACAAATTTACATAGGAAACATCAACTGGGGCCTTCCAAGCTCCTTTTTTCTAAGTTATCCCTAGCGGGGGCCTAATTTTGTAGAAGGAACATTGAAAAATGTGAGCCTTTACTATACAAAAAAGTTTCCATAGTTTCTTCCACCACCAGGTCATCACCTCAGGTCTTCGATTTTCAATGGTGAAAAAATAACCTGATTTGGGCGTATACTGTCCTAATAGAGAGTGAACCCAGGCAAGGAAGTCTTCCTGATCTCTAAGACTGACATGTGAAGTATTCAAAGCAATGGTGTAACTATGCCACATTTCTACAAAGTTATATTGTAGATTAAGCTAATGTGCATTCCTTCATCCTTGGGCCAAAAATGACATGGGAGAGTTATCAATCACCTGATTCGTACAAATTTTAAAATTTATATTTAAAAAATTGACCAACTCACAAGAGATTCAGAAGTGCTTCCCACATCCCACCCAAGGATCAATGCCCATCCTCACCTTTTCCTCCTACTTTCCACACCAACCCTTCTTCAATCACATAAAAGGAGGACAATACAACTTTCCAGATTACCGATATTTTTGGCCTTCTCTTGTCTAGAAATAAAATTGATTCTTCTAGGGAGCAGGGGTGGATATATTTCATGTACACTACATTTTCCCACATATTATGGGTAGAAATCATCCTCCATACTACTTTTGTAGCCGAGGCCTTTACAAAGGAAGGGAGGGTTTTTAAAATCCATCCACCCCAAATCTTTGACATAGTGATTTCATCCCTTCTTACCTGAGAGAAAAAATTCCCTTCTTTGGATCCTAGCCATAAAAACCTACAACAAACTTTGTGTACAATATTAAAAATACCCTTGGGGATCCAAGATAAATATATCCAAAATACAGGGATTCTTGGCCACTCTAGACAACCACCTTAGACTCTAAACCTCCAATATCCTTTCAATATTTTCAATAAGCCATAACCAATCAACCTTTTTTTAATTATTGGGTTTTAAATGGAAACCCAAGTAATTCAGTACATCATAAAAATTATTAGATTGGAATGGAAAAAATATTTTGAATATTCATAGATTAATCTATGGAAAGGCCAAGAGGAGAGAGAGTAGACTTATGAACATTGACTTGCATGCTTGTAGCATTTTGAAATGGTGTTAGGGCCTCTTTGATGGTAGCTCGATCATGCCTTTATCCATCACAAAATAGTAATATATCATCCATGAGAAAAAGGTGAGCAATTTTCAGGTCATCAACCACCAGGGAACCTCTTGAATCACCCCTTCTTTTATCTTTAGATAATAACCTACAGAGTCCCTCCGCAAGTAGCCTGAACAAAAGAGGAGATAGGGTATAGCCCTATTGAAATCCTTGTTGTGCATGAAATAAGGCCGAGTCCGAACCATTGATAAGGACCACAAATGACATCGTGGTAATACAACTCATCACTTAGTTTATGAAGGGTACTTCAAAGCCTATATGTGTGAGGAGCAGTCAAATATAAATCCAAATAACTTTTTCACGTGATTTAGATAGGTAAATTTTTATCAGTATACCTTTTATTTTCCTAGATTTTAAGTTGTAGTTTCCTTCCTGAGTGACTCCTATCGCTTCATGGATCTACTAGCCCTCCAAAAAATAAAATTGTTTTTTTGATAGATTCTAGGAGAGGATCAACTTGAGCCTGTTTGCTATGATTTTAGCAATTACTTTATATATGCAATTACATAGTGAAATAAGCCTTAAGTAATACAAAATCTGAGGGTCTTTCAATTTGGGTATGAAGGTAATAAAGTTCAAGTTAAATGAGTCAAGCATTCACCTTGTAAGCCAAGAATCCTCAATCACCCTTAAGAGGTAATCCCCCAAAATGTTGTATAACCCTAGAAAAATTTCCATAGACCAATCATCAGAGCCCAAAATTTTATCCTTCTAAAAAATATGAAGTAGCCTTTGTAATTCTCCATTGGATACCGGTTCCATTAATATTTGGTTGTCACCAACTTCAGAAAACCTAGAAAATGACTATTTCAACATAATTACTTCGTCTATGCAAACCTCTGGGAGCGCCTTGTAAACATTGCTGAAATGATTTTTTCCCATCTCGACAAGGTCCTTGAAGGATGAAGCTTTTATCCCATCTAGATTATCCATAGCCCAAATGGTGTTTTAGACTAAGTGCCCCTTTGCAGAATTTTGCAAAAATTTTGTGTTTTCATCTTCGCTCTTCAACCATATAGGCTTAGCCCCTAGGCCAACTACCACGGCTTTGTCAAATTCGTTGACGTTTTCATATTTAAACCCCAAAAACTTGCATTTTGGTAGTCGACCAATAGAGGGCAGCACAAATTTTGAGTATTAATAATATTTTAGTTGAAGTGCAGGCACGATTTTCGAGATCAAGGCAGGCAGAGGACGATACACAGTTCGAGGCAGGATCTACACGTAGTTCGAGGGAATCTTTTAATTCCAAGGAGGTAAAATTTTCCTGTGTCAGAATGTATTAAACTTTATATGAATTTTAACCAGAATTTTGCAAGGAGCATGATGTTGTGCCCAGATTTTCTATTTGAGAAACGGTTTTGCAGATTCCTCGTGGAGGAGAATCTTCCAAAATCTTTCAGATTCCTTGGAGGTCGAAATTATCCAGTGTGAGAATGAGGTCAACCTTATACTCATTCTTCTCAGAATTTCACAAGGATCTCAATGGTGAGATCAGATTCCTGTTTTGAGTTGCAGAATTCCATATTCCTTGTGGAGCAGGATCTTTGAGAAATCTAGGGGGAATCTAAAAGTTCCCTAAGGCCCAAATTTTGATAGTGTCAGAATTCAACAAGTTGACAATTGATCCTACACCTCTCGGTGACACGAGTTCAGTAGTGCAGTAATATTTTCCATCTGAGCCTTATGTTTTTCGGCCACCTTTTAAAGTGGAGTGCCGGTGTCTACATTCAGTGAGTGAGCAGTTGATTTCATGCCTTTCGATGCCACATCTACGATGGTGATTTCAGATCCAGCAGTAGAGCAGCCCATTATTCAGTCACATTCTGTGTGAGGTATATTAAGTGTTGATTTCATGTACTTCTTTGTCTCTTTGCTATGAGATGCATTGTGCTGCTTGATGTTTGATACAAGATCTTCTTTTGTTCTTGATGTGAGATGTAATTTCTATCATGGATTGTCACATGTATGTTTGATTAAGATCCCTTTCTTTCCATGTTGGCAGGATAGTCATAGTCGTTATGTGTGAGTTTACGTCATGCTGATAGGAGGTCAGTTTATGAGGGAGAGTTCCTTGTAGCAGAACGTCTCGTGGAGAGAATTTTCCACTCCTATTAAGGGATGATTTCCTTGTATGATAAGAAAACAACTTCGTTGTACATCTTCACATTTACAACATTGAATGAAGCGACCAACACCATCGAGACACCGAGGCCTAGAGACGTAGGCCACACTGGACGAATTCCGTTATTAAACCTCTTGCATCCTTGTCGTATGATTGTTGACATGTGTTCCTCTTGATTATATCTTCACATGTTCATTAATTCTTTTGCTAAATTGTAATTCTAACACATCAGCCGAAGTAAGAGGTCTTGGTTAAAGGGTATAAAAAATTTACCCACATCAATATAGATCTACTTTTTTTCCTCCACATCTCCTCCTTTTATTCCAAGATCCTTATTTTTGTAGCTTTAATAAATATGATCCTTTGTTTTGATTCCTCATTCAGGTAACCTCCCCCTTTAAGGGCTTCCATTTTTTTTAACTCTTCCTCCACTACTTTAGCTTTGCCTCCTCTCAGTGTATTTTGATATTTGACCAATGCATCATAGCTGTTGTCACCCATTTTATATTCTCAAGGAAATGGACCGTCATAGGAACCTCCTCAACATGATTGTAAGTAATCCAGGTTTTAGAGACAATGTTTTTAAGTGATACATCTTTGAGTCACGAAACATTAAATTTGAAAGGAATACTAGGTTTATTGGTGTTCCATTTTAGCTCAAGAAAAACGGGGTGATGATCAGATTCACAACCCACCCTGATACATTATTCAAACAATGGAGTAATTTCCATCAGAGCTTTGCCATGAGGGGCCGATCTATACACATTTCCATTGTTGCTTCCCATGTTCTTTTGTTCCTCCAAGTAGATTTATACTTGATTAGGTCAACATAACAAAGTTCATATTCCACCACAAGGTGGATGAAATAATATGTCAGAGAGTCCATATGGGCATGAGTGCCCCAGATTTATGAAACTCCAATAGAGAAGTTCAAATCTCCCCCCCCCCACCAGATTGTTAACATTCATATAATATTTATTCATCAACAAATCCCAAAAGTTCATCCTGTCATGACATGGCCCATATGTATTGATTATCTTGAGTTCCTTCCCCAAATCAACATATAAAATATTCCCCCCCCAAAATCCTCTCAGAGCCCCATGTGCCAACATATTTAATGGATTTTTGGTTGAAATCGATGGTCAAGCTCCTATATCTACCTTTTGCATCTGATGCCAAAAAAATCCATTTAGGAAAAAGAGATTCCATAAATCCTACCACCTTATCTCTATCGACTGAAGTCTCTTGAAGAAAATAATGTCCAATAGTTTAGAAGAGACAAGTCTCTTCAGAGCTAATTTTTTGGATGAGATAGCTAAAGTCCGACAATTGAGAGAGAGAAAAATCATTTGGAGGATTTTCTAGGTGTTTGTGCTATTTTAAGAGCCCCTAAAATATATTTCTGTCTTCCTTTCACCACATCTATGATAGCCATATTTTTTGCTGTAGAAATGTGAGATTTCTATCCCTTAGGCGCCCACTAGACTGGGCTATGAGAGAAGGGCCAAGGCCCTCGTCATAGGAAATGACATCCCTCTTCTTATTGGTAATCAAAGGTTATATCGAGGACTAGGATTAGAAGATGATTCCATGGGCATTGAAGGAATAGATTATAGGGATGGACCATTAGGAAGGGGAGGGGGAATAGGGAAAGATATTAGTGCAAGGGAGGGAAAAACATGTGATAAAGTATAAGAAGGAGAAGAGGTGCCCAATACGACATCAAGAGATTGAAAAAATATAAATTAACACGATACAAGAAGTGAATGAGAGAAATTACCCAAAAATGGAGCACTAGGGAGGGATCACTGGCATGAGACACATGCATCCCAAAATTTGACAATGCATCACCCAAAACTTCATAATCCCTTTCTCTCTACATAGGCTCCTCAAGATTCTCATGTTGCACTTAAGTGAGGTTATGTTATTCCTAACATCCTTTTACTTCCATTATACCTCCCTCGTGGCTTCTAGGAAGCGAATCGCTTCTCCCTTTCTCACATATAAAACAAAGAGTACAATTATTCATAACATGACCATATTTGTGGCTCCTAGGACACATGAAGGGTATTCCTTTGTAGCCGAGGGGTTGTTTATGAGTATAACCTAGATAAAAAATGTCCAGTTCAATAAATAAGTCTTTGCACGAGTCCAAATTGACTAAAATTGTTGTTATATCCATCTTCCTGGTTTCTTCATATGACACGTCAACTTCCAGGAAAGAACCTAATTTGTTCCCAATAACCCTAAAGACATCCTTCAACTAGAGTTGTGGTGGAAACCTCGAAAGCCTTACCCACACAAGGGCACTTTCCATTTTTTCACGAATAGCATCAAACAATGGATTCCACCACTTCATCATCACCTGAGTGGAATATATACTCTAATTTTTTCCAAGAGCTCAACTAGTCGTGTCTGATATATTGAACTTGATCATAAACCGAACACGAGATAGGGTAGTAACCTTTGGAGGATGGTTAAACACTTGTCCCAATTCCTTCTCAACCCAATTTCATAATAGCTCCACTGGAAAAACCCTTCCTCTGGCCTGACCCACTACCACCTTTTCCATAGTCTCTATTAGGCCCCTTAGTTGTATATCTTCCCCCGAGAGTAGGTTTTGATCATCATTCTTTATCTTGACACACTTGCAAATCTTTATCTTTTTTTTTAGGTCAATGCTAACCTTTCAAATCCTCTTATGCTCCTAGAATTTTATCCAACTAATTATTTTCATCACCAATACCCCCAATCATAATATTTTACCATTTTGAACCTAGCACAGTTTTGATGAATGTCCTAACAAGTTCCCCCCCAGACCCTTGGGAGGGGTTGTAAAGCAAATCATTATTCATTCCTTTCTCTAAACCAATATTGAACCCTTCATCGAAAAATCCTGAAACCATGATAGGAACCATGTGGCGGCTTGTGTCCATGATAGGAACCATGAGAATGATCTAGAACCTGAGCATTTTATACCACCTTGTGCCCATGCTAAGGCTCCCCCCTCCCCCCCTCCTGTTCTATCTCTCTATATATATATTATGGAAAAGTAATGAGAGTTATTATTGATCTTGTTCTTTATTGGTTAAGAGCCCACTTGGAAAGATATTTATGATACACATTCTTAAGTACATGTCATTATACTCCACTAGTCTTATATGAGTTAAAGCATGTTTCTTTCTTGGAAATGTGTGGGGTTATTAAGATATTATTTAAGTTTTGTTTGTCACTATATGAGATATGAGTAATGATATATTGCTTGCAATTGCTTGGATAGTTGGGCACCTAATGATTCTCACACTTCCAATAGAATTGGGAGGTCATGGCAGATGGAGCTAGCAAAGAAAATTTCCTACTCATAAAAAAAGTGTTACATTCACTTGACGTTGGCGAAATTGCCTGATAGTCATTATCATCATCAATAACTCAAAGTAATGTTAACTCCACCACACTAAAATCAAATCTATGTAATCTACATCCATTTTTTGGCAATATTAAATAATAATAATAAATAAATAAAAGTGGACATTTCTATGTCTTTCTTTCCCTTTTCCATTTTTACTTTAATCCATTTTAATTGACATTCCTCCTATCTTCTAGCAAGTCTAATTCACTTTTATAGTTTAAATTATGATAAAGTATGGATTCTTTTATGTTCTTAGATACGATTCAACAATTTATCTTTTGAATCTTCTTCTGGAGGCAACAACACTAACACCTTGCACTTAACTTTGGAAAAATGTATTTGTATTGAAAAATTCCCTATATAATAGGCTATATGATAGAATTTGACAATATAAAGTTATGATTTTGATAATTTTTTTTTGCAATTTCACAAAATTCTAGAATTATAAATTGATTCATAAACCCCCATGTTGATTATAACAATTTACCACAATCTCAATGATTACAAAAGACCATTAAAAATCTTACTGAATTTATTAACAATAATGATAAAATTGTTGCACAAATAGCATATTACCTTAGCCTCAATCTAAGAAATTGTTACTCAAAATTTCATGTAGTATATAGGTATGCTACCATACCATTTGTACAACATACCCATGCTCTTATACCAATATATAGTGTACCTTCCTTTAGAAAAAATGGGCACCCATGCTATAAAAATCCAACTATAACTTTGCTTCGAACTTCCAACTGTAACTAACCATAGATTTCATGCAAACTATATTAACTTGTTCGCAAGTCACAAGTCTTCATTTACATTCCTTATGATAAACATGAAAAACTAACAATTTTATATTTTTGGTATGTTTCCATGTCACTCTGACTTAGAGAGTGTTAAAAAGACAATTTAATGTATATTTTGATTTCAATAATCAATGTTAAATATAAAGAATTTTTCATGAAAAAAATATATTCACTTATATTCTATACAATTCATTCATTTTCATGCAATAACACAACAACATAAGTAGAATTAAACAGTAAGTACAAGACAATTTGATGTGGGAGACAACACTCAAATATTAATGACATAATTATACAAAGTAACAATGCATTTGTCTTTATCAATTCATTAAACATATTGAATCTGCAACAACCCTTTTTCCTACCCACCCATGTAAATGTCACTATGTATATTTGTTTATGTGAAAATGTAAAATATAGTTGAGCTATAAGAGTGGATATTGAGTCAAATTGATGTATGTTTGGAAATTATAGGTGTGGGGAGGGGATTGAATCAATAATTTTAAACTTCAAGTTTTTCTCAACTTAAATTTCTTCTTACGCAACTAATGACTTATATATATATGCTCAATTATTAATGGTTTCATTTTGCAGTTACGAGAGAGAGAGACACTTGCAAGTATATTTATTCAGAATTGAAGAGCATTCACACAAAATTCAAGAAACAACACATGAAGACGTCAAATATAAGTGGAAACCCATAAGGTATAAAACCACAAAGTTTTGGCTGAAAGTGATGTGAAGGCAAGCTCCCACTTCCAAATTACATTATATTTTTGTAGGCTCCAACCTACAAGAGGCTGCTACCTCAACAAATCTCCAACTCCCACAAAATTTTCTGCAGGATACAACCCATACCTCCAACTCCCACAAAATTTTCTGCAGGATACAACCCATAAGAGACTCCTACCTCAACAAATTATAACCTATTCTTTATCAAGCTACAAATTGAAAGGAGACTGCAATATCCCAATCACAAAAACAATGTCAAGTTTTTTGGTTACCTAATATAAAATTTTTCCCTCAATTCTACTGCTCAACTTCTCTGCTTTTGTTCTTTAGTTATGTTCCTTTACTGCTACTCTTCTCTTCTTCTCCTAACCAGAATGTCGCACATGGACCCTCTCATAAAAACTTCTTCACATCCAATAGTTCTTTTCTCATTCAACAATGTATCTTTTATAAGCATAACTTAATGACTATTTGTATTATATGCAGGAATTCAGAAGGAGAAGTTGTCTCTTAGTCTTCTAAAGTTTTTCACAATCTGCCTCTTCATTTTCAAATATGAAAATCAGAAATTTGTAAAATAAAATAGATTTGACTTAATATAGCTCAACAATGAGGATTGCAAGAGACAAATCTTTAAAATTTTTCCAGATTTGTATTGGCTACATTTTTCAAATTTGTACCATACATTTTTCTAGTTTAGGTCTCAAGATATCATGTGCTATTTTCCAACATATTTAATGATGTTTAGCCTTTGCACTTCACTTCAATTTCAGTCTTTGTATTCCAATCAATCTTGTAACAATGCCATTCAACATAAATTAATCTTAACACAATCAACGCCAATCAATTAGATCAATGACATCAGGTTTCCTTAACATGACCATTTGAAATCAATGCCAACATTACCAACATTCTCCCCCTTTGGCATTGCTGACAACACAATGATTCTTTCTCCTGATTGTCGTGGAAAAATTACCTTCCTTAACATGATCATTTGACATCAATGCCAACATTATCAACATTCTCCCCTTTTGGCATTGATGACAACACAATGATTCCTTCTCTTCATTTTCCTGGAAAAAATTACCTCTTATTTTGCGTTCATTCCTCCCCCTTTGACATCAATGACAAGGGGTTTTCCTCTCCCTTTGAAAAGATTTTAAAAATTTCTTCTCTTTTGAAGGACTTTGACAATAGAAACAATGCAAATACCAATGCATAAAAGTAGTCATGACCTCAATTTATGAAAGCATGTCAATTATAAATTTAAGTATTAATGCGATGCCAATGCTGGGAAATGTAGTGTTTTGAAATTGCAAATGATGTTCAAAAAACTATTCAATAAAGCTACTTAAAAACTCTTCTCGAGTGTCTTTGCATTTTAAGGCACAAAACCCTAATTATAAAACCACTCCTTGGTAATTTAGTTGGCCAATTGTTCTCCATAAATCAACATTGCATAGATAATGATTGTTGCTATAAGAGAATTGAATTAAGAGTGTATATATAGAAGAAAAGGCCTCATTATATATATCAAGGCTTTAATGATAATATAAAGCCACATAAAGGCTCCAATGATAATATAAAGCTGCATATATTCAATGAGAATAATACCCCTCCATATATCCAATGATAATACGATCCAACGATACCATAGCATCCAATGATACCATACCAAACAAAAAATCCAACGATAATACTCAAAAAAAAATCCAACCATAATATAACATGTACCAATCCCGTATATAACCATGGACTCGATATATTTGTATACTTAGAAGATTACTCTTGAAAATCGCAGATCAATGCATCAATGAACATAAGTCATAGTGTATATATAACGCTACAAAGAGGAGATGATGGTATTCAAGGCAATACCAATAACACTGCTTCACAGAGATGATAATATCCAAGACCACACATGTAGTTCCAAGGAAATATCACGACAATATCAATAATTATCCAAGATCGCACATGTAGTTCAAAGGAAATATCATCGCACTGTATGAGAGCATTATATGAAGCAATATATCAATGCACTTCCACTATGTATATATATATATATATATATATCATCCAACACAATGCGTATTTGTTCCAATGCATGGCATGGCATCCAATGGTGCATTTGAAAAAAATTTAACTCTAAGACAACGCATTCCATAATAGCTCCATAACAGCTTATTCAAGCTCCAAATAATACGCAAGTCCATAGACTATATATATATATATATATATATATATATATATATATATATATATATATATATTGTAAGCTTGGTATTACCTTGATTTTCATTAATTTTTATCAGCAAGTTACAACCAGATAGATACTGTTAGATGGCCTCAATTGGACTTGAACGGGAAACCAAGTCTGTTGGTCACCTGATGGCGTGGTATGTCATTAAAAAAAAAAGGTTCCAAGTTTATCAAACCAAGCTAACAACCACTGGATGTTCATACATATATTGTATTTTACTCCTATTGGCATGACTGGTTATATATAACAAAATAAATTCTACCCACATATAAACAGTAGATACAAAAAAATATCAACCATAAACAACATAAGACTACTCATCTTCCTCAGCCGAGGAATATTCTACACGCGCCGAGTCCTGCACATAATTTATAGGGAGTTCAGTCGGTTCGAGGATGCATGGGAGGTGATATTCATTGTGCCTGAGGTGCCCATCTTGTTTCTGGAGCTTGAAATTGAGCTTGTTAAATTCACTTATGTAATCTGGAAAGTCCTGGAAAATTGTAGCGAGGCTCATTGAAATATGTTCTAGGGCTTTTCCAATAATTTTTTTCATGGACCAATATAAAAACAATGTTTGTTTAAACTAAGTAAGTCTGCCCCAAGTTCGCCCAGGATCGAGCATGAGACCCCTCCATTCTTCAACTTCCATTTCCATCGAGCCTGCTGTGCAGTTTAAATCTTTTTCCCACTTCTCAATCAACTTCTGAATTTCTTCGGCAGTGTTCCCATGGCACGCCTTCACGGAATCTTGAATGATACCAATCATGGGCCTCCTGCCTTGCGGCTTGCCTGAGGATGAGCTAGGTTGACCCTCGAATTATTTTCCTTTATTTTTTCTACTTCAACCTCTCGCATCTGGGCTCTTGGACCGAGCCATAATAGCTTGCTTCTTGACTAGTGGGCTATGTAGTAGCTGGGCATTTGCCTAAGGGTGAGACTGTTGACAGTCTCTGGATCCCATATGCTTACATGTCCAATTATCAACAAAGGGGCATAATTCCATAAAATAAGCCGAGCTTCCCTTAATTCCATCGCAATAACATATGATATCATTCCATGAGATATGTAGGGTCATTCTCCTGAACCCCAATTCTATGAATGACATGCAGGCTAACCAAGCTTTCCATACATGGCTGCCCAACATTTTGAATGGGGCCTGTGTCGCCTTGACCTGAATTCACCCAAAAGACCAGGGCAGGGCCCGACACAATATTCCCATAATCATTCTTGCTGCAAACAACAAAAACCCCCAACCTAGATAAAGGTTCAAACCACCCAACATCACTCAGACCTTTCCCACAATCACAAATGACACGCCTTCCCTCAATCCAATCCGGGGGAGGACTCCACGGTTTCATCACCCTCCTCACAGAGGCAGGATCTTTCATGATGAGCACACTAGACGCGTTACAGGCACAATTCAGAGGGTTACAAACTAGCGTAACTCCAAACATAGGTTTATCTTCCCAACTTGACTCAACCAACCCTGACATGGGGATTCCAAACCCTCCCGAATTAATCCCTTGACTGCACTGACTATCGCACAAGTGCATGCATGCAACATACCCTATTCCACCGAGGATAAGAGACCATTAGATAAGCCCGACAAGACTCGAATTGTAATGCCTATATACACAAGACCCTTTAGTACCATACGGATTCATGTACATGGTCGACCACACACCCACATAACCCTTTGAAATCCAAACAAACTGGACACAATTTCTTTGACCCATGAATATCATGGAAAGAAAGGTGGAAATGAGGGAGGGACCATTAACATACCAGGGAGTTGCCATGGTCGAACGTTGAGGGGAAGATGGAGCCACCCTTCTGCCATCTCTGTGATCACACTTGCTCAATCTTTCACCCCCGTAACATAACCACCTCGCCTTCAAATGAGCCAAACTTGAATGGCTTTGGTTATCTCCGTCCTTACACATAACCCTCTCCTGCATGCTGAAGGACGCCCTGCTAGCCTTGCCACTCATGTGGAAGGTGGTGGGCATATTTACCTAGGCCTCTGTCATAATGATTGATGGGAGAGCCAGCCTTCCGGTCCGCACCCTAATCGGGGAAGCTTTAAAGACTATATTGATTTAACAAACCTCATTTAATAAATGTTACGACACAAACCCTAAATTATAAAAGCATTATTTTTTTGAATCCTTCATATAAAAAATGACTGCATGTAGAAATGTATGAACACTGTAGTTAAAAGCCATTATATATATATATATATATATATATATATATATATATATATATATATATATATATATATAATGCCTAGCTTCTCCTAAAGTTTAAAATTAAAATTAACGCTGTATATAAACAAATGAGCAACATTGTATATAAAATTAATGTTGCATATAACTTTTCTCCTTTTGCATGCCATCTATACGTTGGTCTTTTTATTGCCATTGCAAATGAAGGTGAACACTACAAATAATGGAGAACATAGATATATTTCATAGGTGCCAACTGCAATTGGGGTGCCATCGTAGGTGCAAAGGAAGTGATAAGTAATAATATTCCAAACCCAAGCGATACTATGTGAGCATGCTGCCAAATATGTGAGAAAATATGTGCAAATGTTGCCAAATAAATCATATATTATATGTTCCAAATAAATGGTATATAATATGTGCCAACGTTGCTTCAAGGCTGCTTCAATGGACACTTTGTATATGCTCTCCAAATTAAAATAACTTTTTCCATGATACTCTATATATTAGTCCAATTTGGAAACATTTCAACGCTAAAATAATAGGTAGCATACAACACGTTCAAGACAACATTCCAACTTATAGGCATCGTTCTAGTCGTTAAGTAAAATTTTATTTTATCCAACATTCAAATAATTAGGGCACAAGAACTATTGTTGTATTTACAATGGAGCTCTGAATTAATAATACAAAGACCACATAATGACATACCAGGTATATGACTCCACAATAGGTAGCTTTAAAACACTAAGCTACACTATAAGTCTCAAGAAAGAGATTTCAACCCTTCCATCCCTAAGTCATTTCATTTAAAACTGTGCTCATATCAGCTATACATAAACATGGAAGGATTAGTTTTCAGAGTTTTGCGCTATATGGAATACCTGAGCGTGATTAAGGGAACACATGAGCATGTCAACACTCTATTGCTCAAAACCCATGTGCTTGTTTACCTTTAGCATAACTTGATGTGTGATAATGTTGGAGGTGTGAACAAGAACCCAACTGCTTGTTGAGGAACTGAACTGCTAGAACATGAACAAAATTTTGGAACAAGAACAATACTATTTTCATCCGCTGCTCCATCCAATTGCTATCTCCATCCACTTGCTATGATCGTGCTACCCTCACAACATTGTTCAAGTCTGTGTTAATGCAGATACACTTTTCTTTCCAAGCTTGCAGCCAATTCTTCTCAACATAAGTTTGAAGTTGCAAACACTGCCTTATGAGTGCTTTACCTCTCTTCCATGTAGAAGCCCTCTCTGAAGTTGAATTCTGATCTCATCAACACTACCTCATCCACATAGAAGCATCCATTGTATTACCAATTGTTCATTCTGCTTAGGCCTTTGAAAAATCGAATGATTTATGTCTCAAGATGAATTCAAAGCTTCGACTCCTAAATTTTTTATTTCAAGAATGGAAATTTCTTATTCACCACGGCAACACATAAGCCAGGATTTGAGATCATCTATGACTCTCTGCGAGATCCTTTTTTATTCTCAGTACCATCACGCTTGCAAAGAAACTCTGTCATCAATATTTTACAGTCTATCGAAGGCCTTTAGGGCATAATCCACATGAGACTTATGCAAAAAAATCACGCACACCATACTTTCTTTTTAGTCCCTCTTGCACACGACTCAAATGGATTTCTCTTTGATCAGCTTCATGGGAATGTGAATAGATTTATATTTCTTAAACATTGAATCCACCCATGCTGTACCATCAAAACACTCGGTTCTTCTTATGAGGTTCTAATCCTACTCACAAGATTTGCATATTCTTGTACTCTGTCTCCTCCATGCATGAATCTCTGGATTTCAGAAATAAAAATAAGTCTTTGCTACACCGTCAATTCAATACTAAAAGTGTTCAGGGCAGTATTAACATAATCATATACAACCCATAAAATTGCAGATGTATCACATAGAAACAAATTTCAAATTCACAAACATAGATAATTTCCAGATATGCAAATCGATAATATCTATAAATCATGTTCAAACATAAATTGCCTGATATACAATCTGTGGTCAGACCGAGTCCTGGTCTTTTTCTCACCTTCAGACTCTCTTTGGTATGATTTTCTTTATTTGAAATGGCCTCCTCTAATGCATTTGAGGCTTACAAATATATACAAAATGATTTTGCAACCAATTCTGATTCAGATCCACAATCTACTCAACCATATCCTAAAAATCCTCTAAATCCATTTTTGACACAACTAAATCCCTATTCTAGGACTTCCTAATCGCTAAGATATTTATGAGATCTTCACGTCTAATATCTCTCGTACTCCCACATATTTGAGAATATTTACATTTAAAAACATCACACACCTATTTCTCACTCAAATCATTACAAATATAAAAATTTCCTATTAATAAATTAAATTCTTTATCAAACATTAGACCCCCTCAGTCAACCAAATATACAATGATTTTTCGAGCAGGATTCTCCTGCATTAGACTCCCAAAGTTGAAAACATTCATGATATCCTGATCTTGTGATTTCATATGCTGATGAAAACCTCCAAGGTCCCAAACCTTAGTTTGTAATTGTCTAAATGCTCTGCACCTTTTCTGCTGCTTCATGTTCGCTTTCTTCTGGTTTATTTTCCTTTCTTAAATCAGATTTAAATTCTGATTGATCATCCCTTCTGCTGTCAGTTTTCTCCATCTGGACTGGTTCATCATTAAGTTCCATATTTCTTCAATCACATAATCAATTTCTGTTGTTCCTGTTAGTTACCAAATCCACCTTAGGCTGAAGTAAGGCAGAAGAAGGACAACACCAAACCACGCTCAGCCTCGTAGCTAGCCCTACGAGGACAGGAGAGGGCTCTCTCCGGGTCAATCTCAATGAAAATATTCAAAGGGGCTTGAGATGACTAAAATAACAACTGATCTTAGGCTAGATAAACAAATAGGAGGGTTTGATTTTGATTTTTAGGGGTTTTTGTTGGAAAAAATGGAAAGTCACTTTTTGGGCTTGGGGATGAGGCCAAATCTTGCAGAGTTCAAGTTGGGGCAGGGTAGGCAACGTCTTTGATGTCTTAGATTGAGTGAATGGATGGAAAAGACTGCTGAGGAGCTGAAGAGGGCAAGAGCGTGCAAGGATCCTCTTCAAACTGACGAAAACATAAACAACTAAACAAAAGCTTAAGGAAGAGCACCAACAAATCAATGAATTCTACCTCAAATACTCATTTGTTTAATTCAGAAGCATAAAGAAATATGGCATACATATAACAGTAATGAACTTAAAATAACATGAGAAGAAAAATCATCAAAACTCAGAATCCACAAGGATCCCAACAAGTGCTGCAAAACTCTGGTCTTTCCTTTGCCAAAAACTGAAATATGGATGTACAATGGAATGCCAAACTTTTCCCAAGAGTCCAACCCTGAAAATGTCTCAGAAAATACAATATATAGACAAGTATAACTCCTTCCCATGCCTCTAGGGGTCGAGCTCATGCTTCTAGGAGCAGTTTGAACCAATTCTAAACAAGGAGCTAAAATCTAGGCAGCCAAACAACTTGCCTTTATATGCTAGGAAACTGATCCATTCACCTAATTTTCACCTTTTAGTGAATGAATCATCTAGAAAAAGTAAATTCATGCCAAAATTACATCATGGTTACCATATTACATCAATCTAAATCAAAAATTACATCAAGAGGTGAAACTAGTCAAAACTGGCCGAATTCCTGAGCTGGAAGGTGAAAAATAGGCTGAATTCCTCTATGTGCCGCGCTCCAAAACTCTATGCATTGCGCTACTTTGGACCTGATTTTGGAGCACTTCCCGAAGTCAAAATTGAGGTCATGATAGCTCGTTGGAAAGCCTTGGATGTCTTCTATCCAACAAAAGTGGAATTTTTCAATTTGGAGCTCATTTGCCTCTCCAAAACTTCATTATCCCAAAACTACTTCCTGCTGGTGCAAAAGGTGGCAGAAAGGTGATTTTCATGGTGTTTTTGGCCCTTGAGGCAGCCCAGAATGTGATGAAATGCTTCGGCCATTCCTGAAAATACATAATATATCATAGAAAATCCAAAAATGCAAATTTTTCCTCTAGAAGGTGTCCCAAACGTAAGCGCGTGTCGGGCGGAAAAACCTGTTTTGCAACCAAAATTTTCAAAATGACAAAATCTTCTCCAAATTTGCTGAAATTTGGAGCGAAGGTCTCCCATCATGTCTCATCCTCAGCCAATGAAGCTTCGGCCAAGATCCAGAGCCTATCCTCCCTTTTATGACGCTTCAGTGCCCTCTTGGTGCATGCAGTTTCAGTGATTGAGTCACTATCTTGTCCATATGATGAATGTGTCCGTCATGGTGTTGCAAGGTATGTATCAAGTGTATGTTTGATTTGTTTGGAAATGATAAATTGGTGCCTTTGACTCAAATTTCCAAGTGTGTACTGATTTGTATGAGGTGAAAACAAAAATGTGGTGTATTTGCCTCCAATTTCCAAATGTGTGACAAGACTATGGGAAATATGGACAGTGGGAAAAAGGGTTTCTGTCAAGTAAATTTAAAATTTAGGACAGTCACTTGACACATTTGGGATATGGGATTTGGGGATTTTATAAATGATATGAGAGAGAAAGGATGATAGGGATGGTAGGGTTTAGGGATAGGGGTAGTAGGACTTTAGGAATAAGTTATTTTGAGGATGAAAGGGGTAAGGAATGAACTGTAGTGAGATGAACTATAGTGATATAATAATAGTGAGAGGGAAAAAATAAGGTGGGAAACAAAATGATTTGGCACCAAATTACTTTTTGTAACACCAACTCCAAACCTTAAGAAGTAAATTTTCAACACAATGATATGGTTTATGTTTGGCATTCGAATTCTAAAAACCAACCTTTCAAACCATACCCAACACTGATCAATGGCATATTTCAAGATGATTTGACTCATTTAGAGCAGAGGGGCCAAGAAATTTTGAAATTTCGTTGAAAGCAATGCGCCGCGCACCAACCCAATGCGCCGCGCCATAAATAGCTCATTTTGCAGGAGGCTTTTGGAGGCCTTCCCAGTGTCCAAATTGGGCGCATGATAGCTCGTTGGAAAGATATTTGAGTCTAATTTCCAACCCAAGTGGAAGTTTTCAATATGGAGTTCGTTTTCCTTTTCAGAAATCAAATCTCCAAAAACTTGTCAAAATGAGCAGAATGAGGCTGCCTCAAGGCAGAGTGCTGTTGCAGTCAATTTTTGAAGGTCTTCCTCAACTTCAAATTGAGCTCATGATAGCTCATTGGAAATATATTTGTGTCTAGTTATCATTTGACTCATCAAGCAAGTCATTTGGCCAACCACGCTAGGAGAAATCTTGATTTTACCAAGGTCACTTCAGATGTGCATCAATTCTCCCGAGGCGATTGTATTTTTGACATTTCTCTAAAACCATGAAACCTTTGTAAAACGTGAAGGAGGTTTTTATTCCTTGGCCTATTTTGGACAAAAAAATCTCTCAGTTTTCCCAAATTCATCTTCTAGTGCTCAGAAACATCATTGGAGTAAAACCTATCCTGATGGGTGGAACAAGGGATTTGTCGAAATGAAGGGGATAAGGGGCTTATAAATTCTTGGGGAAATTTTGGGAAGTAGGGAGGGATGTTAGGAAGCAGGGGAAAGTGGAATCTCAGAAATTTAGTGAGGGGAAGGGGTCCAAAAGGGAAAAACACAGGCCTAGTCTAGAAAATTGCCAAGTTGTAGCAAGAAACTAGGGTTTGTGCAAAAATGAGGAATTTGGGGGATCTTAGTGATGGGAAGTGTTTAATTAGGTACATTAAGGATAGGGGAAGGTGTATGAACATCAGGATACAATTTTTGATGATGATTTGACCAGCCAAGAGCAATCACCTCCAAAACCCTAGGAGAGGGAAATGAACCTTACCTAGGCACAACTGAAGCATTAACAAGGTGTAAAATGACCCTTTGGAATCTGGCATGATGATGAAAACCCTCTGAATGATGGTACACTCAGCTGAATGGTGACATGGACCGACATTTGGACAACTCTGGAAGGAGTGAAAGCAAACCCTAGACCTAGTACTTAGTGAGCAAATTTTGCTTGAAGGCTCACTGAAATGACAAAATTTGACCTTGAAACTTTAAGATCACTTTGTAAGAGCATGTTTGATCACTGGAGGAAGGCTACGAAGGCTGACACTAACAGTTCCTGCAAAACATCATTTTTAATACTCCCTTTTCAAGGCAATTCTCCCTTGACCACATCGTTTATTGCTTGACCACCTGTAAACCCATTTTCCTGCAATTCCTTGAATGTCCCCATCCAAATAATGGAGCTACTAATACCATCATTGAGCATCAATCTCTGCTCAGGTTCACACCAATGAATTTCCTCATCTTCAATCATATCCTCAACAGTAAATTCTTCTGACTTTTTGTGAGTCTCTTCATTAACCAAATGTGCATGTGCTCCCCTTTGGTTGTCCTCAAGAGACAACATAGTCTCATTATCCATCATAATGCAATTCTGATCTTGCCTCTTTGAAATGTCTTTCTATATTTCCTTCATCTTCATGACATCTTCAAGTGACCATCTATCACCTAATTCTCCTTTTTATATATCACAATATCTGTGTTTAACTCCATCTATTTGATCTTCATGATGAACTTGTCCTCTATTAAGCAGTGCATCTATGTACGTCTTCTATTGTACTAGGTCAAAAATGTTTTCTTTTGAGAAGTATTCATCATCATATATGGGCTTACAATCTTCTTTAATTTCTATGATACCTTCCTTAACATGTATAACAATTTGAAATAATTGTTCTTCATTTGCTTCTTTGAAAACATGCATATGGAATCTAACTTGACTGTCTTCATCTACTAAATTTGCAACTACACACAAAATGTCAGGAAAAAAAAAAAAAAACATTAGGCTGGTCAGCCTTACTTATCAGCATATCCATTTGCTGATCTGAACTCTTCAAAGAACTCATGAGACTTCCTGCAAGTCTCTCTTCCTCCTCATTCTCCAAGAAACTTATAAGATGCTCGATGGATCATCTCTCAACATCATCCTCTCCAAGAATATCACCTTACTCTGGTTCACAATAGTGAATTGTTTCCTCCGTTGTCAACGGTCTGTATATGAACTCAACTCCTTTGAGTTTCTCTTTCTTCTTCATTTTCTTTAGAATTTTCCTCTGTTTCTTTACAAATAATTGTACCACTAGCCACTGAATTGGATTATTCATACTCCATCCTCTTCTCTGGTTTACATCAACATTTTTATATAGCAACTTCTCCATGTAATTGAGTTCACCTATTATCTCAGTCATCTCTCTGTCAGACTCCTCTTGACTCATCACCTCTATGCCCTTTACTTTGGCATATTTCCTTCTGTTGTGGCTTTCCTTTGAACCTCTTCATTGACCTTTAGTGATCATTGGCTTCCCTTCCTTTGTGAACTCCATCTTGTTTACTTGTGGACTGCACCTAAGCCTACATTTTCAACAAGTCTCCATACTTGCCTTTGATATCTCAACAAGATTTTCTCTTTAAGCATAGCCAATTGATACCTTAACTTACCAAGCTATCTCCTTGAGCTGATATATGGTTCTTTGCCTCTGGAACCATTCTTTGAGAAAAATATTTTACTCTTTTAGGCTCTACAGGTTAAACCCACTTTTCTTGAGAAGACTCTTGTCCTCTCTGTCCAACCTTTAGCTGGAACTTTTAGGTTCTTCGCCACTTTCCTTCAGAGTATCCACTTACTCTACCTTCAAGAACACAAATGGTTCTTCTTCTTACAAATCCTCTTGCTATTCTTTTGCTGAGATATTCTCTCTTTGTTTGCAACCTGAAATCTGCAAACACAATCCTCAAACATAGAGTTAAAAATAAAAAACATACCATATCACCTTCTAGATCTTTGCATGATTTTGTTCCACCATTCATCTGCAGTTTGAATGGACTATTACCTATTCATTTTCCTCTGCAAATTCTCCTTAAGAGTATCAACTACTCCCCATATTTTGCCACACTTTATCAGTGTGTGCCTTCTGCCTGTCAGATTTAAAATTTGATCCTTTCTTCCTGCAATCACAATTGTATTTGCACATACAACTTCAAGAACATAACTCTGTTCTAATTTTTCCCCAAAAGAGCTTTTACTTGCTCTGATACCAAAAAACAATGACCTAATAGATCTATGACTCCAAAATAGGCATCTTAAATACTAGGCTACACTACAAGTCTCAAGAAAGAGACTTCAATTGTTCCATCCCTAAGTCATTTCATTTAAAACTGTGCTCATATCATCTATACATAAACATGGAAGGATTAATTTTCAGAGTTTTGCGCTATATGGAATACATGAGTGTGATTAATTGAACACATGAGCATGTCAACCTTCTATTGCTTAAAACCCATGTGCTCATCTACCTTCAGTATAGCTTGATGTGTAAGAATGTTGGAGGTGTGAAAAGGAACCCAACTGATTGTTTAGGAACTGAACCGCTAAAATAGGAACAAAATTCTGGAACAAGAACAATACTATTTTCTTCTGCTGCTGCATCCGCTTGCTATGATCGCGCTACCCTTGCAACATTGTTCAGCTCTGCGTTAATACATATATGCTTGTCTTTCCAATATTGCAACCACTTCTTCTCAACACAACTTTGAAGTTGCAAACACTGCCTTATGAGTGCTTTGCCTCTCTTTCACGCAGAATCCCTCTCTGAAATTGAATTCCGATCTGATCAACACTACCTCATCCACACAGAAGCGTCCATCATATCACCAATTGTTCATCCTGCTTAGGCCTTTGAGAAATCGGATGCTTTACGTGTGAATATGAATTCAAAGCTCCGACTCCTAAAATTTTGATTTCAAGATTGAAAATTTCTTATTCACCACGACATCACGGAAGCCAAGATCCTTTGTTATTATAAGTACTGTCACGCTTGCAAAGCAACTCTGTCATCAATATTTTTCATTCTATCAAAGGCCCTCAAGGCATAATCCGCACGAGACTTATGCGAACAAATCACATACACCATACTTTCTTTTCAATCCATTTTGCATACATCTCAACTAGATTTCTCTTTTATCATCTTCACGGGAATGTGAATAGATTGATCCTTTCTTAAACATTGAATCCACCCATGTTGTACCATCACACCACTCGGTTATTCTTATGAGGTTCTAATACTCCTCACATGATTTGTGTATTCTTGTACTTTGTCTCCTCTACGCATGAATCTATGGATTTTAGAAATAAAAAGAAGTCTTTGCTACACCGTCAATTCAATACTAAAATTGTTCAAACTAGTATTAACATAATCATATACAACCCATAAAATTATAGATGTATCACACAGAAACAAATTGTGAATTCACAAACAGAGATAATTTCAATATATGCAAATCGATACTATCTATAAATCATGTTCAAATATAAATTGCCTGATATACAATCTGTGGGTAGACCGAGTCCTGGTCTTTTTCTCACCTTCGAACTCTCTTTGTCCTAATTTTATTTATTTGAAGTTGCCTCCTCTAATGCCTTTGAGGCTTACAAATATATACAAAATTATTCTACAACAAATTCTGGTTTAGATCCACAATATACTCAACCATATCCTAAAAATCCTCTAAATCCATTTTTGACTCAACTAAATCCATATTCTAGGACTTCCTAATCCCTAAGATATTTATGAGATCTTTACAAGTATAATATCTCTTGTATTCTCACATATTTGAGAATATTTACATTAAAAAACCTCACACGCCTATTTCTGACTCAAATCATTAAAAATATACAATTTTCCTATTAATAAGTTAAATTCTTTATCAAATATTAGACCCCCTAAGTCAACCAAATATACAATGATTTTTCGAGTAGGATGATCCTACATCGCAACACATTCAATAGACTCTTAATAACACAACCTAAATTTTATTAAGAATGCAAATACGTTGTTTTCCATTGTAACGTTAAGGCATCCACAAAATATATTACTTTTGCCTTATTGTTCAACCCTTGCATATCTTTGAAATATATGATTGTCATATGTGAATATAATTTGTATGGTTGCTCGAGAGAAATGCCAATGATATTAGTGTCTAATAATGTTTCAACAATATAATGCCAACAATTTTACAAATCATAACTAAGATATAACACTCATTAATGAATGTACTGACATAATTTATTATCTATGTCATTGTCATTTGTCTTTCTATCTTCTGCCATCTTTACTCCTATTAGTTTTCATAGTAAAGAATTATAACTCTATTCTTTGCATTGCTTTCTACCTCTTCCTCTATCCAGTCTCTACGTTCCATCCTAGGTAATTCTTCTTATAGATATATTCACATTCTCTTGGTTCTTTCCTTCTCTTTAGAGCACAAGTTTTTTTCATCGTGTCCAGATGCATGTGAAGGCTTCATTCCTAGGCTTTAGTCTTGGTCGTCAAAGCTTGTGACTAGAGATATTTGTAAACACCATTCACAATCTATTAGTATTTGCTTGTGCAAGTTCAAATCTATTTTTTCATTCATTTAGGATGTGCATTCTCTCCCCTCTTTTTTTCCTTTTCCCTTTTTTTTAAAGTTTTCCCCGCAAGTAGGGTTATTTCAATGATATGCGCTAGTATTTTATGAAATTATTGCTTCATTCCCTTTAAGGAAAATATTATTTATTTCCAAGTGTTGCATTCTTGATTTAAGTGCATCAATATCTTTAGATGATTGTAGCTACGTGACTAATGAACCCCATTTTCTATAGAATGTAGTATCTTTTGTGAAATGTATATAGATCTGCAGGTGGAATATCTCTGCAATAGAACATTGCTTTGAATTTATGTACTAATTCATTTAATGTCATTTTCATTTCATGTTATGCAAGATTTTCTAACACAACCCCATATTAGGAATAAATTTTTTTGAGTTTGAACACTTAGATTCTTATGGGACTGTGGATCTTCATATGATTAAAAAAATATTTTGTTTAACTATGTTACTGAAGTGCTTGAAGGAACTTCTTCTTTTGCTGATAAAAACACTTTAACTCTTTTTGCATTAAAAAATATAACATTAATTGCATCCAAATATTTGTGTTCATGATAACAACGCTGAAGGATTCAGAAAAAATCCTAGTGATGCATTGAAATGCAACAATGTAACTTAGTCACATGTTGGCCTTCTAATTGCAGAACCATTTTCATTGATTTATTTAATAGCAATCTTTTGCAATCATAAAATATATATGCATGAAATGGTATTTTACACCATTATTGTACTTGAATAGTTATTGAGCTAGCTCTAGCTATCTTCACATAGAAATTGCAAGTAATATGGCTCAAATGTCGATCTCATGATTCTTCATGATGAAGACTTCTAGAAACCATACATAAAGGTGTATAGTATTTTCTCCTCTATTCTTGATGGTAGCACCTTTGATTTTTCTTTCATATAATTGCAGAGATCTCATGTTTTTGCTTTCTTCATAGATCAAATGTCAGCTAAATATTTGAGTTATTAGAATATACTTTGATGCATACCATATACATATTCAGATTCATTAGAAGCTGAAGGGTTTTGAGAAAATTATAATGATGAAAATATGCATTGAGATTGATCCAATATCTTTAACTTCAAGGATGCATTTAGAATTGCATATAAAAGAGCATATTAACCAAGTAACTTAAACCGCATGACAAGAAGCAGAAAAACATAAGAAAACATGAGATCAAAGACACAAAGATTTGATTATGGAGTTCACCCAATGTGGGCTATGTCTCCGAGCCTTGCTCAATAGTGGGGAGGTATTCTTTTATTATCTGGAATCCAAGAAATGAGTTACAAGCAACTTTGCAAAATGGATCCTTATACCTCAAATCTGGATGATGGCCTAAAAGTGGAGAGCTCATATCGAGAAACATACGTCACCATTGGATTTGTGTCGCAAAATCATGCGAAATTGACTATAAATTTGTTGAATTTTGACAATGGAACCTCTGGCCCTCTAAGGGAATATTTTTGGCATCTTTGCAGATCCCTTACTCATGGTTCCTTTACCTCCTCCGCTTAGGGTTCCGCGCCCGTCCTTCGTCGGCCTGCCTTGGTCCAATGAATTGAGTGGAATATATATAATATCGTGGGCGGAGTTAACAATATAAGGTTTTTGGCACGTTGGTAAAGTGCCCAAATTGGAGCGGGTAGGTCGAGGGTTCCAACCCTGCTGACCCCCCATATGGATGGTGTGTTGTTTATTTGTTAACCGACCCTTGGTTTCTCCGATATAAATCTTGATTGTTGGAGGTTGCGGTTATATATATAGTTCCAACATTTTGGAATCGCGTTCGACAGGTTCAAGCCCTGTCGGTTCCACTCCACACAGTGTCTTGTCATTGAATATGGCATATGGGCGGGGCTTGGGTCACCCGCGGCCCTGAACCACCACACCTTAAATAATATTACCATTAATACAATACAATATGACCAGTGGGGTGGGCGGGTCCGGTAGGCTGCATTTGCCCCTTTTTTTATTATTTTTATTTATTATTTTTTTTTACGATATATTATACAAAAAAAATTCTACCGATTTTTGAGGTTAGTGGACGATTTAAGTAGGCGAAAAATTCACCCGTATGATGGTTAGCTTTCGTGTGTCGGGTCGCTGCCAAATTTTTTCCTCGTTAAGACTACCACTTGGCCAAGTTTGACAAGAACTTTGACCAACTATAATTTGAGCATACAAACTCGGATTTGAGTGTCGTTCACATTGTTAGAATCAGGATGACGAGCAACACGACTTGGTCTTGGTTTCACTTCCATCTGAAGACTTTAATTTCTGAGCTATTTTCAAGGCCACTTGTATTTCTTAATCCTCCTAGTTCATTCCTCCCCACTGAGGATATTTTGGACCGCAAAAATATTTATCAATTAATTAGCAAGTGAGGGAATTGCTGCTTCACTTTATTCTTTTCCATCCATTGAACCTTACTTGGATGCATTCCTTTGAAGCCAATATGAAGATACTCCACATCTCCCTGTCGGGAAGTCCTAATCTTCCTGTCGAGAATGATGTCCTCTGGTATCTTGTTCAAGTATTCAGGTGAAAATTCGTCCACTGTAGGAACCTGTCTAATGTCTTCGATTTCCATGAAAAAGGAGGCTCATAAAGCTTCAAATTTTCAACGTTCCCCACTGAGTACATCTACATGTTTGCTAAGAAATTAAGATGAAAACATTGTATCCAATCGTCTCTACTATGGTGAATGGACCATGTCGGATTGGTCGCAACTTATTTCCTTCTCCTTTCATCCCGTCTTTGCTAATGTGGAGCCACACTTTGTCCCCAACTTGGAATTGGTGATTGAATTGGTGCTTGTCATGTCGAGCTTTGTATCAAGCTTGAATTTTATCCAACTGCTCTTGCACTTCCTGGTGAATCATCTGAATTCGCTGAATGAAATTCCACACTTTGTCCTTTTCATCTCACCCACTGTAATATTCATCTTTCCGAAAGACCATGTCTAAGGGATCCTTTGGAAAATAACCAAACCATATCTCGAATGATGAGCTCTCAGTGTATGAATGCATTGCTCAATTGTATGCATGTTTCACATAAGGAAGATGCTTGTCCCACAATTTGGGATTCTTTCCATAATAGCCTCAGAGTAAGTGTATCACTGTGCAGTTGACAACCTCTATTTGTCTGATGGTCTACAGATGAAATGTCGTGCTCCTCTTCAGCTTGGTGTCCATCATTATCCACAAAATGGTCCAAAATCCTCCAAGAAAATGAGAGTCTCGATCAACCACAATGGATGTGGAAAGCCCAAAATGAACTCATACAAATTGGAAGAAGATATGAGCAGTCTGCTCAGTAGTGACATGCTTCTTACAAGGCATTAATACACACAATTTGCTAAATTCGATCCATAACCACATACAAATAGCCATGAACTCTCTGATTCAAAGGAAAACTGCCTATAAAATCCTTTGACACACTTTCCCATGGACGACTCAGAACATGAAGTGGTGTGTAAAGCCACAATTTTCCATTAGTGGGCTTGCAAACTAAACAAAACACACATCCCTTTACATATCGAGTCACAATAATTTTGATTGTGAGGAAAAAAAAAACCTCTGTAAATGAAATAACGTATTTTATACAATAAAATGACCTGACACAAGAGAGGTAAGTGCCTATCTGATTACATGTATCCTTTCATTTGTGGGAATACAAAGTTTTCCCAGATGGTACAAAAATTCTCCCTGCAAGTGATAATTATCCACCTGTGATCCATCCATCAATTTTGCATAAATCTCCTTAAAATAATCATCATTAGGATATTGTTCAACATGAATTTCAAAAGATAAGAAGCATTTTTCAAATATATAGATGCAAAAATAGGAGGGTGAGAAATCATACCTGCCACTTTGTTGCTCGTGCCCTTCTTGTATTTTATTACCAAGAGAAACTGTTGGAGGAATCCCATCCATCTGAAATGGCGTGCTTGTTGAAGCTTGGTATGCGATTGAAGGTACTGCAAGGGATGGTGATTTGTGTGAATGATGGTCTCCTTGTTGTTCAAACATCATTTACACTTCTTCACGCTTTGAACCAAGTCATACAACTCCTTGTCATATGTGGGATAATTCACAACAACTTTGGAGAATGTCTCTAAATGGTAACATACACATTTCCTTTGTTGCATCAATATTACTCCCATGGTGTATCCACTAGCATCTATCTTGATCTCAAAATGTTGCTGAAGGTCTAGTAAGGCTAAAACTGGTGCGGTGTTGATCTTCTCTTTCAGTGTATCAAATGCTTTCTGTTATTTTCCTCCCTACTGAAAGGTTTGCTTCACACTCGTCAATGCATGTAAAGGGGATGAAATGACGAAGAAGATGGAAATGAACCTTCTCTAGTATTGTACTGCACCAGAAAGCTACGAACCTATGTAACATTGGTGGGTTTAGGCCACTTTACAATCACTTCAATTTTAGAAGGATATATTTTCAATTGGCCACCACCAACAATGTGACCCAAGTAAACCAAAGAGGTATTTCCAAATTCACACTTCGACATTTTGACATAAAAATTTTCATTTTTCAAAACATCGAGCACTTTTTTAAAATGACACACGTGATCATCCCATGTCCTACTGTAAACAAGAATGTCACCAAGATACACAAGTACAAAATCATCAAGAAAATTCCTGAAAATATCATTCATCACCCTCATGAATGTGGCCAAAGCATTTCATAGTACGAATGGCATCACCAACCATTCAAACAACCCCTTTTTCGTCTAGAATGCAGTCTTGCATACATAATGTTCTGCAATCTCGACCTGATGATAACCACTGTGCAAGTCCACTTTTGTGAAATAGACAACATTTTTCAATTGATCTAATAAATCATTAATGCCAGGGATAGGGTATCGATTCTTCATCGTTATTTTGTTGAGTTCCTTGTATTATACTGACATCCTCCATGTGTCATCCTTATTTGGCACCAACATGATAGGTGAGTTGCATGGAGAAGAACTTGGTCTTATGAACCCTTTGTTAAACAATTCCTACATATGTTTATTTATATCCTCCATCTCAATGGATGACAACTTGTACATACCAATGTTTGGTAAAGGAGCATCTTGCTGCAAGTGAATCTCATGTTGGATCTCACGCTTTGGAGGCAATCCACTTGGTTCCTGAAAAATCCCATCATAGTTAGAAACAATTTCACATAATTCATTTTCATGAGTGGGATCAAAACCTTTAAAAGCATGAGATTTATCTGCATCTTTTTCTCTCACAATCATGAGCATGCACCCTTTTCTAGAATTTTACAACCTCTTCTTCCGACTGACACTTACAATACTGACATTGAATTTGGTGCGATGAGCTCTAAAAATGTATTCCACCCCATCTTTCGTGAGATGATACTTGTTTTCATGATGAAATAAAACTACTTTCCTGTCATATAAATACGCACTTCCCAATAGAATATCAAAAATACCCAAACGTACCACATCAAGATGAACCTCATCAACTAGTTTGGATGCAATAAAAAATCTAGCCTAACTTTTTTTGGTTACATGTAATTTTTCTTTATCACACTGCTACATGTCATTTTGTCACCATGAAAGTTGACTGTCCATATGGGTCTATCACCACCAATATCATGTTCCCTTAGAAGTAAAAAACCTTAATCTTCCTGAATCATGTCTTGGAATTGGAAAAAATCTCTGTAAAACCCTTAAAAGTCTACCTCCACAATTTTTCTAGCCTTTTCCTATGCATGCGTTGCTGTTTGGTCTATAAACTACGACAACCCTCGCACGTTTTTCTACTATTACCTGCGGATCCCCGTGAAAAGAAAAATAAAATAAAAAGTAAATTCTAGAAGCCTAGTTGGTCGAATATTTTCCCAACTGTAAGCTTCTAGAGCCGCGATCAGTTCGAGCTTTATCCCTCCACTCATGGAGCTTATCCCTTGGTCCATGGAGCTCAAATCCCTTCATGAGAGGAATCCATGCCCCTCTTCATGGAACTGAAACTACCTCCATTTCCCTATAAATTGAGCTCAAGTTTCAGGTTGAAGGGTAGACATATATGGTAGTTGCTGAAGAAATTCGTAAGAGTGCATACTTTCTACACTAGTGAGTTGTTATTGGCATGAGAATGACCAAACCCTTATGTCCATAACTCCATGCTGGTATTAAGAGAGGAAGGCTTATCACGCTGAAGTAGAAGCGATTGTTCAAAACCCCGGGAGAAATCTGTATGACATCAAGGCATCAGGTTGTAAGATTACTATTTTTATTGAAGATAATACACATGGATATCTTTTTATCATTGAGTTTTTCTTGTGCTTATTGAAATAAAAATCAATAATTAGACTCCTTGATCACTAAGTTGGGTTAGATTTTCTTGATTATTATATGTTGCAGATGCTTTGATTCTTTTTCTTGTCTTTGATTGCAGGTTCTAATTATTGGAGAAGCCACTTTGGAGGGACAAGACAAAAGACTACATCGAACATTTGGATTTCAAGGTAGGGGCATGTCCTCTCTACTTTCTTATAATAATTCTGAAATGAAATTAATCTAGAGAAAAAGGTTTTCAAATGAATGTTTGTTTCTAGCTACTCGTTGAGTACTAGGGAGATCGTTCTTGTCCCCAAGACGGATTAATCCACATAACAAAATGGTGATTCCACTGGGGATCTAGAACTTAGTTTTCTTTATTTATTTTCAGTTTGAATTTTAGAGTTTTCTGATATTAACTTATCTGAGAACGGGTTGGGTATATAAATTTTAAGAATCCCTAAAAAAGAAAGCTGATTATTTATTTTTTCAAAGTTTTTCCTTGCCTTCGCGGTTTTCAGCAGAAAAAATGCGGAAACCTCCACATGTTTTAGTTAAAAATAGTGCACATGCACTCTGTTTTCCATTAGAAACTGCGGATCCCTGGAAATTTTTTGAAAAAATTCAAATTCCCTTTTTTAGAGCCAGATCACTTGATTCTTTTTGTTTGCCCCAGTCTATCTTAGCTGTCAAATCTTGTGTGAGAATTTCTTTTCAGAAAATTTTGCATTTGTGTGATTTATCATCCTATTTGCATCTTATAAGTGAGTGTTTTCCCTACTTTATTGCTACTCCATACAAGATAATTTCATTTTGATGCATTTATTGTATTTTTGAGTCGGATCACAAACATCACTAAAGTTTCAACTCCATACATTTCATCTTAAGCAACAGCTGAATTAAAAACAACATATTAATAAAATCAATCTAGATATTTTACATTTTTTAGGACTCATTCCACCAACATAACTTAGGCTAGAGTTCTAGAACAGGTTGTAATTAACATTCCAAAACAATTTAAACAAACAAATAGAATCTTGCGGTAGGAAAATCCAATTGTAGCATTTGTGCTCTGGGAAGCTCTTCTTAAAAGAATCAAGCACGAGATCATGTCAGAACCAGTGAGGTAATTGTACCTATCTCATTGGGAAAGATAGCAAATGTGCACGTAATACAAACGGTAAACCTCAGATTAACCATTGTCGAGGAGCCTGGGGTCACTTGTTGGCAAACCTTGGGTTTACCATATCAAGGAGCCTTCAAGGGGATTGAGCTTGATACTCTGCCCTTGCATGTAGATCGGATCATAGAATATTCCCTGAGGTACATTTGTTCTCGTTGGTGACCTTAGTGACCATAATCTTTAGGATTTTTCCCAAGGTGACGGTGGAGGGAAGGTCCCACTGTACCTAGAACAAACGTCGGCTAGACTCACTTGGACTTTTCGGAGGGTACTCTTCACTTCAAGATGGCATAAGTGGAGAGACTTGCACCAGAATGTTTCATTAAGCAGGTTGTCGGGGTAATTGTTCCAACCGCCAAGTTTTCCACATTATAATTCTATGATGTTGGATTTCATCGCCAACTAGTGTTTTTAGTGTGGAAACATACTATTTGTGTGTGGATTGTCTCTTAGATTTTGTAGGCGTGTGTTCGATTTTATTGTTCCCTTAATGAATTTAGGTCTATTTTGTTGACATTTTTTTTGATTTCATGTGTTAAACTTTTAACCATGGCTAAATTACCGAGACACTCCTGTAGAATGTAGGGGAACCCCCCTGAGTACACACCAAGTCAATTATAAAAGCTTAAATATGAAAGAGGCCAAACATCAAGGACCAGATCAACTAAACAAGAGGAAACATCAGTAATAATCCATCCTGATTATGAAGTAGATCAACCTCAAACAACAAAAAGTTACGAAAGACAACCAAATATTTATGAACTAGTTGAAGTTGCATCTATAACTAGTGAATTATCAGCTACTGAACACAAAATTTTTGAACTTGAAACTGAACCTGTTACATCTGAGCCTGCTTCGGAGTTCATAACCCGAACCCCTGGTCGTCGTCATTCACCTTGAGTGAAGCTTTGCATCACTGAGAACCTTCCTCCTGGCCTCATTAGTATCAAAGAGATTACTGACACAAAATAAGAGGTTATACTTCCTTCACATCAAGAATATTTAGATCTAAGGAAAATTGAATCAATTTACTATTATAGCCCTTTCAAACAAGATCCTTGGTATTCTCAGTTAACCGAATTTCTACATAATACTGGTCTCAATTATTCACTACCCCGTATTCCTTTTTATGCGATACCCAAAGATAATTACAGATCTTCATTAAACATGTCTGGTGAGTCATCCATGTTTTCTTCATCTCTAGAAACTTTTTTGTATGGTGGTCCATCTGTTCCTTCAGGATACCAGTCTCTTTCTGGTACTTTCTCAGGAGCATCTCCCTCTCCCAAAAAACTTGTACAATCACCTGGTCCCAATGAATCTCATACCGAAACTTTGAACACGGAACAAGTTGACATGATGTCTGGAAACATTCCTAACCCTGACCCTCAAGGTAGAAATTTACCGCCTGGGGGGCAACCTCAAGGTAGCAATTTACCGCAGGGGCAGCAACCTCAACGACAATACATACCTCAAGGGTAGTACATACCTCAAGGACAATATCAACCTCAAGGGAACTACCCTATGCCAGGGCAACAACCTTTCCAAGGACAACAACCTCCTTTAGGGCCACAGTTTTATCAAGAACAACAATTTTTTCACAAAGGAAAAATTCATAATATTTCATTATGTTGAAAAATTACATGCTACATTTTACTGAATATGCCGTCAAGTATGATGCAAGTATAATACTGACTTCATGAATAGTTAGAGATATTACAAAAAAAATAGTGTATGTTTTTCCTGTTTCCGCAGTAATTTTGGTGCATAACTTACTTGTCAAAATAAACCAAAAGAAAGAGAAACTGTTAATTTACAATCATATGAATAACTACCAAATATGTAGTATAAATATCATAACAAAAATTAAATCTCCCAAGAGATAGAGTAAAAAACTGCAGTCATATATCAATTGCCCACACTAGAAAATTTGGCACAATTTATGACGGCCAAATCGTTGCTATTCCGACACATAGTCGTCGCAAGAGCAACAGTTCGAGGACGGGAAAAACGTGGTTTGCCATGCCGTCGCATTTCCGACGCATTTACAAAGTGTCGCACTACCGACACTTTTTTTGTCGCTTCCAAACAAGCGTCGCTCTTCCGACATTTCCCAAACCGTTGCGCTTCCGACGTTTGTAAACGATCGCACTTCTGAAGAATGTGGTCCGACGTTTTCAACGTCGCTCTTCCGATGTTTGTAAACTGTCACAATTCCGACGAAATGTGGTCCGACATTTTGGACGTCGCTCTTCCGACGTTTGTAAACGGTCACAATTTCGACGAAATGTGGTCCGACGTTTTGAACGTCGCTCTTCTGACGTTTGTAAACTGTCGCAATTCCGACGAAATGTGGTCCAACGTTTTTAAGATGTCGCAAGTCCGACGCTTACAAGGCGTCGGTATACTGACGACGGGTTCAATTTAAAAAAAAAAAAAAATGAAACTTTAAAACAGGACAGTAAATCTCCAATATTTGTTATGAATTGTGGGCGTTCCAATGACCGTGAAATATTAATATAATAAACCATGCCGCAGCGATTCGACTATAAACAATCATTTTTTTTTTTCACAAGAGAAAAAACGTTGTTTTGAATATATTATATGAAGTAAAACAGTCCATGAAGTCATTACATTTTCACATCTGAAGATTGGAACCCAAATATCCATCCAGAAAAGTGGAAGTCCCACCCCAGACAATGATAGAAAAATAGCCCATGTCACATACAGGGACTTGATATAAAACCCAATAACGGTCCACATGGAGATTATTGAAAATCTGAGAAAGCATCCAAATATGCCCGAGGCATCTATAAGAAAGTGAAATAGCAGTATGTAGAATAGTAAAGCAACAGATAGAGTACCGACGTCCATTGTTCCAAATACAAATTACAGTACCCAAAATCCTTGAACAGAGAAAAACGCTAATCATGTGAGGAGTGTGATATGTCCAAAATATAAAAATACCATCAGACCATATCAATAAACTAGCAACATAGACCAGCATCGCTAGTTTTGAAGGCAGAGTGATAAACATTAATCATTTTTTTTTCACAAGAGAAAAGCTGTTGTTTTGAATATATTATATGAAGTAAAACAGTCCATGAAGTCATTACATTTTCACATCTGAAGATTGGAACCCAAATATCCATCCAGAAAAGTGGAAGTCCCACCCCAGATAATGATAGAAAAATACCCCATGTCACATACAGGGACTTGATATAAAACCCAGTAACGGTCCACATGGAGATTATCGACAATCTGAGAAAGCATCCAAATATGCCCGAGGCATCTATAAGAAAGTGAAATAGAAATATGTAGAATAGTAAAGCAACAGATAGAGTATTGACGTCCATTGTTCCAAATACAAATTAAAGTACCCAAAATCCTTGAATAGAGAAAAACGATAATCATGTGAGGAGTGTGATATGTCCAAAATATAAAAAGACCATCAGACCATATCAATAAACCAGCATCGCTAGTTTTGAAGGCAGAGTGATAAACATTAATCATTTTTTTTTCACAAGAGAAAAAACGTTGTTTTGAATATATTATATGAAGTAAAACAGTCCATGAAGTCATTACATTTTCACATCCGAAGATTGGAACCCAAATATCCATCCAGAAAAGTGGAAGTCCCACCCTAGACAATGATAGAAAAATACCCCATGTCACATACAAGGACATGATATAAAACCCAGTAACGGTCCACATGGAGATTATCTACAAATCTGAGAAAGCATCCAAATATGCCCGAGGCATCTATAAGAAAGTGAAATAGCAGTATGTAGAATAGTAAAGCAACATATAGAGTACCGACGTCCATTGTTCCAAATACAAATTAAAGTACCCAAAATCCTTGAATAGAGAAAAACGCTAATCATGTGAGGAGTGTGATATGTCCAAAAAATAAAAAGACCATTAGACCATATCAATAAACCAGCAACATAGACCAACATCGCTAGTTTTGAAGGCAGAGTGATAACCTGTCAACACATAAAATAATATCATAAAGCGGATACAGGAAAGGCTCGCTTGTTTCCATTAGTAACTCGCTACAACATCCACCCTGTTCATAGCAAAAAAGTTTCTGTAGATATACAGAGAAAGAGTATAATACGTAGACCATATAAACATGGCTCTTTATTTCAAAAAACAGGTTTAAAATAGAAACAGGGCAACATTTTTTTTTTCCAATTGTTATGAACATAATTCGACCGTGAAATATTAATATAATAAACCACCCCACAGCGCTTTGAATATAAACAATCATATAAACATGGCTCTGTATTTCAAAAAACAGGTTTAAAATAGAAACAGGGCAACATTTTTTTTTCTAAGTAAAGTTAATCTATTAACAGTGGGAATAAAATTACACCAAAGTCAAAAACATTGCCCAGACTCATGACAAATTTGTCATCAAAAAATCAAAAAATTAAGAAGACTGCCCTCATACGAGGAAACCAGTCTTGAACGTTTACAGAATTAAAAAATATAACAGAAGTCCAGCACAGTAATATAATCTATAACATGCCCAATTAAGTGGGCCTGCGAAGCAAGAAAACCAAATTAACCAAACTACTCCTTCGGTGATTCCTCCACGATTCGGCACCATCCTTTGGAAGGTCCAGGATCGCTAGGTGCTACATCCACATTCATGCCACAGCTCCCCTCATGAAGGCCCAAATGCTGGCTGACTTTTTCCGAGCTTAGACCCGCCGGATGGGTGCATTCTTCCTCCGTTTAGGCCTCCTCGCGGAAAACCACAGTGACTGAGGCTATAATTTGGGGGCGGTTGAGAGAGAAATTAAACGAAAATTGCGCAGTGCGCGTCGTGGCCATAGAAGGTGAACTAGCGGTAGGGAAACGAGGAGCAGAGGAATGCATACGTTGGCCAGATCCTACAATTCGACCCCGCCCACTCCTCGTATTTGGATAGCGACCTGCGTAATAATTGCTGGACTGGCTTGAAGATGACTTAGTTGAGGGGCTGGAGGGAGCGCGCAGGGGTTGACCTCTAGTGATCCCCTTGCGGCAACGCATCCTTTGACGCAGGCGAGGCATGGGTGCAGTCTCAGCAGTGGGCTGAAGAGGAGACGGAGAAGTAGAATTCCAAGAAACAGAGGAAGATAGACATAGACCAGACCGAGAGAAATGTAGATATGCAGCAAAGTCTAAGCAGCAGTTCAGCTGGCCACTTCTCCTTCTCGTCACAGTGAGCAGGCAGTGTAACCCAGCAACCGGCTCGTCTGAAAAACCATAGCGATACGCCATTTTATCGACCTCGACTGCAATGAAATCGAAGGGCGCTCGTCATAATTAATCTCTTATCATTAATGAGAGCCGAAGGCCGAATCATATTGGAGCATGCAGAATCGCTAACAGGAGTGGAGGTCCGATCTTGAACAGTGTTAAAACTTAATGCGATTTAATGTGAAAACCTTGGAACTTAAATATCGGCTAATTGAACAACGTTAAAACTTAATGCGATTGATATGAAATTGCCACATCCATGTCCCATCGCCTTAAACGCCATCAAATGCACCCGCAGACGGAGCAGGGAAAGTTTTGATTGAGGACACGTGGCAGAAATTGATTGGAGCGGATCTTTGTTTGGGCTGTCGCGCAGTGGAAATCCGGACCCGAAAAATATTAGGGCGAATTTGATCAGAAATTCGCGTCACAACTCTCCCTCCGTATGCCAGCCCAACTTCGGACCCGAAAAAGATTAGGGCGGAATTCATTTGGTTTTCGCGTCACAAAATTGGCTGACGTTAGCAGGCTATTTTGGAACGCGAATTTGGTTTGAATTAGGGTTTATCGACGTTTGAATACAATTTTGTTTGATCCCATCTTATAAAATTTGTGTTGGTTTTCTTTGATAATACACATATTTATAATAAATCATGGGAATACCACACTAAACATGTGGAAAAGCTATATAAATTATTGAGAACGATCATTTTTATGTAAAAATATCCAAATGTGCTTTTGGGAAATAAGAATTTGAGTATTTGGTTCATATTTTTCTAAAGGAAGGAGTGAAGTTGGAGCCTCAAAAGATGCAAGCTATTACAAAATGACCTATTCCTAGGAAAATCAAGGTTCTTAGAAGATTTTTTAGACTTACATGATCAGTATGATGATAATTATGATAATTTCACAAAAAAATCACTAACTATTTTGAGGGATGAGATATTAGAACTTCAGCTTGATGAGGATTTTTTAAGAGCTTTATTTCTTCTTTTGAAATCAAGAAAATATTCTCCCAAACTGAAAATATGTGTTCTTGAGATAATTTCTGAAAATTATGAAAATGAAATTAAACTTTTGCATTCTCAAATTCAGTCATACAATTTCCAAAATCCTAAAGAATTGTTTGAAAATCTTCCTTCTCCTAAGCAAGAGGAAATTGTACTATCTTTTGACTTGCATATTGAGGATGATTATTCTTTCAAACAAAAGACAGAAGAAATAGTTTCAAGGCTTAATATTCAGAATACAACTGAGGAACCAGTCATTGAAAGCCTAGAAGTAAATAACATACATCATACTTTTATTGATCCTATATCAAATTATATGGAGAATATTTTTAGCCCAAATCTGCAAACATGTTTTCTCTATAAGGATCAAATATATCAAAAGTGGCAATTACCCATCATATCATTTATTATAAAGGCACATGATCATAATATATTTTCAATTTTGATCACAAGCGATCAAGTTATCCATTTATTGTTACAGATACTTGATTGGCTTCATTGGAATTTTTGTATTACCTGATTCAATAAGATTTTTAGTAGATTGAGTAGGTAGATGAGTGCCAATAAGCTCAAAATTTTGAGCATTTTTTTTTTAGTTTTCAATTTTCAGCTAGTTTTTCATTAAGTTGGTTTGAAAACTTTTGTGTGTTGTTTTAGTTTCAGATCAGATTTCAGTTTGCAGAAAACAGAAGACATTCACAGGTTCACCAAGGTCAATGGATGAGGACAACCGAACTACTGTTCTTGACTTTTCACCAGGAAAAGCCATCCCCAAGTGGAACCAGTGTTAGACTCCTATACCAATAGGTGTCATATTTCATGATTGACTTGATGGGCTATGTAATATGTTCATACCTTTTCTTGTTGCAAAGGTTTTCCATATTATCAAAAAATCAAAAAAAATTAAAAAATGTAAAGAGGGTATACCCCAAAAGAAAAATCAAAGGGTAAAAAGAATAAAAATGGCAAAAAAAGTAAAAGAAAATGAACCCCACCAAAAGAAAGGCCAAGGAAAGTGTGCAAGTCTAAATGCCACTACTTTTTTCTCCTATGTAATAAATAAAATTGTGTGCAACTTGTATCCTATGCCACAATTTATGAATAGTCAAACAGTTTAAGCTTGGCTATTTCATCTTTCAATTTCATGTTTTAGAGATAGAGAATAAAATCTGACAAAACTGTTTAATCTTGGCAGATACGCATATAGGTAGAGTAAATAAAAGGAGCTCAATAACTTAATCTGAGCCCTTGGATGTAATAGGGTTAGACTTAGATAGATTTCTACATGTAAAAGAAAAGAAAGTGTGATAAGGGTTTGCCAGTCTAAGTGCAGCCTAATAAAGAAGAAAAAATGGTAGAGTAAAGTAGGTAGGGTAGGTAGATGATGTTGCAGAATTGCATGTGATGGACAATGACTCTAAATGTGTTAATATTTACTTTCATCACAAAGTGCAAAGGCAGACACTATACTAGAAGAAATTCAAAGCAAAGCAAAGTCAAAGTTATTAACTTCCCTTCTCATCTTCCCCTAAATATTTCACTAATTTCCCCTGAGAACTAAGGTATTTGAAAATTAGAGGGGCTCAAGGCATTTCCTTGACTTTTGGAGGGACCGGACCCTCGACCCAATAATTGGAAAATCCTAAGTACTTGAAGTCATTCTTCATAACATTCACTCATTTCTAAACATATTTTCCTAAGTAAAATCCCATTTTACTTAGGAAAATTATGCATTATTTCATAAAAAAACCTCAAAATCACATTTTATTCTAAGTCTAAGTGATGAAGTGATTATAATGCAATTTTCTCTTAAATCTTCACTTTTTAGTTATATTAATGTATTTACATTGTCCCCTTGTCATATTAACATTGATTTTATGTATTAAATCCTTACAAAAATAACCTTCTCCTATTATATATAACTCTTTTTTATATAATATCCCCAAAAACCCATTAATAAATTTTAGCCAAAGTTATTTATTCCCACATGTTTAAATAAAAAACCCACTTTATGCCCCCTTTGGCTAAATATATTGTAATATTAAATTCCGCCCCCTGTGGTAATTAGATTAATATGATTTAATTATCATATAATAAAAGTGTATTGAAAAAATAATTAAAACATGTTTTATTACGTGTTTTAATACAAAAATAATTCTTCCCCTGTGTATTTTAATCCCCCGACTCCCTTTCCCAAGGTTAAAACTATAAACCCTTTGTAAAATCCCCAATACCTCCCTTAACCGCTAACCTTGGTTAAATAATTTCCCGATCACTTTCCTGCATTTTTATAAACAAATTGATTAATCCTCACGATTAATTAACTCTGCCAATCAGATCCCCCCCGATGAGATAAATTAACGTTTAATTGCGTCGGGCCCTCCATATTAAATCCCCATCACTTCCACGTCCCCATCGATGTTCGATCAACCCATCTGAGATCAACGATTATTAATTATATCGCTAGCCATCCGCGTCCGAAAAATAACGTGCGATGGCCCGGAGGTTTTCAAACAGTGACATGCCACGCGTCAATAATTCTATGGAATTGCTCGCCATCCACCCAAAACCACTTTTCCCGAAAAGCGGTGCGATGGAAACCGCTTACTGCTTGCCTCCCGTGAATCATCCTCCGTACCTGCTGACGTCATCCATTAAATAAATAAAAAAAACCCCGTCACCCTTTGGACTTTATGAATAAAACAATTTTTCCCGCGTCATTTTCATTATTCTGTGAACGACCAAAGTCTCATGCAGAGAATTTCAAAAACAAACTGTCAAGCATCATCAAATGTATTTTGCTGAAGACAATTGCATACCAGTAATCCAAAGTTCGTACACCATAGCCTGTACCTGTTTAATCAATGTTCATCTCCCAAAAAACAGGTATTTACCCCAATTCCCGTTAAAAGTCTGTGAAATCCTAGCTTTTGTTTTAAATTCCGCACAAAAGACCGAAACAAAGTTTAATTTGGTCTTGTTCAATCCCCAGAATTGTAAATTGCATTCCCAAAACTTTTAATTGTGTTTGTTCTTAAAAAAAAACCGAAAATCATTTATGAATCCACAAGAACCAAAAATGGAGGTTCCAGTGGCTCTGAACGTCGCACCTTTGAATGCTCCTCACAGAGATTTAAACTATCTTCCCCTAGCAGATAGAGATTTTCAAATTAAAGACCTCGTTCTTAGTGGTAATCCTCTTCGAACCTTTTGCCACTGCAGAGATAACTTTATAAACGGTTCTGATATTATTGGATTATGGGAATCCAATCTCCCCATGTATCTTCTCCCCTCAGTCCATATTTTTCCTAAGTTAATTCATTACTGCCATGCAAACTATGACCCCAATCAAAGAGCAGTTTTGTCCCTGAGTCAGAACATCCTTTTCCCAATCACTACTCAGTCGATAAATGAAATGCTGCAATTTCAACCTAGTCAAGCCCTCACTCCCCTGTCCATGGGAGAATTACTTGAAAAGTCTGCCAATTTTTCCCATGAAGAGTTAAATCACATTTTTCAAACCTTCATGTTACCAGAGCATCAGCCCAAAGGCCCTCCCCCCTATTGTTATACTTTTTTCACTGATGTGGGCAGGCTTATTCTGAATATGATATCCTTTATCATGGGTTTCAATACTAGTGAATATGTTGATCAATTAACCCTAGTATTGTTGTCTATATTTACCCGTGGACAATCCCCTGCTGTCAAGTATGATTTTGCATCCTACATTGCTGATAAAATCCATGATCAGTTCATGAGATTTGAGAATGAAAAAGTGTTCAAATATTCTTCTGTTATATATCATGTCATGATTTATTACCAATCAGAAAGTTTCCCTTTCCATGTTCAGAAACTTGATGCCAAAGGAAATCCTAGGTCTGTGATATTTTGGTTTGCCATCACCCATAATTCCTCTGATTCTCCTTACTCCTATAATGAGTTTATTGACCTATTTGTACACCCTACAACCACTTTGTTAATAGGAGTTTCCCCTCCTAGAGTCAATAATGAAATCAAGAAAATTCTACAGCTCTCAAAACAATATAGGGTAGGTGACTGGTACTTGTATCAAAATCACACTAAGATCAGAATATATGGATGTGAATTGTGCCCATTCAAGTTGCCCAAATATGTCCCCATGAGACTCTTTGCACTAGATTATTTCAGGCAGATGATTAACTCAGATATAGTTCATTTCTGTAATGCAAAGAAAAAGGCTCAACTCAGGATCAAAAGTCAATTAGGTCCCTTTGTTTGTAACTCTAGAGATGCTGGAAAGGAAGCAGAAAGAATCTTAGAAGAATATCTTAGATTACAAAAAAGTTTTTACTGGGTGCCTTATGACCCAAATAGCTTTATCTTTGATAGAAGAATGAAAATAAACTATCACCATACATTCATCACAAAATTCCAGAAATTGAACAATATGCCAATATGGATGAATGGATGGAAGGAACATTGGTAGAACAGGATAGTGAGCAGGTCAATGTTGAAAATGTAATGAAAGACCTTGAGAAAATACTTGACCTAGACTCTTTTAGACAGGTGCAGATACCAGGTATTGGTCCTTCTTCTGCAGGGACTTCTCAACAAAATTTACAGGAGATCAGTGCATTGGCCACAGTACAATCTAAAGGAAAAGAAAAGGAGCCTGACATACAAGTATTTGAAAAATTCACAATGACAGAGCAACCTGAGACTTCTAAAGAACATGGTCAAGTACAAATTCCTCCTATTCAGATCAATGAGCAAGAAATTTCAATTTTACAAACTCCTATCAATATAGAAAAAGGCAAGAAGAGAGATGGTTAAGTTGCTACCCCTGTTGGTGGATCTTCGGAACAGCCTCATGCTAAAATACAAAAATTAAATCCTCTTCTAGAAGTAGATTTTGTTCAGGAAATTCCTGATAGCCAGAGAGAAGATTTGGATAGTCAAAAAACATGTACAGTCAGTGGGGCATCCACTACTTTACAGAGAAAAGAGTTGTAAAAGCAACAAAGTGTTGAAATATCTTCTTTCAAACCACTAGTTAAAGATGCAGGAGATATAAAGAAAACCTTTATCAATATAAAAGCCAGGAATGATCCACTAAGACTCCAGGTTTACAATCAGTATTTGAAGATGGCTCCTAAGAATCAAGAAAGATTGATGTCAGCTTATGACATTCAACAAGGCAAAATGATAATGAGTCACGTCAAACCAAAAGTGCAGCAGCCTCAAACAACTGCAGATTATATTAGAACAAATTTTGAAGTCTTAGCAAAGGATATTCATCCTTTAGATCAGATTGAGTTACATAAGCAGACTGGTGAAATTATCTATTCAACTCTGACCTTTAAAGCAATGGCAACTCAGAAGTTGTAGGATTATTTGGAGAACACTAATGCACAATTGCAGCTTGAAAAAGCCTCTTCTCAGGCCAAAGACAATAGGATAAAGAAATTGGAGGAAATTATCATTGGATTGGGTCACAATCCTAAAGATGTCAAAGGTATAGAGGCCCTAATCAAGAAAAAAGATGATGATATTGCAGCTTTGAGAAAGTAGTTGAAATTGGCAGCTTCAAGACATCCACAAACTGAAGAGATGATAAAAATTTTTTTTGAAGAAGAAATGACGGACTTGCTTTTGAAACTGAATGAGAAATTAAATGAAACAGAAAAAAAGCTTGAACATGCATTAAATAACAAGTATTCTACTATTCTAGCATCAACAACGGAGGCAATTACAGGTACAGGTACATCTACAACAGGTCAGCCAACATAGCTATCACAGGTAAATACTTCCAATTTGAGTTTTGAAGAATTAATAAAGTCAATGAATGAATTGAAACTTCAAGTAACAGAACTCCAGCACACAAAGTTAAAGCTTACTAATTTATAACAAAGATATGATCTCTCAAAAATGAGTGTTGCTGATAAAACAAGAGAGGTCAAAAGATTAGAAAAATTGGTTAAAGCATTGGAAAAGGATCTCACATTGGAGAAACCTTTAAAGGAAATAAATGAAATTCTTTGGGACAACATTATCCAATAAATAAAGGATGTCTGGTCTTCAATTCAGATTATGTATGAACAAAATGATTTAGTCAAATTGGATATAGAAGAAGTTCAAAGTACAAGAGAAGAATTGGGAAATAAGCCTGAGGAAGCCAATCAACTCATACAGTTTCTAAACACTCAAACCAGACACCAAATTTCATAACTTGGTATTTAGGATAGGACCGGAACAATTTTGGAAATAAAAAGAGTTTTTACTAAGAGAACCCTTATGCAGAATCTAACGAAGGTGCTCAGATATGCAAGAAGAAATCATTGCCTTCAGAGAAAGATTTGATATTTTGTTGAAAAAAGGATTGCTCAGTCCTATAGTTTCAGAGGATAAACTAATGGACCTTGAAAGTTATGTTGAAAAATTGGATAAGTATGCTGACAATCAGGCCAATTCTTCAACCAGTACATCAGAATCAGCATTGCCAATAGGAAAAAATCTTCATGACAGATTGGAAAATTTATTTTATCTTGAGCATGAAGTAAAGTATTTGTTTCCAATTCAGCCTACCTTTTTCAGATATACTGAGGCTAATGAAACATTGAGAAAACTTCAACGGACCAGAATACCAGAAGATAAATGGTGGGAAGAACTGTTGGAACTTTTGTAAAATTTATCCTTATATGAAATTTTGCCTATTTACTACAGTATACCATGATAAAAAGGATAAACAGAGGTCAAAGTGTATCAGTGAAAACAAATAGTATCAGTAAAGCAAGGCAGTCAGAACAATATTACTGAGGATGACAGCAACGGGCCAAAACATAGGGCTTGCCTCCAGCACATTCTCAAAATAAGGAAACAACACAACATCAGTTACTTTTTATCTTATCTACGAGACCATTTGTCTCTATTTTTATTGTAACTTATTCATGAGTCACCCTAGATTATATCTCAATTTGTTATGAGATATTTTTGATAATTTTTTGTATAAATACTCCCTCAAGTAGAGTATTGAGGGTGGATTCTTATACTTTGCTGTAATATTGACTTTTTCGGAATAAAGAGTTGTTGGAGAAATTTTTTGTGGCTTGCTGGATGATGAATTGATGCGAAAGACTTTTTACAGGATTCATGTGTCAAACTACGGATCAATAAGTCATCTTTCTCTTGTGTTTTAAAGTCTTTATATATGTTTATCATATCACTGTGTTTTCATTTCTGAATAGCTAATGAAAAAGAGTAAATCAGAAAGTGCTTAAGTGTAATCTGATTTTAATCATCGTTATTCTAAATTTTTTCTTCTAAACTGGTTTTAAACAGTGAATTCTTAATTGCTCCTGTTTTACTAGTTTAAGCATTTTGATTATTTAGTAAAGAATACTTGAATGCTCTTTATTGATAATCACTCAATTTCCCTCTTTGAATGTGTTGAAATATTCTTAATTGCCTTTCATCCATTTTAATTCCATCTCATTCGCTTTAAAGATCTAAAATTGTTCTCTGTTTGATTATCTTGCCCTGTAAAACCATCTTTTGTTTAGAAACTTAATCCAGTGAAGCCATCTTTTTGACTCCATAGCCCAATGGCCCGAATTACTTTAATCTTGCCCTCAGCTATCGAATTCCACCACCTAAATTCAATAAAAACCCTTGAAATTTATAACTAGCCTAATATCTTTTAAAACAAAGCTAAATTTTAAAGAGAGAGCCCTCTCTGGGCACAAATTGGCTAGATTCTGTACCTAAAATATTGGTTTGTGGTTACCTCGGACCCCTTTCCTCTTCTCTACAACTTCAAGGAAAATCTGAGTGATAACATAGTTAGTGTTAGACTCCTATACCAATAGGTGTCATATTTCATGATTGACTTGATGGGCTATGTAATATGTTCATACATTTTCTTGTTGCAAAGGTTTTCCATATTATCAAAAAAATCAAAAAAATTTAAAAAATGTAAAGAGGGTATACCCTAAAAGAAAAATCAAAGGGTAAAAAGAATAAAAATGGCCAAAAAAGTAAAAGAAAATGAACCCCACCAAAAGAAAAGCCAAGGAAAGTGTGCAAGTCTAAATGCCACTACTTTTTGCTCTTATGTAATAAATAAAATTGTGTGCAACTTGTATCTTATGCCACAATTTATGAATAGTCAAACAGTTTAAGCTTGGCTATTTCATCTTTCAATTTCATGTTTTAGAGATAGAGAATAAAATCTGACCAAACTGTTTAATCTTGGCAGATAAGTAGATAGGTAGAATAAATAAAAGGATCTCAATAGCTTAATCTGAGCCCTTGGATGTAATAAAATTAGAATTAGATAGATTTCTACATGTAAAAGAAAATAAAGTGTGATAAGGGTTTGCCAGTCTAAGTGCATTCTAATAAAGAAGAAAAAATGGTAGAGTAAAGTAGGTAGGGTAGGTAGATGATGTTGTAGAATTGCATGTGATGGACAATGACTCTAAATGTGTTAATATTTACTTTCATCACAAAGTGCAAAGGCAGACATTTAAGAGGGGGAACTAATACAATGTTAAAAAGAAAACCAGAGCACACATCTACAAATTACCTCCTTAGCTACTGTCACACCATCATTAACTATTTTCGGAGAACCATGTTTGCTCTCCAAGACAACATTTTTCCCTTCGCCCCAAGGGTGACTCCAACAAGATCAGCAAGTTTGTTCACACCGCCTGCAAGACAAATTGACAATGCTTTCAGTAAGTGTGCAATTGAATGCCAGACCATATGCCAAAACAACCCTCCATGAAAATTAAAATAACACATTAAAATCGAATATAAGTGGACAAGGAAAGATCCACCGCAGTGAAGTTTCACGTGCAGGTGACCTTCCTTTAAACATAATTTTTTCTCTGACCTGCAATTTTTTTGTCACTGAGCCATCCTTGTTGAAGTACAACACCTTTTCCATAGCTCTTGTATTAACTACCTTCTCTCTGTCATGTAATCTCAGAGTCCCTCTTCTGCTTGAGCGATTAAAGGAAATGGGTGAAAAAATTGAAAGAGAAGACAATTGTCTGCCATAATTATCAAACATTGCACCCAACTTCTTCCCCTTTCCATTGTTACCCAATGAGGTGGATGTGGAAATTGTTGTCATACTGCCCAAAGCAGAGGCCATCTTCTCTTATGCTGAATATAGAATTACAAGATCTTCATATTAGTATGAACCTTAAAAAACATGACTCCTATTGCTAAAAACCACTTTTAAGTTGTAACAGGCAAACTAAACAACTATCGCAACTTTTGGCAACTTCTGGAGCATTAAGAGAGAAACAACCAAAGAGAAATACAACCACAATCCTCATTTAAATGAGACCGGACTATATATTTGCATTAAGATAATAGAAAGAAATCACGACTATATTAAGGCCAGCACAAAACAATCTTTAACCAGTGTCTCTCGCGGCCTTCAGGTTGCCATGCTAGAGGTTGCATATCTTTAATTTAAATTCTTGACCTCTCGTGCCCATCTAAGAATGCATCCAATGGGATATCTACATCAAATGCTCCTTTATATCCCCAAAAACAAATTCCCTACTACAAGAGCACCAGTATTGATGGATCACCCCACACCATCCCACCCACTAGAAATGGTGAAAAGGAAACCCGAGAAACCTTCTGAAATATCTCAAGATGACTATATGGGTGGTTCTTATGAATCAACCAACCATTCAGAACATGCTCATCAATCCAAACCATGAGTATTATGTGACAATATTCAAGCAGGCACTGAATCGGATTTCTGAAGCTATGTTAGAGAAACCGTAAACTCTCACTGAAAATAGGTGAAATGTGGCACCACTCAGAGATTGACATGTGCCAATTGGTACAAGTGGTAGACAATTGGCATGCTCAAACAACGAGGTGATGGAGGAATGACATGAGGGAGAAAATATCAGAAAAGCCCCAAATCTGGAGAACTAAAGCTCATCACCAACCTGAGATTGACAACTTTACATGATGTAACCTATGAAATCCTAAATGGAGAAATCATAGTAACAATAAAGTAACCTATGTAACAATAAATTCGGATTCATCCTGGGAGTGGTAATGGGAGAAATCATAGTGAACAACAGGAAACATGCAGAGTTGCTTACAATCAAATATATGAAAAAACACATACAAAAAACCTAGATAATAATCATGAACAAGCTTAATATTGAATTGTGAACTGTAAAGGAACTTACAAAATGTGACATTACGAACCTGGTCAAGCGCACAAGCAAAAATATCCTGGACATGACCCTGGTTGACAAGTTGTATTGCTCATGATGCAAGAGGATTTGTACCTGCACTGCCAAGTCAATCAAAATTCATCATTATCTATACAATAAATACAAGTAATTGATGTAGTATTTTTTACTCTAAGATCCATTCTTATGATAATGTTAGAACATATGTTGAAAATGTCAAAACATACTTGAATAAGCTCCTCTTCATTTCAAGAACAATTTATTGGAGTCGCATGAACTTGGAACAAGCCTCCCACGATCTGAAAGAGTAGCAACTAAGTCAACAGTGACTTTTTTGTTGCTACACTGGATCGAGGGAGGTTTGCTCCAAGATTAAATCGCTCCAATAAATTATTCTCTACTAAACAGGCCAACCACGTGAAGGTGGAATCTCTTATGGCCCCTCCCCCCCCTCACATCACTCTCAATTCCCCAATACCCAATCTATATTTCATTTTTTACTTTCATGAGCATAAAAAAAATATTCAATAACTAATAAAAAACAATTCAACAAAAAGTACGCAAGGAAACATTGAAATTAATGCTTGACATAAAAATAGTATGATAAATGAGTTTTTTATATAACGCAAAAAACGTTCCAAGTATGGTAACGTTTGTCTTATAATAATACAATATTTCACATTATCAAATTTTCTTTTTCTTTTTATTCTTCCTATTTCTAAAGCTCCTAATTACATTATCAATATCATCGTCCTCTGCTCCTGTTTCGTGCCTTTCGGCCCGCACTGCTAACCTAGTTGCATAGTCACGATGTCTGGTCTCATCCAGTGATGGGGCATCGCCTACAAAAGCAGATAATATTAAATTTTAATTGTCCGTTTTAAAATATCATTGAACTAGTTCGGTAATATTAATAAAAAAAAATTGCAATGAGATAATTTACCTGGTGCACCAATTGTCGCCACTGACCTAGTTGCGTAGTCTTGATGTCTGGTCTCATCCAGTGACGGGGCATCGCCTACAAAACAGATAGTATTAAATTTTAATTGTCAATTTTTAAATATCATTGAACTAGTTTGGTAATATTAATAAAAAAATTGCAATGCGATTATTTACCTGGTGCACCAGTTGTCGCCGCTGACCTAGTTGTGTAGTCACGATGTCTGGTCTCACCCAGTGACGGGACATCGCCTACAAAAACAGATAATCTTAAATTTTGATTGTCAGTTTTTAAATATCATTGAACTATTTCGGTAATATTAATAAAAAAAATTGCAATGAGATTATTTACCTGGTGCACCAGTTGTCGCCGTTGGGACTGTTGCCCTGTCTTCCTCTCTGGTGGTAAGATCCTCAAGGGAAACATTCTCTGTCATTTAAACAAAAAACGTTATAAGGACAACCATCAAGGCATAATTAGAAAAAATTATAAGTGGAAATTAATTACCGTCACGGCCCTCACTGATAGTAGCATTGTCGGCCTGGTCCCCACTACAATGATCAGGTTGCACGTGAGGATCATCTACATCTGGCTCTAAAACTGGGTTATTTGCCTCGTCGGTAGTGTTGCTCCCTTGATTTAAACAAAGTTGTTAGACATTAAATTTATGGAAGAAAACAAACATATTGAAAGGTTAATGTTTTACCTTATCAGGCATTCTGGATCTTGGGACCTGCCCCAAGCTTCTGCGATGTTCAACTACGGCTTGATAGCCGAAATGGAAAGCGATATTTTTATCTTCCTCTGTAGTTTCTATTCCGAAGTCATCACCCTACATTACATATGATTGTGTATTTTTAATCATATTTGATAGGATTACAAAAACGTTGGAAGGCTATACAATTAATTATAAGATGTTTAGCTACTTAATTACAATTCTTGCGGCCAATTTCAAGTAGCCGCCCTGGCCTAGCTTGTGATGGCCCTTTTTTTCAATCCTAGCTTTGGTTGCCTTTGAGGTGTCAGGCAACCTAGCATCAAAATATTGAAGTCAGATATGATGTAGCACACTTTTATTTTAGACATAGAGAAAATTAAAGTTATTGAATTAAAGTTGTAATTTACCTTGCGGGTCCAGTTGGCATTTTTCCTTCTTTCTTTTCCCTTTTCTCTTTTCCGTCATGGATGAGTGCTCTCCACTCACTCTCTGAAACTGCGAGAGGACGCTCATATCTAGGGTTAAATTGCAATTGCGCCCTATAGGTGTCCCTGGTATATTTCAAATATTTGCCGGCTACCTGAGCCACCGCTTTTCTGTCAAATGTGCCGACCCCAAAAAGGGCTTCTAGATAATCTAGAAGTTCTTTTTTCAGGTTGGAATTCTGGGAATTCCACCCTGTACGTATGGTTGGGCCAAAAATTACCAACGCATGGCTCTCCAGAATCCTGTAGAACTCATTGTTTCCTACACAAAATAAAACCAAAAGAAAAAGAAGATATTATCATTAATTTAAAAATAAAAATCATGATAAATATGTTTTAGATAAAGTACATGAAATAGTTAAAATATTAAAATTTACCTGGGAGTTGTACATGCTTTATAGGGACACCTTCATCATTCACCAAAAACGTGCCATTAATGGTCCATGTGGAGCTGACACGTGTAGCTCTAGGAAACACAATAATGTAGTTGGCCATATAAGCCTCATCATTACCAACACGTTCAGCGGTTGGCTGGGTGTCTGCTTGGGCAGGGTGTGTTTCTTGGCTGGCACCTAAAGGAGTAGAAGGTGTACGAGAGGGTTGTTGGGAAATCTATTGCCCTTGTGTCCCACTACCACCAACACCGGGTTCGGCAAGTGCCAGAAAATGCTACATACAAAAGAATTTTTTGTTAGTTTAGTCAATGTAAAAATTAAAAATCAAACTATCACAATTCATCTCATGCAGAACAAAAAAAATATCCTTTTGACTTTTTATTATTACCTGATATCTTTCTAGTTGCCTCATAAGATGTTGTATCCTCTCTTCTATTTCAGGTGTTTGAGGCGCGTCTATCAAAGCATTAAATTTCGACCTTGCATCTCGTGCCTTTTTTTGCAACAAGAACACTGGAGATAGGGATGAAGAAAGCTCTTCCTCAAAGAGGGAATCATCAGGCGTACCATGGCTAGGTGTCTGCATATTTGAATAAAATTAATATTATTTCAATTATGTAAATAACTAAAATACCTAAAGATAGAGAAATGCTGGCACTTTACATGTTCTTCCACTGGCCTCTTTCCGCGATCATCCCGTCTCGGGGTTGTTCCTGCACTGCTCTGATCAGTCTACCACATTGCAATAAAATTATAAATGTAAAAACTTGAAAACAATATCTAACTTGAAACACAAAATGAAAACTGAAATAATTTCTAATAAGACACCGGAAGACAGAGTTAGAGTTTCAAATATGCCTTGCATTGAATTCAGTCCTCGAAACATGTCATTGCACATTAAGGCACCCAAACAAGAGACGAGTTGACAATGAAGACCTTATTGAATATATTGTTGGAGAAACTTCTAGTAAACTTGTTGTGAAGACCTTGAGGACATTTTTGGAGCAACATTGTTGAAGTTGATGGTATAGCATTGTTGGAGACAATCTTGAAGGGCCTTGAAGTGAAACTTTTGGAGCAACTAGTGAAAAATCCTTAGAGCATTTAAGTAAGGCACTTTCTATCTTCCATCACCTTTTTCCTTTCAATATCCTTTAAACGATTTTGTTGATATTTAATGTTTGAAATCATGTTATAATTCCTTGATTATATGTGTTTGGGGACTTTCCCTTTGAAATTACCCAAAAATACCCTGGCAATTTTATCTTCAGGATGCATGTCTCACCCTATTGTTCAATATTTTGATTGATAGTAGTAAACATAGAGAGTTAGGGGGCTCTTGACTTGGTTTGGTTGGGCCATTAGATCCCTAACATCTACTAGGGAGAACCCCCCTTGAGTTGGAGGAGAGCTAGCTTGAAGTGAAACGAGGTTGGTGAGGTGACAATGGGGCTATTGAATTACACATGGTATCACACTTTAACTTTAGGACTTTATCTTGAGAAATGCGAGATTTTGATATATTAATTCTCAAATTGTTTACAACACTATTATTAAGAACTAATAAGAAGTGATGTTGAGGGGTTTTTGGGTATAAGAAACAATACCATTTAAAAACTAGGGTTCTCAGTCCTTGGCATTCCTTCACCTAGGCCTAGGGGCACACTAGAATAATTTCACATTAAACCATGGAAACTTAAAAGTAACTTAACAGATCCATAAAGTAATAATAATCATAAGTCCTAATTTCCTATTGTACGATATGATGCAAATTATTCAAACATGAAGCAATGAAGACATGCAATGTCTGAATTTCAAGATTGATGAACCAATACAAGAAGTTAGAAACTACAACTTTGATTCAATACTCTGTGTCCTAACTCCAGGAAGGAATCTAGTTTGTAGTACAAAACATGCATCGTGTATTATCAATTCTTAATTGACAACAACTAAAGGTCATCTACCTCATCAATTCCTTCCCATTTTGTGTTTTTATGTTATATTCCTTATAAAAGTTTCAAATTTCTCTCGAAGTAAGCAACCACTGAATAAAATAAAAATTAGTTGAGATATGATTGATAAGTGTTCATTTATTTCTTGAAAGGATCTTCACAATTTATTTGGTTGTTTTTCATCTCAAGAAACAAGAAATGACCTAAGAAACTATCGTGATGTAATATAAGAAACAACACGGTGCAATGGCCATTTTCAAAGCCAAATGATGTCCATTGAGGAAATGGCCTTTATTTGGTTCCTGTTTCATAGGAGTTTTGGGTAGAAATGGAACTTTGTTGTACCATTTCCAGTAGTAAAAAGGGAAAACCTTCTTTTTCCATGGGAAATAATTTACCTTTCCTTTTTCAAGATAATCTAAATCACAAAAATATGAACTATACTGCACACATTCTTGGATAATGTGAAAGTGGAAAAGGAATACCCTACACAAGTGATGCACACATGTACATTTTAACACTAACAGATTTTTGTAGTTGAAATGCAATGCTTGTTTTCATTTAAATGTAGGGTTTTTAAAGCAGGGAGAAATAATGGCTGCCAAATTAATAAGAATTTCTTTGGGAAAAATTTAAATCTTGTATTGGGTGATGAAGATAATAGAGGGTATTGAATCTTTATTCTTGACATCTAGAGAGAACCCTACAGCCTAACACAATCCAATGGAATTGACCAAAAAAACCCAAATAGAGTCAACCCTACTATAGGAGGAAGGGCCTGCAATAAGAACTTACCATTTTGCAAGAGCTGAGGGCAAATGCTGTTCTGCAAGACCTGAGGGCGAATGCTATTCTGCAAGAGCTGAGGGCGAATGCAGGGTGAATGCTGTTCTGCAAGAGCTTAGGGCGAATGCTGAGGGCGAATGCTGTTCTGCAAGAGCTGAGGGCGAATGTTGAGGGCGAATGCTGAGGGCGAATGCTGTTTTGCAAGAGCTAAGGGCGAATGCTGTTCTGCAAGAGCGGAGGGCGAATGCGTGCGTGATATCAGACGTTAATGTAGCACACATGTACATTTGAACACTAATTTATTTTTGTAGTTGAAATGAAATGCTTGTTTTCATTTAAATCTAGGGTTTTTAAAGCAGGGAGAAATAATGGATGCCAAATTAATAAGCGTTTGTTTGGGAAAAATTTAAATCTTGTATTGGGCGATGAAAATAATAGAGGGTATTGAATCTTGATTCTTGACATCTAGAGAGAACCCTACAGCCTAACAAAATCCAATGGAATTGACCAAAAAAACCCAAATAGAGTCAACCCTACTATAGGAGGAAGGGCCTGCAGTAAGAACTTACCATTTTGCAAGAGCTGAGGGCGAACGCTGAGGGCAAATGCTGAGGGCAAATGTTGTTCTGAAAGAGCGAAGGGTGAATGCTGTTCTGCAAGAGCGGAGGGCAAATGCGCGCGTGATATCAGACGTTAATGTAGCTATTGCGACAGATACGAAACAATAAAATCATTTTTATGTAGCGCGCATATAAGTTTCGTATTTTTATGTAGTGCACATATAAGTGTCGTTATACCAATGGCGGACAAAGCATCGCTATTGCGACGGGTGCCTCCAAATGTCGCAATTGCGACACTTAGACATTGTGTCGCACTTGCGACATTTGGAGGCAGCCGTCGCAATAGCGACGCTTTGGGCCATAGTGTCGCAATTGCGATGTATTCGTCCAAACGTCACAATTGCGACACTTTGTCTAAGTTTCGGTATTGTGACACTTTTCTATAAACGTCGGTATAGCGACGGTTTCGGGCGGGATGGAAAAAATTTGGGGAAATTTTCGACATTTGGTCAAAAGCGTCGGAACCAAGTGTCAGAATTTCCGCCAAATGTAGTAGTGCCACAGATACCGGATATCATCGATGAAAGGCCTATGGAAATATCGGTACACCTGTTCACCAACATGTTCAGTGATGAGCCAAACACCCCAATTTAGCTCCGCAGCTTCTTTGGATAGTTTGTCTGCCACTTTGTTCCTATTCCTGTAAATATGAGTGACAGAGATGGATTCAAATTGTGATTTGAGATGATGAACATCCCTCAATAAAGCAGTAAGTGTGTGCGTGTGACACTGTGCATGTGAGTTGAACCAGTTAATCACAATAAGAGAGTCGCCAAAAATCTGAAGGATGTTGCAGTTTTTTTCCTGAGCAAAAACCAGAAGGAGCCTTAAACATTGAAGTTCGACAGAATTGTTTGTTCCCAGGCCTAAACCCATCTTAAGATGATAATGATGCTGTTCATTTAGATAAAGTATATCCCCCCCCACATCCCTGTTGATTGGCCGTGCCATCAAAATAGGCCCAAGGCCGAGTGTGATCAATTATTTCGGGAATGTCACGCTTCACAGGTTTTAGATTGTCATCGTCAGGTATCAGTCTATAGGTAGCCATGATCACAGTGCAGATGTGATCGCCGTTCACCTGTTGATTTTCAAAGGTGTGTTTGTTGCGATTTATCCATAATTCCCATGCAAATATCAATGGAATATTTCACAGCTTTGTGGTAGTAGCAGTCATCTGCCACCAATTTTTCCAGCCGTCCAAGATTGAATTCCCCCGCCAGTATAATTGACAATCAAGACCGTGAGTGACTAGTTTCCAAATACGCAGAATAGTAGGGAAATTCAGGAATAGATGCGAGGCATATTCCTCATGTGCAGGCAATAACAACATATTGAGGGTCCCTAAATAGCACGGCGATGAAGATTTTCCATTGTGGGGATGCAATGATGAAGAATGCACCAGAACAGTATTCGATTTTTGTGCGGAGCCTTTAGTTTCCAAATTGTCTGCCCCACCAGAGTTTTTCTTGAGGTTCCTTCAATTGGCAGAGTGTCATATATCCAATTTTAGAAGTGTAGATACCTTTAGGAGAGATAGCCCATATCAGTTGGTCCTCCTGATTTGTCAATCGGATGTGCGATGCTTGTAATGCTCTGATATAATTTACCCAGGCATGCAGACCAACCCGAGGGATGTCTAGATCAGACGTCAATAACCAAAATTGTGATTGCCAATCCATGCGAGCCGGGTTTGATATCTATGCAAGGTATTGAATCCCTCTATTTTCAAAATTATTAGTGATCCAAACATGTAGCTTATAGTATTCCCCACTTCCTGACCACGAATCAGTGCCCACTCTAACAGAGTCTCCAGTACCAATTTTCCAAGAGAGCCCTCTTTGATTAAGATGAGCAGCCTTTGTGATGGTTTTCCATATAATGGAGGCTCCAAGGGTGGGTAGAATGCTGCCTCTGATCCAATAAAGAGTGTTTCTGGGAGCAATGTATTTAGCAGTGATGACCTCTTTCCAGAGACTATGACCAATGATTAGGTGCCAACACATTTTTTTCGCCAGAGCAGTCGAAAATAGGTGGATTTCCTTGATACCCCAACCACCCCACTGTTTGGGTCTGCTGATTCGATCCCAAGAAATCCAAGCAAAAGTACTGTCCTTTTCCTGATAACTCCACAAGAAGTGTCTACATATTCTTTTAATGCGGGTTGTGACTCCAATAGGAATCCAAGCAAGAGACATCCAATAGACAGGGATGGCTTCAAGTACTGATTTAATTAACACTAATCGACGAGCCCTGGAGAGCCATCAATGGTACCATACATTGATTCTACGTTCCACTTTTGCAATGAGCCAGTTCCAATCTTTGATTTGATAGTCATTAGGTTTTAAGTGGAAACCCAAATATTTCAGTCCATCCCCAATGTTGTTATGAACATAGGAAAATAATGCCAAGGCAATACCCTATTCCTTAGCAGTGCATCTTGTCATGATGATTGTGGATTTGTAGTTGTTAGGGACCATACCTGTCACTCTGAAAAAACTTTGAAGATTTTTTCCAAATTGAATAGAGTGCTGACAAGAGCCATCAAGAAATATAAGTACATCATCCACAAATAAAAGGTGTGTGAGATGCATAATCTCATTAATGTGGAGACCGTGAAGCTCCCCAACCGCTTTAGCCTTTTTTATAAGCACAGAGAGGCCCTCCATAACTAGGAAAAAAAGCAGTGGTGATAGAGGGAACCCCTATCGCAAACCCCTTCCCAGATGAAAGAAATCTAATGCGGTGCCATTTAGGAGTATGCAAAAATATGCATGTCAGATTCACCCCATAATCCAGTTAATGAAAGTAGGGGGAAAATCTGGTTTGAATAAGGATGAGATGGAGATAGCTCCAATTGACCTGATCAAAAACCTTTGTAAGATCAATTTTAAGGATGGTAGACTTGATATTTTTGGATTTGATAGAGTGGAGGGCTTCTTGAGCTGTACCAATGGCTTCATGGATCTGCCTATGGTGGAGAAAATCACATTGTTCTTTGGCGATGTGTGAAGATAAAACGGGTTTGATGCGATTTGCAATAATTTTGGATATAATCTTGTATATATAGTTACAAACAGATATGGGTCTGTAGTCCTGAAAAGTGGTAGGATGGTCAGTCTTAGGTATGAGAGCAATGAAAGTTGAATTGAAACCATCATAGATCCTTCCCTGAACATGGCTATCTTCAATAGCAAGAAGGAGATCATTGCCCAACAACTCGAAGAATTCAATGGGCCAGCCATCCGGTCCAAGGCTTTTATCTTTTTTGAACCATTTTAGCACCCCTTCAATCTCACCCTTGGTGACCAGTGCAATGAGATCCTCCTCCTGTTCTTGGTCCACAAATATGTTAAATGATCTGGTGATGTGCATGATCTCTGGAAGGTTAAATTGTAGAGGGGCTCTATATAACTTGGAAAAATGTTGTATACCCATATCCAGGAGTTGGGGATGAGTTCAAGCCACAAATCCATGATGGTCAGTAAGTTCCCAAATCATGTTGCAATACCTTCGATGATTTGCATGTTGTTGAAAAAATTTGGTGTTCTCATCACTAGCTTGCAGCCAAATAGCCCTACTTCTAAGTCTCCAATCCGCTTCTTTTTGGCACAAGAGCTTTGTTTTGAATGCTTCGAGGGATATGAGATGCTCTTTGGTTGCACTTGATCGGAACCCCAGTAGGCCAGATTCATTTATTTGGGAGATCTCCAGTTCGATCCTTTTCAGTTCCTCTCTCCCCTTCCTTTTTTTTCCCCAACCCATTTGATTGTCAAGCCTTTTATCCGATTTAGATTGTCATTTATAACTCTGGCAGGTTCTTGGTCTGGTAGTTAGTGGCAATGCTGCCATTCCTGAACCACCAGGTTGTGGTATTTCGGATCAAGAAGCCATCTGGAGTTGAATTTGAAAGGTGGGTGTGCTTGCATAGGGCCGAATTCAAATTCCAAAAAGACAAGTGAATGATCCGAAATACCCCCATGACCCACCCATTGTCTAGCTTTATTCAAAACATGAAGTAATGGCTGCTTGATAAAAAATCTATCAAGTCTTCGAGCCAAAGCTGAATCACCAGTTCTTTTGTTCCTCCAGGTGGGCTGAAGCTTGGCCATCTGTAGGTCAATAAGGTCAGCTAATTCCAGTCTAGATATGATATAGTCCTCTAGTGGATCTGGGACATCATGAGTACTCCAAGATTCAAAAATTCCCAAAGAGAAATTAAGGTCACCGCCCATAATGATATGAGGGTGTTTGAGTAGAGTGCAAGTCAACGAATATTGCCAGAAATATTCCCTATTTTTGCAAGGCCCGTAAACATTTATCAGGGTAAAAGGGAGCTAAATATTTCCAAAATTGATGTCCATGCAAAGAACTCCATCCCTACTCCAACAATTTTTCATCTAGGTTGTCCTATTATTTATGCCTAGTGCACAACCACCGGATCTACCCCGAGCTTCCAAAGTGATGAAATTCCAGTTTGGTAGGAGCAAATTAAGGATGGAACTTACGAAAATGCCATACCCCAGAGTCTCCTGAAGGAAGAGAATATCAATAGGTTTCTGAGCTAGTAGATCTTTGAGAGCCAATCTCTTAAGGGGGTTGGTTAATCCCCTGCAATTAAATGTGAGACAAATCATGGGGGAACCCCACTTTTGGGTCTTATTACTCTAAGAACCCTTAAAATGGAGGATTGGGTGCCAGCTTCAACCTCAAAATTTTCTCGCTTGATAAAATTTTCCGTCTCTGATGGTCGACCCCTTGATTTGGTCAGGAAATTGCTCTGCCCCGGGCCAATGCCAAGGGAAGCAAAGGGATGTGATAGGGAAGTAGATCAGAGGAAGTAGGAATGCCTCGAAGAATATGAGTGAGGTGGGGAAACTAGACAGGTCTGTAGATGTGTGAGGTATGGTGGGAGTGATGGATGGAGGGGCATGGGAAATAGTGCAGCTAAGTGAAGGAAAAATAAATTCAGAGTGATGTGCAGTGGAAGACGAAATAGGAGTAAAAATGAAATTCATAGAGATGGGAGTAAGAGAGGTACCCGGTACCGTAGCAGAGCGATGCAGAGAGTCCGGTACCATTGGTGCATGTGATCTGGCTTGAGTAACAGGCCAAGTAGAAAACAATGGCATCTCCTCGGAAGGAGACTGCCGCTCCGACACACCGTGAGACGTCTCCGCAGGCAGCTGGCAGTGGCATGTAATAGGGTCCATTTTTGTAGTCGCAAAGATAGTTTGATTATAGTTCTGCTTGGCAATACCCATCCTTGGACAACATTTAAACATATGCCCCACCTCATGACATTTTATACACCTGAATGGAACACCCTCGTAATCCAGAACTTTTTGCCACATCATGCCCTCAAAGAACATATTATAGTTATCATGCAGGCCATCCCGAGTATCTAAGAAGATCAGGATTCGGGCCACTGCTCTGTTTCCTGTGACAAGGTAGGATCTATCATGATCAAGGTAGTGACCGAAATCTTCCCCAATGTTCTGAAAAGCTGTTTCGTTCCAGAACTGGACCGGTAAAACAGGGAGCCGCATCTAGATGGGTCTAGCCCCTGCATTTTCTTTGTTTGGATCAAATAGCGGCGTCCATCGCTTGAGGAGAACTGAGTGCATTTCAATGTTCCAGTACTATTTGAGGACCCAATCAATCTGGGCCGGCAGAGCAAAGGAGAGTGTAAACCAACCACGGGTAAGTAGTGTGACTTCCGGGAGAGTCTCAAGAATCCCTCCCCAGATCCCTGGTCCATTGTTTGAGACACACGGTTGAATATTTCCTACCCCGAACGTTGCCAACAAGCATTGTGGCTGCTGTTTTCTCAAGATCATCCATCCCCCTGTTGCGCCCGAAGTTGGAGTTTCTACTGAACTTGTTCTTGGTCGTTATATGTTTCTTGCCTCGGTTAGTGCTCTCCTGTATCTGGTCACCCGAACCCTCCGAGTCAGACAATGGTTGTAGCTTATCACCAGCAGGAGCATTGATAGGAATATTAAAGAAAACACCCAAAGCCGAGACAGGAGCCCCCTCATCAGCTGAAGATTTAGGTCCGTTGCCGCTGATGTTGAGGTTTTCAAGCGTCTATGTCATGGCGATTGTTGGGGTTCCTGTGTTTTGGCAAGATTGGCAAGACCAAAAGACAAGACAACATCAAAAACACTTTGGGATCCTAGGATCTAGCCCTCCTGGATCCAGAGAGGGATCTCTCTATAAATGAAAAGAATGATATATCTTTGAAGGTTCAAAATGAAGTATTAGGCTAGGTATGAAGCACAAGGGGGGTTTTAAATTGGATTAGTTTCTGGGTTGGAGATCATTAAATGAGAAGGTTATGGAATGAAAGGAACAAAGAAGCAGGATGTTTCAACAAAATAAAATAGGTCAAGAAAGTGTCAATCCAATGGGCTATGGAGTCATGAAAGGGGATTACTTGCATAACAACTACTCAAGGGCTTTCATAGGGAAATTCATCTATACTAAAGGATATATTTAGATAGATGGTGGAGTGGAACATTAAGAATGGGTGAAAGAAAGAGACCAAAGGGCAGTCTAAGATCAGGTCAGAGGTCATTTAACTCCAGGCCTGCTTTTGACATACTTCAAAGGAAACTCCCATAAAGGCACAAAGATAGCTTAAGATCAGATTAGAGGTCATTTAACTCCAAAACTGCTTCAACATACTCTAAAGAAAGACAATCCAACAGTCCTCATAACCACTTTCAGAGTAGTAGAAAACATATAAGATGAAACAGAGAGTAAGGCCTAAGATCAGAGGAGGGATTTTAACCTTCAATGCTTTTGACACTCACTCAAATGGATTGTTGAGTCTCAAAAATGTTCTCCATATTCATACATATTTCCATTATGTCATAACCATTTAGCTCTTATTTCATAGCCATTTGACCTAAAACCCTACATCAAGTAACCATTTTCATAAATATATAGGTTAGGATCCTTGTTTTCCAAAGTTATTTATTTTATGTATTTTAAGTGAATTTATGATTAGAAACTAGAAAATTAACATAGTTTCATATATCTATATATGTGTTATGAGTTTTGTGACATGTGTGGGTCAAAAGGAGACTTCTAGAAGACCCTTATGTGGCACTCTAAGGCCAAATTCGAATTTGGTTGGAGAAGATTATGGGATCAAGAGGATATGTGTCTCACTTCCTTGTTGTATTGAAACTCTAAGAGGATATATGTCTCATTCCTCAAGCTGTGTTAAAACTCTAGAAAGACATGTGTCTTATCATTTCCTATTTTGATTGTAACTCTAGAGATGGAGGGAGAAATTCATGGACTCCCATTAATGAGATGTCCCCTCATATTTTGTATAAATAGGAGAAGCTTTCTCCTATCATAGGTAATGAGAAAGTAATGAAGAAGTAGATTTGTAACTAAGTTCAAGATGGAATGGGATGTAGATTTTTGAGTTCTTTTTAATAGAGAAATTCAGTTCTTTGATGGTGTTTTGATTACAATTTTAAGGAGCTGAAGGACTTCACCAAATTGGTAGCAGAGGGCCCCTGCTATCCAAGGAGGCTTTTACATGTTTTCTAGATAAGTTTCTTTCAATTCTGTTTTGTCATATTTCCTTACTTAGATTGCTTTTTGAAATCATAGCTTTTAACATAATTTTTCATGGCAGCCCGGGCATTTGCATATCTTTTGACTAATGACATGGAATCAATATTGTTCTGCTGCTAATTTATTTTTCTTAGTTTTTGTTTAATTCCAATATTGCTTTGTTTATTTCAGTCTTGCACATTTGTTTCAGTAGTTAGATTTAGATATATTAAATTGCTCATGTCATTTTCAGTTACCTCCGAAAGCCACAGCTGGACTGATGGTGAGGGATTGAAGTATGATTGTGTAGTTTGATATTAGTTTACTTTCTGCAAGTTAAATATATTAAATTGCTCATGTCATTTTCAGTTACCTCCGAAAGCCACAGCTGGACTGATGGTGAGGGATTGAAGTATGAGTGTGTAGTTTGATATTAGTTTCCTTTATGCAAGTTAGATATATTAAATTGCTCATAACATCTTCAGTTGCCTCCGAAAGCCACAGCTGGACTGATGGTGAGGGATTGAATTATGGATGTGTAGTTTGATATTAGTTTCCCTTCTGCAAGTTAGAAATATTAAATTGTGCATGACATCTTCAGTTACCTCCGAAAGCCACAGCTGGACTGATGGTGAGGGATTGAATTATGAATGTGTGGTTTGATATTAGTTTACTTTCTGCAAGTTAGATATCAGTTACTCAAGTTGTTTAGGGTTACTTCCGAAAATCATAGCTGGACTAATGATGAGGGATCAGAAGACAAGTTGATGTAATTTGATTTAAATTTACTTTATTGCAACTTTTGGATTTCTTTCAGCATAGTTTCTTTTGTGTTTAGACAGCAGCAAGAATAGTTTGGTTTCATGCTCACTAGTTCACTGTTTTGATTTATTAGATTAGCAGCACCTTTTTCATTTCATTAGCACATTTTCATTTCCTTTCAAGTTTTGTCATTGTATTTTTCAAATTCCTTTTTCAGTTTCAAGTTGGTAAATCATTATAAAGGACATCATTGCCTTGAATATCCATAACCATACTTGTCTTTTAGAATTTCATAAAAATCCAAAAATGACAAAAAGTAAGAGATAGGTTATCTTGCACATATAGTGTGCCACACTTCGTCAGCTTACGAATCCCTGGTTGATAATTTATGTTAGCAATTTAGGACACACTAAATTGACCAAACATTTTTGCGCCGTTGCCGGGGAAGTGTAACTAGGTAGCCTTATTTCTTACATCTAAAAAAATTAATAATTCTTGAGTATGCTCTCCTCCTGCACTTCGTGTGATCTGGAGGATCAGAAAAATGATTGTTATGTAAAAAAAATTAATAATTCTTGAGTATGCTCTCCTCCTACACTTTGTGTGATCTGGAGGATCAGAAAGAGAATTATTATGTGAAAAAGAAAAAAAAAAAAAAGGAGACAAAATAAAACTTCATCATTTCAATTGATTCAACAATTAAAAAAAAAAAAAAAATTCATGAAAAACTTTGATTTCAATAAATTGTTTTGTTTAATGAATATATATATATGTGTATTTTAAATTAAATTGTTTTGTTACTAAGATATATATGTATATTTTTATTTTTTTTAAAATATATATATATATATATATATAATTTTAATAAAAAATCATTAAAAAAAAAAAAAAATCAATAAATTGTTTTGTTTAATAAATTACATATGTATATTTTTAATTTTTCAAAATTTAACATATGTAAATTTTATTAACAAAACAAATAAAAAAAAATCATTTCGTTTAGTAAAATTTATATGTGTATTTTTAATTTTTAAAAATATAACATATAATTTTATTAAAAAAAAAAAAAAAAAAAATAAATAAATTGAAAAACAGAAACATAAACAAAAATAAAAAGGCCATGGCATTTTGGAAAAAATGAATTACTCTCAACAGAAAGCATAAAAATTCAACCATTTACGATGCTTGCAGTTGTATTATGGCTCGGAAACATCAGATTTTTTGCTTCTGATAATGAAAATCACATAGAAGTTGAAAATGATGGAGTTAGAGATGCTGTAAGGCTGCTAGGTTGCAGTGTTTTAGAGCTTATGACAGCATTATCAACCTGTAGGATTTGAGCTGAAAACATCATCAAAATTCCCCAAATCCCTGAAAGAATTTGTGAGGCCTTTGTGCAAATCTCTCGCCATTCAAACCTATCAATGCCAATTCCTTTTATTATATCAGGCCTGTCAGCCTTGCCAATGCCGCCTACCATCACCAAACGCTCCTTGAGATTCATAAGACAGCCACATGTAAGAGAACAAGGCATTGAAATTGAAAAAAAAAAAAATTTAAAGAGGCAAAACGTGCCTTGATTGAACTGAAGAATGCTTAGGTGAAGGATAAGCATGGGCAATATTTGCAAAGGCAAATCTGATTTGGAAGGTTTCCCAAAGAACAAGTATTTGCAGAGAATTGATGCAGCTATAGCCGAACTTGAAAGAAAACGAACAGAGGACAAAACATAGAAACGCAAAACAGAGAAAAACGCCAAACTTTGAAAGCACGATTTGGCCAAACGGAGATGAATTTAGAAAAACTAAAACATGGGTTTTTTCGCCAACGTGGTCAATTAGATAACCCAGAAACCGTTTTAAGAAATTCGTGGCGATCTGGGAGAAATTCTCGGTTCTTTGAAGGCCATTTTTGCCTGCCGCGTGAGGAAAAACGATTTTTTCTGAGTGAAGAATTTGAAAACGGCACTCTGCATTGATAATTCGGTTTTCTGATTTCTAGGAAGAGGAATTCTAATCAAAATCAAACTCTTATCATGGCATTCAATGCACATTCCACTCATTTTTGAATTTAATTCAATTTCGTTTTCTGAATGTTGGAGTTCACATCTCCTTTATCATCTGCCCAACAATTTTTGGTGCTTCAATGACATTATTAAACACCAACCATTATGATGTTTATTTCAAAGGGATGCCACATCACTATGGAAGGACATTAAGAGGGCATGGGGATGAATTGAGCAAACTACAGGAGGATATTATCAAGCACATGGTCGTGCAGATGGCACAATGAACCTTAGTAGCATAAAGGTAAGCTCAATTGAGATTGAACGTGTCTGTAATGGCAACTGTTGCAATTGGAATTCCAACTGAGGGGGTGGTCCTGAATGGTTACTGATTGTGATAGTCCTCAAGGATCAAACAGATACAAAAATAAATTTTGAAGAGATGAAAGATTATATTTTGAAATAGCAATCATGCCTTTTATGTTCTTCAATGCTTACCAATATATTATTTTTCATCTTATGTGATCTTCACTTACCATTCTATGGTCATTGCAAGGTTACGATTGGTCAATGTATCTGAGTTTGCTTTATTTAGTATCATTGGTTGAAACTTAAAAAAAAAAATTTGCATTTCTCTTTTGTTGTTATAAAAAAAAAAAAAAAAAAAAATTGAATAATTTTGAATCAATGAAATGAATAAGTTAATTTGCTTGTTTTTCTGAAGGTATTGATTAATTTTGGACTGATGATAAAGGATGAATGACTAACTTTTTATTCAAGATTTTTAGCTACGGAAACCGTCGACATTCCGCAGCTAAAGTCCAATTCCGCAGCTGTTCTCCAATTCCGCAGCTGAAGTCCAATTCCGCAGCTGTTCTGCAATTCCGCAGCTGAAAAACCTCATTGTTCAAATCAGCCTAACTTTCTCATACGAAATCAGATTTTGATGATTCAAGTATCGTTGGAAAGGTCTCAACAAGATCTATACAATGAGATATCCATCATTAGAGTTTGAAATGGAAAATAATGAAATAAATTGCTGAAAAGAAGCTACATTCAACTTGAGGCACTAATTCCAAAACATGTATAAATTCTTTTGATTTTTCCTTTGAGAACTTGTTTCATTAATACAAATTCTTAGTTTTGTGTGTAAATATCATAACTAGAAAGATTGATCACCTCTCTCCCTTTGATAATCTTACATTCCATTGCAGAAGAAGTATTAGTTTTTTTTGCAGGTTCCAGGAGGAAGGACAAATGACTACAAGAGAATGGTGTCTCTTTAAGAGGCCAACTTGTTTCATAAGAGGATGATCAGCAACAAAGAGGAGGAAATATGCTGATGCAAAATCAGATCCAAACACTTGAAAAACTTTCAGATACTATTGTCTCCATCAGATCCATACCTCATAATAAACCATTCACCTCATTTCACTTCATATTTTCCATTTACATTCACATCCACTTTCCATTTCTTTTTGTCCATTTATAACCACAAATAAAAGCAAGAGGCTCATTCACATGCTTATTGCCCATTGTCATTTCTCATTCACATGCTTATTGTCCATTTCCATTTTCATCTTCCATTTCTTGTCATTTTCATTCCACAAATAAGCCCTGCTTCAATGCAAACTATTGAGTCTATAGTCCTTTGAGTCTAAGTTCTTTGTAAAACACCTTGAGGCTTGCATGCCTTAATGGCAAGTTCTCATGCTGACAAACAATGGGAATACATTAATGTCCCTTGTTCGTCAGATCTTCTAGGTGACTCGACATCGGCAAAATCATTCGTACCTAGCAAGATGTGTTTGGGCATCTTGACTCTCATTGTCATCAATGGTGAGAGTTCTCGTATTGACTAGTGGCATCCATTAATGGCCACTAAGTCAACAATTTCCTACTATGTTCGACATCGGAACATCTTTTCACATAGTAGGAATTGTGCCAATGAGTTTTGAAGACATGAAGACTATTATTTTCAGCATTTTGGAGCAGATTCAGCAAGTTTTAGTAGGAGCAATAAAAATTCATCTCATCTCTTTATCCATGACTCCTCTTGTTCAGCCACTTGAAGAAGAATATGATCAGAATTTTGCAGCCACCACACATACACAACTCATCCACATTTAAGGTAAGTGAAGGTATGTTGTTTTCTAATTTTTAGTCATATAATTCATTAGAATGCTAAAATTGTAACTTTGGAAAAATTCTTCACTCCCTTTTCCACATTGTCATATCTTTAGTTGGGGGGGAAGGGACATCATTTCATATCCACATGTCATACACTATCATACATTTTCATTTCATTTCCATCCACATATACTTTCCAACCAACTATTGTTGCAACATGATCCAAAAGATTATATGCCTTGTAAATGATCAATTCATTGATGAAGTAATTGATTATAAATGTTTTCATGAACTTTGATGCAACAAAAAAAAATAAAGCATTGTTACACAAGAACCAATGCTTCAAAAAAAAAAAAATGGTTGTCACACAAGAACCAACCATTGAAAAAAAAAAAAATGGTTGTTACACAAGAACCAACCATAGAAAAATAAAAATAAAAAAAAATGTTGCAATCAAATGTATTATACTTTGCCAAAAAGGAAAAATCAAGAAGCAAAGTTTGGAATGAATCTATATGAGTCAAAACTCATAAAAGATCAACTCATGGACAAATGAATCATTGCAATGGTTGCATGAGGACATGCAACAACTTCAGTTGGGGGGTATGTTGAGTCTCAAAAATGTTCTCCATATTCATACATATTTCCATTATGTCATAACCATTTAGCTCTTATTTCATAGCCATTTTACCTAAAATCCTACATCAAGTAACCATTTTCATAAATATATGGGTTAGGATCCTTGTTTTCCAAAGTTATTTATTTTATGTATTTTAAGTGAATTTATGATTAGAAACTAGAAAATTAACATAGTTTCATATATCTATATATGTGTTATGAGTTTTGTGACATGTGTAGGTCAAAAGGAGGCTTCTAGAAGACCCTTATGTGGCACTCTAAGGCCAAATTCGAATTTGGTTGGAGAAGATTATGGGATCAAGAGGATATGTGTCTCACTTCCTTGTTGTATTGAAACTCTAAAAGGATATGTGTCTCATTCCTCAAGTTGTGTTGAAACTCTAGAAAGACATGTGTCTTATCATTTCCTATTTTGATTGTAACTCTAGAGATGGAGGGAGAGATTCATGGACTCCCATTAATGAGATGTTTCCTCATATTTTGTATAAATAGGAGAAGCTTTCTCCTATCATAGGTAATGAGAAAGTAATGAGAAAGTAATGAAGAAGTAGATTTGTAACTAAGTTCAAGATGGAATGGGATGTAGATTTGTGAGTTCTTTTTAATAGAGAAATTCAGTTCTTTGATGGTGTTTTGATTATAATTTTAAGGAGCTGAAGGACTTCACCAAATTGGTAGCAGAGGGCCCCTGCTATCCAAGGAGGCTTTTACATGTTTTCTAGATAAGTTGCTTTCAATTCTGTTTTGTCATATTTCCTTACTTAGATTGCTTTCTGAAATCATAGATTTTAGCATAATTTTTCATGGTAAAATATCTGCATTTGCATATCTTTTGACTAATGACATGGAATCAATATTGTTCATTGCTAATTTATTTTTTGTTTAATTCCAAAGATCGCTTTGTTTATTTCCACTTTGCATATTTGCTTTAGTAGTTAGATTTAGATATTAAGTCGCTTCTGCGTCATTTCGCTTACTTCCGAAAGCCACACCGGACTGATGGTGAGGGGCTGCATGATGAGATGTGTAGTTTAGTATTAGTTTCCTTTCTGCAAAATTAGATATATTAAGCTGCTCATAGCGTCTTCACTTTCCTCCGAAAGCCACAGCTGGACTGATGGTGAGGGGCTGCATGATGAAGTGTGTAGTTTAGTATTAGTTTCTTTTCCGCAAACTTAAATATATTGAATCATGTATGACATCTTCCATTGCCTCCGAAAGCCACAGCTGGACTGATGGTGAGGGATTGAATTATGGATGTGTAGTTTGATATTAGTTTCCTTTCTGCAAGTTAGAAATATTAAATTGTGCATGACATCTTCAGTTACCTCCGAAAGCCACAGCTGGACTGATGGTGAGGGATTAAATTATGAATGTGTAGTTTGATATTAGTTTACTTTCTGCAAGTTAGATATCAGTTACTCAAGTTGTTTATGGTTACTTCCGAAAATCATAGCTGGACTAATGATGAGGGATCAGAAGACAAGTTGATGTAATTTTATTTAGATTTACTTTATTGCAACTTTTGGATTTCTTTCAGCATAGTTTCTTTTGTGTTTAGACAGCAGCAAGAATAGTTTGGTTTCATGCTCACTAGTTCACTGTTTTGATTTATTAGATTAACAACACCTTTTTCATTTCAGTAGCACATTTTCATTTCCTTTCAAGTTTTGTCATTGTATGTTTCAAATTCCTTTTTCAGTTTCAAGTTGGTAAATCATTATAAAGGACATCATTGCTTTGAATATCCATAACCATACTTGTCTTTTAGAATTTCATAAAAATCCAAAAACGACAAAAAGTAAGAGATAGGTTATCTTGCACATATAGTGCGCCACACTTCGTCAGCTTACGAATCCCTGGTTGATAATTTATGTTAGCAATTTAGGACACACTAAATTGACCAAACATGGATCTAGGAAACTAACTCCAAATTCAAACATCAGTAAGTATGGAATAGCCAATTACTATGCTGGTTAAACTATGATGAATTAGCTCTTAGATACACAACTCATCAGAAAACATCAAAGACAAAGATTTATAGTGAGATTTAGGGTACTTCCAGCAGTATATCCTAATCTATGCTTGTTGTTATTTATCAGAGAAATATGGATAGTATGTAAAAACATGTAAGGAAACAATTATAGTGAGAATACATCACCAATAATATAGACCAGGATCCTGTGAATCTGCTTGATTAATTGATGTGCAAAACTAGTCACATACTTTGAGCTCAGTGGCATTTTGAAATATAGACTTCTCTTCCCAGCCTACTATATTACAGACTATTCAAATACTTCCCCTCAATAACAGTTCTAACAGTCAATAAAATCCCTATCAACCAACAACAACCCTTTACAATGAATTTTCGATGAATACTTATAGGTGAATGAGGGAATGAAGTATTAGAAGAGACAACTGGCCCAATTAAATGAAGAACTTAATATTTCTTGGCCCCTGGGAGGCTTGATGGGTAAGAAAATGTCATGCTCCATGCTTCATTTAATGGTCCTTTGTTTGTACTTGTACTTTGGCTGTCTATCTTTGTCCTTTGGAACAAGTAAAGGGGTAGAAAGTCTGCAGGTTTCCCATACTTTCATAACTGTTGCTTCTGCCATTTGAGGTTTCATGTACGAGAAGATTGACTTTAGGACTACTTCTTATCCTTTAAAATAACTCTGCTGACAGTTAGAAACAACTATTCAGTTGTCTTTAGGCAAATATCCTCTGTTCTGGCAGTGACTAGGCCTTCTTTGTTTTCTGTGAGGCTGCAGGTGTCTTTTGGTGGCTGGAGAGGGGTCAATTTGCCTCTGGTGTGGCGGTGGAGGCGTTCTTGGACTGATAGCCTTTTGTCTTTTCCTAAAACACTTTTTATTTTACTTTTAAGTCTGTGTTTTAGGCCTTATTAGGCCTTGATCCTCTTTATGGTCTTCATACGGTCTCTTTGTCTTTTAATCATTGGATTAAATCATTAATTTTCAATGATAAGCATTAATCCTTTGATTCTCTTCACTGATACACTTTTTTCCGTTATCTCTGGTGCTTGTGCAGGTTTAATGGCACAATAGGGTTTTAACCAGGGTTTAAACACTGCTTCTTTAATAAAATATGGTTTAAACCTTTCTCAACGTATCTCCCTGCGATCTCTGGTCTTGGAACTGATATTCTGCATTCCAAAATACCCTGTCTGTACTTGTGTGACGGAGTGCATTTTACGCTCTTATATCCTGCAAAAAACACAGAAACATGTTAGGAAATCCAAGGGGAGTGAGGGGATGATATGCTAAGGAGGACCATGGAGAATGGTGGCGTGGGATGAAAATGGTGGACGCAGGCAAAAAATGGGGAAAATCACGATAGAACGGTGAAAAAATGGCCTGATGGAGATCTGGGTCTTCGTGCAATCTGGATCGTTAGATTGGGTTTAACAGAGGTAATCAACAATCGAGGATCATTGATGAAATTGTTTGATGGATGGGCGAAGAAATGATGGACGGAGGGTGAGATTGTATTGTGGCTGTCAAATGAAGAGAACGGCCGGTGGAGATTAATGGATGAGCTTGGTGAGGGGCATATGTGAATGGCGTGAGAATAAGTCTGGACCATTAGATTGTAAAGATTGATAGTCTAGATTAAGTGATAATACACACGGTGGAGGAGGGTGGTAAGAAAAAAACCATTAGAGGTATTCGCGCGGGGTCGAAGGCAAGAAGTGGTTTTCATCAAATTCACGCGATTCCATTAAGCGTTCACCACGTGGCGGTACAAAACCACCTATATCACGCGACTTTGGACCATTAACGCTCAGACATAAAAATGATGCGATATGAATATCGATCGTTGGATGATGGGCAGTAAGATCCGACGGCGCAGGTGATGGCGCGATGAGGGAAGGTGCATGGCAGACATTTTACATCATCAATTTTTTACAAACGAGAAAATAAACCTATTCTACTGCTACCCTTATTACTCCATGAGACCAGATTAAACAGTTGGCCTCATAGCTTCTCTACCTAAACTAATATCTGCTAGGATTAAACTATCTAGCAGATTTCTTTCTCTACATTCTAAGACAGCAATTTAAACACATACAAACCAGGATTAGACTGTCTGGTCTGCTATGAATCCATAGCATAAATACAAGCTGCATATGGACTGAAATTTTGTAGAAATTAAAGCAAAATTGGAGGGCTTCAAATATGAAAATTCACCAGCATCATTCATTCTTTTGTGACTCAGACTTTGAGCTTATTAGAGTCACTTTTTATTCTTCATTTCAGCTCTGGTTTTGGGCTTGTTAGAGATGATTCTTCTTTCTCTGCTGGTTCAAGTTTTGAGCATATCTGAACCTTTCCTTTCAAAGAAAAACTCAACAGCTAACTAAATGCTCACATACTGAGCTTTATTGAGATTTCCTACCTACCCTACTCTAACTTGAAATATTTACATGTCTAGCTTATAAACACTCTCTTCCAATAGATTCAGTCAATCAGATGATCCCATGACTGGTCTTTTCTGCTCAATTATTTGAGCATGCTGGATAGGTAGGGCCACTCCCATTCTCTTTTTTTTTTAATAGCAGACTTTAAAATATTTCTTGTTGTCTGCAACAAACTGCTCAAAATGTCCTTTGATCCTTCTTCAAATGTTTGAAGGAAATGAGCATAAGGATCGTGAAATAATACCTGGTTGTGAGTACTAGACAAGTGGTTTTCAATGAGGACTGCTTCCTCTTCCACTGGATCAAGAGAAATATTCTTTTGAGAAAGAATATCTTCCTCATCTTCATCATTTTCTGAACTGGAGGACTCATCATAAATGGCAGTGCCGTCCCCTTGTAACTCTGTGATGTTTTGATCTGGTGGGCTGAGCTGTGTGAAGAGATCAATGTATTCTTGAGTAGGGGTCTATTCCATTACTTCCTCTTTTTCAAGAGAAGGCACCTTAATTTCATTCTGCTCAAAAATTTCTTCCTCATTCTCCTCCTCATCCTTTGAGATGAAAGGCTGCTAATCTCTAATCACATGGAAACTATCACTGATGATCTTAGGTGTATCAGAGTGAAAATTCGATGAATCTTCATCTATTATAAGACTTTCATAACTTTCCCCATTAGTATAATAAATAGGCTGACTTGGCTCATTACTTTCTTGAAGATGATGGAACTGATTTTCTTCCCACAAGTCTGCTAATGATGGCTCTGCAAAATCATCTTCTGTTTGGAAAACATCATCATCAGATACATCAAAACTAGGAAAATCATTGAAGTAAGTAATGTTACCAATCAAGCATACTGGATTATCAACAAGTCTTTCTTCATTCTGATTTACAGGGGAGTCTTCTAAATCTGCATGATCAAACTTAATAGATGAATGGACAAGAGTGTCTGTTCTGCAACAAATTTCAGAGGCTGGCTGTCTATGGATGATTTGATATATTTCTACTTCTTTCAAAGGGGAGGATGTTTTTGTGCTTCTTTGAGTAGAAGTGTAGCAGCTCTCTGTTTCTTGTATGGACAGAATTTGAGGCTAGATGTCAACTTGAGCCTTAGCTATAAGGGATGATGGATCAACATTTGTGTTTTCAGGAATATCTTGAGGAGTGTATTTGATTTCTTGGTTAATTTATCCCTCAACTGATTCATCCAAGTTCTTGTGATAGCTAGGATGCACATGAAATTCTTAAATGGCTATCAACAGATCTTCAGGATGCATATTGACCAAATCCTCATCAATATCTAACAAGTACTGTATGATATTATGAGATTTATCACAACAATCCCATGATATGGATGGAGAGTTTCCTTTATAATTCTTGTAAAATACTTGGTGCATATCCTTTAAATAAAACAAACTTTTGGGTTCTAACCATTCATACCAATTCCTAGCTTTTCCTTCCAATGTTGCCATGAACATTTTCATAAGACAGTCTTCATGCCATTCAACTTTAAACCTCCACACATGTATATGAAACTTGATGAGATGTAACAAAGGATCATCAAATTTTTCACCCTAAAAGGTAGGTAGGTTTTTCAACCAATTTACTTCAGGCATTTTGTGAGGGAATCCAGGGATATGATCCCTGCTCATTGGGGAATATCTTCACTGTATATGTGGAAGCATGTTGTAAATTAGATAAGAGGTCACTGTATCTTCTCAACCAGTCCAGAGTCTTCTGCCAGTGGAGTCATTTGGTCTTTTAGGAGTTATAGAGTGTGGAATCACTAGGTGGATGAATTCGAATGTTTGAAACAGGATTTTGTCCACCATCATCACTTGAATACCAACCTAACCAGAGATTCTGAGGGCCCAAGAGTGTATTAGGTATAACTTACTCAAATTCCCCAGTGGAGTCGCCATTATGTTGGGGTTCCCGTGTTTTGGCCAGATTGGCAAGACCAAAAGACAAGACAACATTATAACCACTTTGGGATCCTAGGATCTAGCCCTCCTGGATCCAGAGAGGGATCTCTCTATAAATGCAAAGAATGATATATCTTTGAAGGTTCAAAATGAGGTATTAGGCTAGGTATTAAGCACAAGGGGGGTTTTAAATTGGTTTGGTTGTTGGGTTGGAGATCATTAACTGAGAAGGTTATGGAATGAAAGGAACAAAGCAGCAGGATGTTTAGGCAAAAGAAGATAGGTCAAGAAAGTGTCAATCCATTGGGCTATGGAGTCATGAAAGGGGGTTACTTGCATAACAACTATTCAAGGGCTTTCATAGGGCAAGTCATCTATACTAAAGGATCTCTTTAGATAGATGGTGGAGTGGAACATTAAGAATGGGTGAAAGAAAGAGACTAAAGGGCAGTCTAAGATCAGGTCAGAGGTCATTTAACTCCAGGCTTGCTTTTGACATACTTCAAAGGAAAATACCATAAAGGCACAAAGGTAGATTAAGATCAGATTAGAGGTCATTTAACTTCAGACCTGCTTCAGCATACTCTAAAGAAAGACAATCTAGCAGTCCTCATAACCACTTTCAGAGTAGTAGAAAACATATAAGATGAAACAGAGAGTAAGGCCTAAGATCAGAGGAGGGCTTTTAACCTTCAATGCTTTTGACACTCACTCAAAGGGATCTAGGAAACTAACTCCAAATTCAGACATCAATAAGTATGGACTAGCCAATTACTATACTGGTTAAACTATGATGAATTAGCTCTTAGATACACAACTCAGTAGAAAACATCAAAGACAAAGATTTACAGTGAGATTTAGGGTACTTCTAGCAGTATATCCTAATCTATGCTTGCTGTTCTTTATCAGAGAAATATGGACAGTATGTAAAAACTGTTGGAAATATTGTCACATATGGCAAAAGGAATTGGCAAAGAAGGAGCATCTGAAACAATAACTAGGAACATAGAAAATAAATAGAGAACAAAGGTCAGCAGAGAAGAACAAAGAAAGAAGTGCATTTACATAGAGCAATATCAGTCAAGGAGAAAATTGAATTCAGTAGGAAGGATATTTGAGTCCCTGTGGAATTAATTCATGTGTGAACATTTGTATGCATCCTGATGGAGGATAATTGAAATCCGTGATAAGTAAGAAACCCTATGAGGGGATTAATGGTGCTCTGTATGTAGTTAGAGGAACCGATGCTAATACGGTCGACTGGGTATCCCAAACTAGTAGACAATGGAGTTATATATATTCGTTGAATATAAGACTGAAGGTAAATTGGGATCAATGTTGGGGATTGATCTCGGTATTGTCTATGCCTTTATTGAATTGAGCAAGTGTAATGTATGAACGTGTTATTGATGAAGGAATTGTGAATCCCTGCAACCAACACGAAACTCGGTGACTGAATTATATGAGTACAGGCCGTCGAACTTTCATTGGAACAACACTTCGGAATTATGAACAGAACCTGGAAGGGAAGTGGTGGATCTTAACAAAAGGAAGCGCAACAGAACATGGAGTAGAAGGGCAGAACCACGAAGGAGGAACAGTACAAGCAGTTTCCAGTTTTCATCGCACCGCTTTTAACGGGCAAGCGATATTCAAGAGGTTGGGAGCGATTCCATAGAACGAGCGACATGCGTCCCTGAACGAATTTTCAAAACCGCCATCACTGCGTGCCATCGCGCGTTAATTTCCGACCAAGGAAGCCGTGCGATATTGTTGTGCGCCGTTGATCTGGAGGGGAGCCATCGAACGGTGGCCGTATGAGAAAGGTGCACGATGGATAACCACGGTATGATGCGAGTATGTGATTGGGTCATTGATTATACATGTGGGCCCAGTTCTAAATTATATTAATTGGGATTTTTTAAACTAAGGTTTGCGGGGTTAATAAAGGATGTTGAATATGTGAAGTTGGCGAAATAGGAAACATGTGATGTAATGAACGTGGATCTCATGAACACATAAACCTGGGGTCGATATACATATATATGGATTGGGGAGTTCATAACTAAAGGAGGAATTGGATTAATATCTCAATCTCAGATTGAGATATTAAAAAGCCTTAGATTAATTATCTAATTTCCTAACAAATAAAATAGAACAATAAGAAATTGTTTGGGGCTTGGGTAGACCCCGCTGGATTATCTAATTGATCCTGTCTAGGAATACCATCAGCGGTTGGGTGGTTTTGACCCATGGTATTAATAAAGGCAAAAACTATATAAGGAGAAGAGGATTATAGTTCAATGTGTGCATGCGGAGGGATTGTCAATGAATAAATCTCTTTAAGAGATATCTGCATGATTGAACTCTGTTGTCTGAAAAAGTTGAATCTATGATGCACCTATGGAGTTGATGAAGGTTCAAGACCTCTAGATCGAGAAAATGATAAATCTCTAGGAAGATCTGCAAAGAAATAATGAAGACTGATGAAGAAATTGAAGAAATTTGGTGGATCCGAGGATTGAAGTCTTCAGCATGAAAGTGGAAGCTTTTTTCCAGTACAAGCTGGTATTAAATTCAGGGGGTTGGAGCTCCCTTCCAGTAGTGACTGGAGAACGAGAGAAGGTTGTAGCCTTCTGCAGGTGGGTGCCTGCGTGTTGGTATAAGTCTGCGCCGACACAAAAATTGTAAGAAGTTTTCTTTATAATAAATATTGAAGACATAGACGATAGCAGGAGTGGTTTTCTCCCAAATTGGGTTTCCACCTTAAATACTGGTCTTCATGTATGTTGCTTATGTGTGATGGCTAATTCTGTTACTACTGCACATGCTTACTGCTTACTAAACTTCTGATGAATGAATGATGCAATAATCTAAGTAAGGAATTAAATAATAAGATCTTTGATAAAAAGTTTTCAGTAAGATCTAAATACTGATTCACCCCCCCTCTCAGTATTTTTCCTAACAAGTCATCTATACTAAAGGATATCTTTAGATAGATGGTGGAGTGGAACATTAAGAATGGGTGAAAGAAAGAGACTAAAGGGCAGTCTAAGATCAGGTCAGAGGTCATTTAACTCCAGGCCTGCTTTTGACATACTTCAAAGGAAACTCCCATAAAGGCACAAAGGTAGCTTAAGATCAGATCAGAGGTCATTTAACTCCAGACCTGCTTCAACATACTCTAAAGAAAGACAATCTAGCAGTCCTCATAACCACTTTCAGAGTAGTAGAAAACATATAAGATGAAACAGAGAGTAAGGCCTAAGATCAGAGGAGGGCTTTTAACCTTCAATGCTTTTGACACTCATTCAAAGGGATCTAGGAAACTAACTCCAAATTTAGACATCAATACGTATGGACTAGCCAATTACTATACTGGTTAAACTATGATGAATTAGCTCTTAGATACACAACTTAGTAGAAAACATCAAAGACAAAGATTTACAGTGATATTTAGGGTACTTCTAGCAGTATATCCTAATCTATGCTTGTTGTTCTTTATCAGAGAAATATGGAAAGTATGTAAAACAATGTAAGGAAACAATTACAGTGAGAATACATCACCAATAATATAGACCAGGATCCTGTGAATCTGCTTGATTAATTTATGTGCAAAAACAGTCACATACTTTGAGCTCAGTGGCCTTTTACAATACAAACTTCTCTTCCCAGCCTACTATATTACAAACTACTCAACTACTTCCCCTCAATAACAGTTCTAATAGTCGATAAAATCCCTAGCAGCCAACAAAAACCCTTTACAATGAATTTTTGATGAATACTTATAGGTGAATGAGGGAATGAAGTATTAGAAGAGACAACTGGTCCAATTAAATGAAGAATTTAATGTTTATTGGCCCCTGGGAGGCTTGATGGGTAAGAAAATGTCATGCTCCATGCTTCATTTAATGGTCCTTTTCTTGTACTTGTACTTTGGTTGTCTGTCTTTGTCCTTTGGAACAAGTAAAGGGGTAGAAAGTCTATAGGTTTCCCATACTTTCATAATTGTTACTTCTACCCTTTGAGGCTTCATGTACGAGAATATTGACTTTAGGACTGCTTCTTATCCTTTAAAATAACTCTGTTGACAGTTAGAAATAACTATTCAGCCGTCTTTAGGCTAATATCCTCTGTTCTGGCAGTGACTAGGCCTTATTCTTTTTTTCTGTGAGGCTGCAGGTGTCTTTTGGTGGCTGGAGAGCGGTCAATTTTCCTCTGGTGTGGTGGTGGAGGCGTTCTTGGACTAATAGATTTTTGTCTTTTCCTAAAGCACTTTTTATTTCATTTTTAAGTATGTGTTTTAGGCCTTATTAGGCCTTGATCCTCTTTATGGTCTTCATACGGTCTCTTTGTATTTTAATCATTAGATTAAATCATTAATTTTCAATGATAAGCATTAATCCTTTGGTTCTCTTCACTGATACACTTTTTTCCGTTGTCTCTGGTGCTTCTGCAGGTTTAATGGCGCAATAGGGTTTTAACCAGGGTTTAAACACTGCTTCTTTAATAAAATATGCTTTAAACCTTTCTCAGCATATCTCCCTGTGATCTCTGGTCTTGGAACTAATATTCTGTGTTCCAAAATACCCTGTCTGTACTTGTGCGACAGAGTGCATTTTACGATCTTATATCCTGCAAAAAACACAGAAACATGTTAATAAATCCAAGGGGAGTGAGGGGATGATATGCTAGGGAGGACCATGGATAATGGTGGCGTGGGATGAAAATGGTGGACGTAGGGAAAAAATGGGGAAAATCGTGATAAAATGGTGAAAAAATGGCCCAATGGAGATCTGGGGCTTCGTGTGATCTAGACCGTTAGATTGGGTTTAACAGAGGTAATCAATGGTCGAGGATCATTGATGAAATCGTTTGATGGATGGGCGAAGAAATGATGGACGGAGGGTGTGATTGTATTGTGGCCGTCGGATGAAGAGAACAGTGGTGGATATCAATGGATGAGCTTGGTGAGGGGCATATGTTAATGGTGTGAGAATAAGTCCAGACCGTTAGATCGTAAATATCTACGGTCCATATTAAGTGATAAAACACACGGCAGAGGAGGGTGTTAAGACAAAAACCATTAGTGGTGTCGAAGGTGGGAAGACTCATCAATTATAATTAATAAGCGTTTCCAATGATGCAGCAATACATATGCGCTCATGGACATAAAAACGACGCGATATAAATATCGAACGTTGGATGATGGGCAGTAAGATCCGATGACGTAGGTGATGGCGCGATGAGGGAAGGTGCATGACATAGGAAAATGCATTGGGTTCATTGTTGATCGTTAGATCTAGTGTATGGGCAGTCTAGATTCGACGATGAGGCACAATGTTTTTGAAAGGAGGGGAGGGGAATGCAATGAAGGTGCACAAAAACCGTCGATCTGAGGAGATCGACGGTTCACATTGATTTAAAACAACGTGTCGGGGGGATGATAGAATCAAAGGAAAAAGGGCTCGGATGTGGTTTTTTAAAGGCTTAATGCACTCAATCATATGTTTTGATTTCGTGGAGTGGGGGTTTAGGAGAATAAGCCCTTGGGGGCTAATTTCTTTCATAGAGTGGAGAAAGGGCTTTATAGGGTTTTTAAAGGGATTTTCGGGTTTTTTTAGCGGAGGATAGCCTTTCTAAGCACCCGGTTGCGGACTTCTGGTTATATGAGGTCGAGGCTGGAGGATATAAGCTCTCAGGGCTTAAACCTGATATATTATAAAAAGGAGTATTTTAAGCCATAATCATTGCTTTTCAAGGCTATAAGAAGGGTTCCAGTAGAGGAAAGAGGGGTTTTTAAACCAGATAAAGGGAGCTGTAAGGTTTAAACAAGGTTTTAGGATGAAATGGAGGGATTTGGAGGGAACTTTTGTGGAATTTGAAAAGGGGAAAAGTGATGAAAAATAGAGGCCTTTTTCACAATATATTTCTTCACAAACAGTGAGGCTTTTAAATGGAAACAACAGTGAATATTCTTCAAGGAGCAGATGACACATAGATGCTTCAAGGATGAAATATTTTCAAGGGAAATGTTTCTCTTGAAGGCTCATAAAAATATTTAGCCACTTGTTTGCTTGTCAAAAATTTATAGGTGGCTAACAGTGCTAATGTAGGTCAACACCACCTCCTCATATGGTGCCGATAATGCAAGATCGACCTCGGGAATATTTAGAAAGCCCGACGATGGAAAACCCCAAAGTCCGTTTATTGATGGGGATGGAGCCACGATAGTTATGGGTTCCAAACAGTCTCTAATAGGAGATGAGCAGCCCGCCATAGAGACATGGTCAGACCGAACACATTCCGAATCTATCGGGGTAGGGACCATGTCTATCATGTCCTCAACAACCGCATTTTCTTTGTGTCCCCAAATGTCCACCCTCAATAAAGGGTCGTCGTAATAATAAACTTCCTCCTCATAGGCGCTCATGTTGGTAGAGACAGATAAACCACAAATGATAGAGTGCAGTAAGGATAAAGACCATTAAATGACCTCTAGGGAACCGTGTAATTTGCACACAGTCTGCAATTCTATAGTGAATCACATGAAACACGAGTAAAAAAAAAATGATGGGCCCAAATAAAGAGGCAACTATCAAATAAGAGCACAGAGATAGAGTTCAGTGGGATTGTAAAACTACTAAAAAAAAGGGAATAGGAAATAGGAGAAGAGTGAGAGTCGAGCCAGTGTGTTCCATGGACCATGAGCAAGTTAAAGATAGGCCAAAGCATATCCCGGTAACTAAAGGAGGGTTGCCGCTGCCATGGCTAGGGTTTCCCATATATTTTAAATGCTACATAAAAACCATATCATCAAGAACAACAATTGTTTCAAGGACGTCAACCTTTTAGCGGAAATTATCCAGAAAATTATCAACTTACATTCCGAGTTATCAACCTGGTTATGGTCCCTCCTACACATCACAACCTTCAATGGGAGCTCCTTATCCTAGAGTAAACATAGTGTGGAATCTGTCATTGAATCAACAAAATTTGCAACCTACTGTGCAAGTACCTTACAATCAGCCTGGTCATCCAATTGGTTACACTCAAATCCAGCAACCTGTCCAACCTACGCTTCAAATTATACCTCAAGTATCTGCACCTAGTAGTATTCAACAACCTGGTCCGAGTACACCTAGAACTCCTCCCCAAACTGCTGCATCAACTTCTGTTCAACAACCTAGTACACCTATCCCTGGAGTTTCTGCAGCCCCTCAAGTAACAACGACAACTGTATCACAAACGATCCCTCAAGTCACTGCTCATCAACCTGGACCTACAGTTTAGATATCTACAGGACAACCTGGTACAAGTACAATTGTAACAAGTCAACCTTATAAAGGTCAGTTTGTTTATCAACCGTATCAAGGAAAATATCAATATGGACTTGTAGGACAAAATCTAGTATACCAGCATCAACCTTACCCTGGTTAAACATATCAGATACCATCTCAACCTCAGCATGGTACGACTAACCCTGGTTATCCTGGAGGCATTCCAATCGCAACCGCATAGGCTGTTCCAGGCTATCCTGGATATCCTCCTCCTGGTACTGGTATAGTACCTCAAGGTTATCAATTTGCTAACCAGGACCCTAACCATCGATTACCATTCATTACAACTTTTGATTTACCAGATTTGTCGCGCCTCACAAACAATCCGATTTATTATCTTCCATTTTGGCTGCCAATGCCGAATAAGTTGACCAGTGATATTCCTAAGTTTGAAGGTAAATCAGGAGAATACCCCTCAAACCATGTCATGAATTACCACCTCTGGTGCGCATCCAACTCTTTAATCGATGATTCCATTCGATTAAGACTGTTTCAAAGAACATTGATAGGTTTAGCTGGAAAGTGGTGTATTGAACTACCACGTGGCTCATTCAACAATTTCAATGCGTTAGCAACAACTTTCTTAACACACTTTCAGTTGCCAGCCCGTTACGACAATGGCACGAAACTCTTAACTTCATTAAAACAATCTACGTCCACATACATTTCAGATCACATACATGAATGGAGACATAGACGACGTTTAGTGAAAGTTTTTATTCCAGATCAGATCTTGGCAGAATGGTTTATCAAATCATTACTTCCAAATATCACTGAAGATGTGGCTAAGGGAGGTGTTGTTACGGAAGAACAGGTCATAGCTCAAGCACAATACTTAGACCTTGTATATACATAGTCTGGTACTTTATACGAAAAAATTCCTAACTTGTCGCATCCAGGTCAAATAACTGCAACTCCTTCTGGTTCTCATGCTGCAGACGGTGTAGTTGGTTCAATTAGCTTTAACAAGAGTAAGAAGAAGTCATCCAAAATGACTTCTACCATTATAACTTTACCAGATTCACTGAAAGGAGATTATTCCCTTGAAACTTCTGCGGAAATTCATGTTGTAGACTCATCTACAACTAAATCTATGTTGGCAATATGATGCAGAGTGTTGTCCTTGATGGCAACCCACTTGATGAAGATGATGGCAACCTACTTGACGAAGTTGTTCTTGACTTGATGAGCTTGCTAAATAATGTAAATCTAATGTATCTACAATCAGTACAGAAGGTAATGATGAAAGGAATTTCAGTATGTGCCAGAACATTGATGAAAAGTGTGTGTCTCAAGGCATACGCGGGTTTGTCTAGGCGAAGTAGCGTATGCACGCGGGAATTAACGTCACAAGTCGCGTATGCTCAAATGCGCTCTAAATATGTAAAACAAGGGGTAAATACCATGGTTTTGACCCATTGTATTAAGCGCTGGATTGTATATGAGATCCCGTCCAGGAATACCATTGGAAGTTATGTGGTTTTGGCTCATGGTATTGATAAAGGGTAACCCTATATAAGGAAAATAAATTCATTGTGCAAGGGTGTGCATGTGTCTGAGCTTTGATGAATACTTCACTCTGAAGCATATCTGTATGGTTGAACCTTGTTCCTAATTGATAGATTTGAATCTATGATGCACCTATGAACATGATGAAGGCTCAAGATCTCTAGATCTAGAAATGGTGAATGTCAAGGATGATCTGAAAAGAAGTGAAGAAGACCTGGCACAATCCTGTTGAAGAGATTGAAGAAATCTGGGTAAGTTCATAGATCTGGTCTGTATTGCAAAGTTTATCTTTTATAGATCTATACGCAGGTTTGTTTCATGAAAAGCGCGTGTATACGCGGGTTTGTGGAAGGAAAAGCGTGTATGCGCAGTTAGGGTGTTTCCCTAGAAAATGCACTGAAGTATACGCTGGTTCGTCTTCTGGAAAGAGCGTATATACGCGGGTCTGATTAAATAAAAGTAAGTATGATTTCTGATCTAATGATTGCTGAAGGTTGAATGTGTTTCTGCATATCTATTCTGAAGTCTGGGTTATATCTGATATTCTGGTTACAGTGGTCTCACTGTTCTGTTTGAAGCAATGAGCAAGGTATGATTGTTGATAAGTGAAGGGTTGTGTTGAAGCTGTTTGATCCAGTTTGAAAATTGATGAAATGTGGTCTGCAGTGGTGCTGAGGGTCGAAGCCTTCAGTCAGGGGGTTGTAGCTCCCTTCCAGGAGAGGCTGGTAAATGAGAGCAGGGGGTTGTAGCTCCCTTCCAGGATAGGCTGGTAAACGAGAGAAGGTTGTAGCCTTCTGCAGGTGGGTTTCTGCGTGCTGGTTTGAGTCTGCACCAGTACATGATTATAAGAAGTTTTCTTAATAATAAATTTTGAAGGCTGAAGTGACGACAACGGTGGTTTTCTCCCGAATTGGGTTTCCACCAAAAAATCCTGGTGTTCAGGTGTGTTGCATATGTGTGATGATTATTCTGTTCTGTCTGCACCTGTTTACTGTTTTTGAAATATCTGATGAATGAATAATGCAATGATCTGAGTTAAGATTCAAACACATAATTAGATCTCTGGACATACGCGAGTTCTGTAAAGGATATCCGCGTATATACGCTAATTGCCTTCAGTAAAGTAGTGTATGGGTTTTCAACAAAGGAAAAAGTAAAAGTTTGAATGTCTGCACAAAATACTGATTCACCCCCCCTCTCAGTATTTTTTCCAACAATTGGTATCAGAGCAGGTCCTTCTGAAAAAGCTTAGCCGCTAGAAGGAAGATCAAGCAAGATGAGCTATCAAGAAGGAACATCATCTATCAAGCCTTCACTCTTCAATGGAAGCAATTTAATCTTATGGAAAATGAGGATGAGATCCTTTCTTCAATCTATGGGAGCAGATGTATGGGCCATTGTTGAACAAGGATATCAATATCCAGCTGCTACACCAATAGATCCAACTGAAAGGAAGAATTATGAATCAAATGCAAAAGCGGTCAATGCTATAACAGGAATTCTAACAGAATCAGAATTTGTCAAAGTCATGTAGCTGAATACAGCAAAAGAAATATGGGACAAAATCATTCTGAGTTATGAAGGTGATGCAAAGGTAAAAAGTGCAAAACTCCAAACTCTCAGAATTGAATATGAAAATTTAAAGATGCATAGTGATGAGATTATTTCCAGTTTCTTTTTACGTCTTGATGATGTTGTAAATCGTATGAAAAATCTGGGAGAAACAATAACCGAAACTACTTTGGTTGAGAAAATTTTGAGATCGCTAACGGCAAAATTTGAGTCAAAAGTCTCTGCTCTTGAAAAAAAATAGGATCTTCAAAATCTTACTGTGGTGCAACTTCATGGCATACTGACTGCATATGAAATGAGAAGAAGAGGACCATCTGAAGTCAAAGAAGCTGTTTTTAGAGCTTCTACAAAAGGGAAAAAAGTACAAGAAGCAGAAGGATCAGGATATATTTCGGAAGAAGATGAGGCAAATTTTGTAAAGAAACTTCAACTTGGTACAGGACGGTTTAGAGGTAAGCTTCCTTTCAAATGTTTTAATTGTGGAAGAGTTGGTCATTATGTTGCTAAGTGTCCTTACAAAGAAACACCTGCAAAAGGAAAGGAAGTAGCTAGAAATAAGAACCGGTCTAGCACTAGAAGAAGTTACTATACTCATGATGACAGTGATGGGGTATCTGATAGTGAGGAAGAATGTGAACAAGATCTTAGACTTCTCATGGATTTTGAATCTAAAGAATAAAATGATACTTTTGTGGATGCTCTAGAGGACAATGATTTTCTTGAAGAGAACAATCAACTCAAAATACACTTAGAACAAAGCAGAATTCTCTTAGAAGAAAATAAAATTCTCTTAGAAGAAAGGAAAATAACCATCGAGACTCTGGAAAAGTAGGTTGAAGAGGCAAAGAAACACAATGAGAAATTAGAATGTGAAGTGGTAAGTGTAAGAAAATAATTTGAGAAAGCAAAGACTCTGAATTTCAGATTTGCTAAAGGATCTGAAACCTTAGATGAGATTATAAAGGTACAACGTTCTCCTCTTTTAAAGACAAGTCTTGGATATATTGGAGAATCTTCTCAAGCTTCAACACCAAATTATCTAAAAGCAGCTACAGCTGGTTTACAAAATTCTGCCACTCAGCAAGGGAATAAAGAATCTTTACAGGTAAAGCATGATCATCTTAATGCAAGGAACACTAATAGGAATATCTTTCAAAGAAGCCCCAATCAACAGGTAAATTCAAGTAGAAGATTTCATGATCGCATAAATTTCTTCTTCAATGGACAATGTTTCTCATGTCACAATTTTGGCCATAAAGCTGCTCAATGTGTTGCATATAAAACCATCATGACAAGAGAAGCAAGAAAGAAAAGGGTTGATATTGAAACAAAGAAGAATACATATAACAACTTTTCTCCTCTTCTAAATGAAGTTGAATGTGCTTATTGCAATAACTATGGGCATAAAGAATCTGAATGCGGGAGCAAAGTTCAGCCAAAAGAGCATCTTCCTTCAAAATCCAAAATATGGAAAAAGAAGGAATCACAGGTTGAAAATTGTGGCATAGCGTTATTTGCGGAAGGTGAAGAAAATCAATGGTACATTGATAGTGGATGCTCGAGACACATGACAAGTGATAAACACAAACTTCGTGCATATTGTGCTCTAGAAAAGGAAAATAAAGTTACTTTTGGAAATGATACTCCTGCTGTAATTAAAGGAAAAGGGTCTGTGTTTCTAAAAGAAAAGGTGAAGGCTAATGATGTCATGTATGTGGATGGATTAAGGCATAATCTGTTAAGTGTAAGTCAAATGTGTGATCAAGGAACCGAAGTTGTCTTTAGTTCAAAAGAATGTGTGGTTCGTGATCTTGATACAGGTAAAACAATTATAAAAGGAAAAAAAACTCCAAGCAACCTGTATGTATTGAAGAATTGCAAATAACAATGTTACTTGAGTAAATATTCAGAAAACTGGCTATGGCATAGAAGGTTGGGGCATCTAAGCTTCTCTCAAATCAACAAATCAAGAAAACTTAATGCTGTTTGTGGTCTTCCCAATATTTATCTACCTGAAAGTATCATATGTAAATCCTGTCAATTCGGTAAGCAAACCAGAGTGCAATTCAATGCCAAGGAAGGATCGTAAAGTAAGCGTCTTGAACTCATTCATACTGACATATGTGGACCTATGAGGAAAAAGTCACCACGTGGTGAAGAATACTATATCTTATTCATTGATGATTTCTCTAGAATGTGTTGGATTGGGTTGATCAAACAAAAAGATGAAGCATTTGAAAAATTTCAGATCTTCAAAGCGCTGGTTGAAAATGAATTAGATCTAAAAATCAAGTGTCTTAGATCTGATCGAGGAGGAGAATATACATCAAATGAATTCTTTGAATTTTGTGAACAACATGGCATAAAAAGACAGTTTTCTGTAGCAAGCACTCCACAACAAAATGGCGTAGCAGAAAGAATGAATAGAACAATTCAACAAATGGCTAGAGCTATGCTTGATGATTCCGGAACACCTGATATTTTTTGGGGAGAAGCAGCTCACACAGCAGCAAATATTCTTAACAAGGCACATGTTCGGGAAATAGTGACAAAACTCCATATGAACTCGGGTATGGTAATTCTCCCTCTGTGAAACATTTTAGAGTTTTTGGAAGTAAATGCTTTATCAAAAATAATGATGAAAAGCTTGGCAAGTTTGAACCTAGATCAGATGAAGGAATACTTCTTGGTTACTCATCTACAAGCAGGGCATACAAATGTTACAGTAAAAAGCTTCGAAAGATTGTTGAATGTATTGATGTTGTTATTGATGAGTCTCATGCAGTCCCTAAAGAAGAAAGACAAACAACAGAAGAAGATGATGGTGACTTTTTTCCTTCTACATCAAATAGAAATGATATAGACAGTGGATCCAATGAAGAACCTGAAGATGATTTATCTAGAAAGGCTCCATCCAGATATGTTCAAAAGAATCATCCTGAATCTCAAATTTTGGGAGACAAGGAATCAGGTGTACAAACAAGGAGGACTCTTGTGGGATCTCCTAGCTATTTGGAATTTCTATCCACGATTGAACCACACAATGTCAATCAAGCTAGCAAAGATGAATGTTGGATTCAGGCCATGAATGAAGAACTTGATCAAATTGAAAAGAACCACACTTGGGAATTGGTACCAAGGCCACATGATAAAAATGTCATTGGAACCAAATGGATATTCAAGAACAAGCTAAATGAGAATGGGGACGTTATAAGAAACAAATTGGAACCAAATGGATATTCAAGAACAAGAAAAACAACACTCAACAAGAAGGTATAGACTTTGAAGAAACTTTTGCTCCTGTAGCTAGACTTGAAGCCATAAAAATGTTTCTTGCTTTTTCGAGCTTCCAACAAATCAAAGTTTATCAAATGGATGTTAAATCTGCTTTTCTCAATGGTGATCTAGAAGAAGAAGTTTATATAGAACAACCCGAAGGATTCATTTTGGGAAATGATGAAAAACTTGTTTGTAGACTTAAAAAGGCTCTATATGGTCTCAAACAAGCTCCAAGGACATGGTACTATCGTCTTGACAAATATCTTCATCAGCAAGGATTTTCAAAAGGGTCTGCTGATAGCAACTTATACATAAAAACTGAAAATGACAAACTATTGATTGTGGTTGTATATGTTGATGATATCATTTTTGGAAGTAATAAAGAGTCTATGAGTCAAATTTAGCCGATGCATGCAACAATTTGAAATTCTGGGAACTAACATTCTTTCTTGGCTTGCAAGTGCATCAAACTACAGATGGTATATTCCTATCACAAGCAAAATATCTTAAGCAAATTTTGAAGAAGTATGGCATGGAAGAATGCAAACCTGTAAGTACATCAATGATAACCGGATGCAATCTCAGTTCTCATAATGATTCTCCCACGGTGAATCAACCAAAATACAGATCAATGATAGGAAGTCTACTTTATCTCACTGGGACTAGACCAGACATTATGCATGCAGTTGGGATTGTTGGACGATTCCAAGCTAATCCAAAAGAGTCTCACCTCCAGGCTGTCAAAAGAATATTCAAATATCTACAAGGAACTCAAGACTTTGGACTATGGTATCCAAAGAATGCTGATCTTACTCTTCATGCTTACACTGATGCAGATTGGGCTGGAAATGTTGATGATCGGAAAAGCACAAGTGGTGGTGCATTCTATATGGGGCCCCGGTTGGTATCTTAGCTCAGTAAGAAGCAAATTTCTATTGCCTTATCTACTGCTGAAGCAGAATATGTGGCTGCCGCATCTTGTTGCACTCAACTCCTTTGGATGATGCAAACCTTGGAAGATTTTCAAATCAAATGTACTTCTCCTATCTCCATTATGTGTGATAATACAAGTTCCATCAGTATCTCAAAGAATCCTGTTATGCATTCAAAGACCAAGCACATCCCCATCAAGTATCACTTCTTACGTGAACAAGTGCTTGAACAAAAGGTGAAGTTGGAGTATGTTCCCTCCAAAGAACAAGTTGTTGATATTTTTACCAAACCTCTACCCAGGGAAGCGTTCGAATATCTAAGACAAAAGCTGGGTGTTGTCTCTGCCTCTCAGAAGATCAGATTAGATTAAATTCAGAAGATTAAATTGGATACGCGGGTTTATTTAAAGACAGTCGCGCATATACGCGAGTTCATACACAGAAAACCGCGTATGGGTGGTTACTGACAAAGTTTCTGGGTCAGCATTCTTCAGCACAAGCTATGGTGCTGTTTGGTATCTCTGATGCTGTATGGCTTCTCTGGTGATGTTTCAACTCTTATATTTCTGTTTCATTCTCTGATATTGGGTGAATATGCCTTGATGATTGGCTGTTGAAAGTGTTCAGGTTACTCAAGATAAGGAGGAGTTTTGGTCATATGGAAAGGATGCACAGTTTCAGGGGGAGCATTAGCCTGGTTGAGAATAATGCATTGTTGGCATTATTATGGTTCTAAGACTTGATCTCTCTCTTGAGGTCTTTTTGTTTTTGGTTGTGAAAAGTCATACATGTAATTTGATGAAAAGGTCATGTTGAGACCCATGATGTAAATTGTAATATTCAGTCATGTAAGGACTTGTTCAAATTTGTAAACCCACTTGGTTGGGTAGTTGAGTCAAAATGTGTAAACCCACTTGGTTGGGTATTTGAGTCACATATGTAAATCCAATTGGTTGGATCTTTGATGTAAGTATGAGTCTTGGTGATAGGAAGGTCATAGCATCATGTACTTCATTGAAAAATATGTTTGAAGATTCAACATGAACTCAGGGGGAGAATGGTAACTTCAGTGCACATCAGATCTGTAGAGCTCTTATGTCTACATGAGGAGAAAAACCTTGTGTTGGTTTTGATCCGCCCTTTGCCCTTGATGTCAAAGGGGGAGAGTGACATGGTGTTTGAATCGAGGGAGAATATCATGAATAATGGTTGTGCTTAATGTATCTATCTGTTATGGTGATCAAACACCATCGTGGCTGCCATCAAGTCCAAAGGGGGAGATTGTTGGCAATATGATGCAGAGTGTTGTTCTTGATGGCAACCCACTTGATGAAGATGATGGCAACCTACTTGACAAAGTTGTTATTGACTTGATGAGCTTGCTAAATAATGTAAATCTGATGTATCTACAATCATTACAGAAGGTAATGATGAAAGGAATTTCAGTATGTGCCAGAACATTGATGAAAAGTGTGTGTCTCAAGGCATACGCGGGTTTGTCTAGGCGAAGTAGCGTATGCACGCGGGAATTAATGTCACAAGTCGCGTATGCTCAAATGCGCTCTAAATATGTAAAACAAGGGGTAAATACCATGGTTTTGACCCATTGTATTAAGCGCTGGATTGTTTATGAGATCCCGTCCAGGAATACCATTGGAAGTTATGTGGTTTTGGCTCATGGTATTGATAAAGGGTAACCCTATATAAGGAAAAGAAATTCATTGTGCAAGGGTGTGCATGTGTCTGAGATTTGATGAATACTTCACTCTGAAGCATATCTGTACGGTTGAACCCTGTTCCTAATTGATAGATCTGAATCTATGATGCACCTATGAACATGATGAAGGCTCAAGATCTCTAGATCTAGAAATGGTGAATGTCAAGGATGATCTGAAAATAAGTGAAGAAGACCTGGCGCAATCCTGTTGAAGAGATTGAAGGAATCTGGGTAAGTTCATAGATTTGGTCTGTACTGCAAAGTTTATCTTTTATAGATCTATACGCAGGTTTGTTTCATGAAAAGTGCGTGTATACGCGGGTCTGTGGAAGGAAAAGCGCGTATGCGCAGTTAGGGTGTTTCCCTAGAAAATGCACTGAAGTATACGCGGGTTCATCTTCTGGAAAGAGCGTATATACGTGGGTCTGATTAAATAAAAGCGCGTATGATTTCTGATCTAATGATTGCTGAAGGTTGAATGTGTTTCTGCATATCTATTCTGAAGTCTGGGTTATATCTGATATTCTGGTTACAGTGGTCTCACTGTTCTATTTGAAGCAATGAGCAAGGTATGATTATTGATAAGTGAAGGGTTGTGTTGAAGCTGTTTGATCCAGTTTGAAAATTGATGAAACATGGTCTGCAATGGTGCTGAGGGTCGAAGCCTTCAGTCAGGGGGTTGTAGCTCCCTTCCAGGGAGAAATTTGGTAACGAAACGAGGGTTGTAGCTCCCTTCCGGGATAGTGAAGTAAACGAGAGAAGGTTGTATGCGGTGGAGTCACCTCGCGTCTTCCAGTTTGATCTGCACCGGTACATGATTGTAAAGTTTTCTTAATAATAAATTTTGAAGGGAGTGCAGGCGGCAGCGGTGGTGGTTTCTCGAATTGGGTTTCCACCTAAAAATCACGGTGTTCATGTGTGTTGCATATGTGTGATGATTATTGTTATATGCACTTTTTGTTCTTGTTTTTGAAATATCTGATGAATGAATAATGAAATGATCTGAGTTAAGATTCAAACACATAATTAGATCTCTGGACATACGCGAGTTCTGTAAAGGATATCCGCGTATATACGCTAGTTGCCTTCAGTAAAGTAGCGTATGGGTTTTCAGCAAAGGAAAAAGTAAAAGTTTGATTGTCTGCACAAAATACTAATTCACCCCCCCCTCTCAATATTTTTCCCAACAATCTAAAACCGGTAATAAGAAGAAAGGAGAGAATAAAAACAAACAAACTACATCTCCCAAAGAGAAAACCGAAAAGAATGAACGAGTTGATGAAAAACGAAAACCTTGTTATCCTTGTCTTATCTGTGACGAGGATCACTATACAAAAGAGTGTCCATATCTGTCTGAGGTCTTCAATTTTTTCAAAGGTTCGCCCACACCCACTGTTGTGAAGGATCCTTTTCCCACTAAAGATAGTAAAAAGATAGGATATTCTTCAAATTCATCGATAAATATTTTAATTATGTCTCAAGTTATGGTTGCGACATGATCTCAAGACTATGGAACTAAAAATATTGTAACTGGTAAAGAGATAGAAAGTTCTAGTCAAACACTAGCTATACCTCCTTCAGTTTCGGAACCACTCCAAATCGAGAAACCTAATCCTGATCTAGTGATTAAACTGCCTGCTAAAGGTGTACTTCGAAAGTCAACTTTGAATCCACATGCGAGAGCTGCTCATAATTACAACATTGTTGAAGATTTGGCGATATCCCCTTCAGAAATGTCGGCCTTAGAAGTGCTACAATCATGTCCAGCACAAATGAAATTACTATTATCAGCTATCAGAGCTATTGATCCTCAGGATTCTAACCTCATGGAATTTGATCTTGAAAATTTTACATCGATACTCCCTCATCAAATGGATTTTCATATTGCAGTATTAGTCAAATCCAGACGAGTTTTTCATACTGTTATTGATGAGGGGGAATCCACGTGTATAATGTCGTTAAACTGTTAGAAAACCCTTAGTTCTCCAACACTCAAACAATCATCGAAAATCCTTAAAGCCTTTTATGGAAGAGGATTTCATCCATAAGGAATAATCCAAAATAATCCAAGTTCTACCTATAGAAGTAGAAGGTAAAACCGTTAATCTAGATGTGGAAGTTGTTGATTCCCCTCTTGAATACAACCTTCTTTTGGGTCGTAGTTGGTATTATGCCATGACTACTGTTGTTTCATCAATATTTCGCATAATAATGTTTCCTCATAAAGGAAATATTTTGAAAATCGATCAGTTGTCATATTATTCATTCGACCCTGCTTCTACAGACAATATCCAACATGTTGGAAAAAAGACTATCCCATACAAAGAGGTTGGTGTAGGATTAGTGAAGGATTCCACTCTCATGGGAAATTTCTCCATACCTCCACCCAACGTACTGCACACCATTTCCAACATCAATATGATCTCATCAAGCACTATACCATTCAATGACACTTGGGTAGTGCCTTCAGAATCATAACTGGACTCTTTCAATGGCGAGATGCCTTTGAGTCCTTTTGTGTTAGGTCCCTATATTACTAGTATAGTCCCTTATTCTTGTTAGTGTAACCCCCTTTTGTTATTATTGTACCCTTGTAAACCCCATTTTGTTATTATTGTGCCCTTAAATTATTATTGTTAGGTCGGCTAGGATTACATTGTGGCCCACTAGGATTACATTATGGCCCCATGGACTCCTATATATAGAAAGGAGGATTTGTAAATTGTATCATCCAAAAATTGTTCATTTATGTAATTTATTGGAGGTTTCCCCCTCGAAGTGGCTTATTTCTAAGGCGTTGATATCTATTTTCTTCTATTATTGGAGTTGGTTACACAACATTTGGTATCAGAGGTTTGGGATTCTAGGGTTTCGCTGCTCCAAACAGGTCATCGTGGAATTTTCCCAATAAATTTTTTTCTACGAAGTTTCAGAAGCTGCAATTTTTAGGGTGCGAAGCCGAAATCCTGAGGACGATTGTCGAAAAATTTCAGAGCTTGTTTCGCAATATTTTTGGAGATATGATCTGTGGAAGTTAGGTCTTTTTTCAAGCTCCTAAACAGGTCATCGTGGCATTGGCGCTATAAATTTTTTTATTCGAAGGTTCAGAAGCTGAAATTCATATGGCGCAAATCTACAATCCTGAGGAAATTTGTCAAAAAATTTCAGAACTTGGTTCGCAATATTTTTGGAGATATGATCTGTGGAAGGTAGTGCTTTTTCAGGCTCCTGAATTTCATCTCAAACAGGTGATCGTGGAAAAAGTTCAATAACTCTCTCTCTGGGAATTGGATTGGAGTTCCATAAAAAGTGGTCGCAATTACATGGACAGTAGTTTCTTTGATATCAATTTCAGAGACAAAGGATGAAACAGTGACACGTGGCAAGTCCTACAAGTTCGCTCTATTGAACCAGTCCAGAATTAGGTCATTGTCGGAGATTGGACACAACTTTGTCTTGGAGAATCCAAATAAGGTCAGACCTGTGGCATTCAAAAGAGAATTCAGAGGGCTACTTCAGTGCTGAATTTCAAATATTTAAGGTTTGCAATCACATAGATATTCCAATTTCAATATCGAGCTCCTTAAAAGCAAGAAAAAGGTGTGTATATTTCTCTTTCCAAATTGCATAAGTCTTCTTTGAAGAATCAATTTGAATTGATTCCAAGGGCATATTGTAGAATATATAGCAGTATTGGGTTCTAAAAGATGCCTCATAAAAATAATTCAACACCCATTAAGCCTTCAGAAGGCTCTACTATGACTCATGAAGATGAAGAATTGCAACATGATCTATCAAAATTACAAGAGCAAGTGCAACAAATTTCACTCTCGCAAAGAGCAACAAAAATGAAATGGAAGTTTTGAAGAAAGGCGTGGAAGTGAAGATGGACGGTTTGAAGAAAGGCATGGAAGCTAAGATGGATGGCATGGAAGTGGGCATGGAAGCTAAGATGGATGATCTAAAAGCATACATGGAAGGCTTGATGACAAGCTTAAAACAAGAAAGGATTCCTAATGGCGGAAATATAGTAGAAGAACCTCATGATGAGAACAAAATAAATGTTAATCGTGATTTCATAAACTCTAATGTTGGCGGGAAGAACCACCATATTTCAAAAATGGATATGAGGAAGTTTGATGGAAAGGATCCTGTAACATGGATACTACAGATGGAGCAATATTTTGATCTCCACAATGTGCAAAACACACAAAAGGTACGTATTGCAACTTTACATTTAGAACAAAATACATTTGTATGGTATCGATGGCTTTGCTCCCGTAAAAAAATTGTCACTTGGTCAATTTTTACGGAGGAAATGATAGCACATTATGAGGATACAAAGAGCAACACCTTCTTTAGCCAATTGATAAATCTCAAACAAAAGGGTTTAGTGGGGCAGCACATTGGGGACTTCCAAAAATTGAATATAAGGGTAACTGATATTCCAGAGGAACACAGGATTGATCTCTTCATAGGAACTTTAAAGGATAACATTCAACATGAAGTTCGCATTCTGGAACCTGATTCATTGGAGAAGGCATTCAGGTTGGCAAGAAAAGTTGAATGTAAAATTATGGCGACAAGGAACCCTACCACTCAATTCTATAAAGAAGGAAGTGTGGCTACGCCTAGATTTCCACAACCTACAAGGTTGATACCACAACAATTGGAAGAAAAAAGAGCAAAAGGGCTTTGCTATAGTTGTGATAGCAAATACACTAAAGGTCATAAGTGTGCTGAGAAGAAATTATTTTACATAGATTGTGAAGAGGAAGAAGAAAATGAACAAGAAGAGGATATACACCAGGAACCAGCCCTAGAAGAGGAAGAAATGAGTCCGATCATATCGTGTAATGCATTGGCAGGAATTACCACTCCTCAAACTCTCAAGATAGAAGGACATATCAAGAAGAAAAAGGTAATAGTGTTGATTGATTCAGGTAGCACCCATAACTTTATTCATTGTAAGGTAGCCAAGGAATTAAATTGTTTCCTATACCCAGCACCAGAATGTCAAGTGATGGTTGCAAATGGAGGAACTATAAATTGCTCTGGAAAAAGCCATAATATCAAGCTAACCATGGGGGAATATGTATTGACTAGTCCAATGCTTGCCATTCCTATGGGAGGTGCTGATGTTGTACTAGGAGTACAATGGTTACAATCTTTGGGGACGGTAGCTTTTAATTTTCAAGAACTTTTCTTGAATTTTTTTTCAGAAGGAAAGGAAGTCAAATTATGGGGTATTGAAGGGAAGCTGGGAAGGATAATAAGCTCTAATGTCATGACAAAGCTTCTAAAGAAAGAACAACGAGGCGTAATTGCACAATTATGCTCAGTAGAAGTTTCGACATCAAAATCATCTATTTCTGCAGATCTCCAATAAGTCTTGGACAATCATTCCAAGGTGTTTGAAACTCCCAAAGGACTCCCACCTATTCGTGATCATGATCATGCTATTCATTTGATTCCAGGAAGTGTTCCTCCAAACATCAGGCCTTATAGATATCCTTACGTCCAAAAGAGCGAAATTGAACGTATGATTGCAGAAATTTTAGAGGCGGGTATAATTCAACCTAGTCAAAGTTCTTTCTCTGCTCCTGTAGTATTGGTACACAAGAAGGATGGATCATGGCGAATGTGTCCGAATTATAGGGAGCTCAATAAGCTCACCATTAAAGATAAATTTCCCATTCCTGTGATTGACGAATTATTGGATGAATTACATGGAGCAATTTATTTTACCAAGTTGGATCTTCGTTCAGGATATCATCAAATTAGAATGAAGACCGAAGATATTCCAAAAACAGCATTTCAAACTCATGAAGGTCATTATGAATTTTTGGTCATGCCTTTGGCCTTACCAATGCACCTTCTACATTTCAAGGGTTGATGAATTCCATTTTCAAACCCTTCCTTAGAAAATTTGTGCTAGTATTTTTTGATGATATACTAATCTACAGCAGTCTTGGAAGGATCATGTTGAACATGTTGACAGGGTGCTCAAACTATTGCAGGAGAAACAATTATATGCAAAAACATCCAAATGTTTCTTTGGAGTACAAGAGGTGGAATATCTGGGTCATATTGTATCTCACGAGGGTGTTAAAGTAGACCCTAACAAAATTAAAGCCATTAAGGAATGGAAAGTCTCGACAACCATAAAGCAGTTGCGAGGATTTCTCGGGTTAACAGGGTATTATCGCAAGTTTGTTAAGAATTATGGGAGAATAGCAGCACCTCTAACAACATTATTGAAGAAATATGCATTTTCATGGACTCCCGAAGCAACTAAGGCCTTTGAACATCTTAAAGAGGCAATGTGCCTAGCACCGGTCTTAGCTACGCCAGACTTCACAAAAACCTTTATTGTGGAATGTGATGCCTCAGAAAATGGAATTGGTGCAGTTTTAATGCAGGAAGGAAGACCCATTTCTTTTGAAAGTCATCCAATCAAAGGAAAGTATTTACAGAAACCTATTTATGAGAAGGAAATGTTAGCAATACTGCATGCACTAAAGAAATGGCGAACTTACCTAATGGGAAGACACTTCAAGGTAAAACTGATCATGATAGTCTTAAACACTTTTTGGAACAAAGACTATCTTCAGAAGAGCAGCAAAAATGGGTCACAAAGATGTTGGGTTATGACTTTGAAATAATCTACAAAAAAGGAAAGCTTAATGTTGTTGCAGATGCACTCTCAAGAAAGAATGAAGACTCGGTGGAAGCATTGCTTTGTGCCATTTCTATTATCCAACCAGATTGGATAACCGAAGCAAGAGATGAATGGAAGAAGGACAAAGATGTATGGACACTCATTCAAAAGTTGCAGCAAGATCCTAGTACATCTGATACATTTAGTTGGAAAAATGATTCCATATGGTACAAAGATCGCTTATATCTTTGTAAGAATTCCCAACTAAAACAAAAGATTCTTCTGGAATTGCACACTTCTTCTTTAGGAGGACACTCAGGATTTTTAAAAACTTACCACAGGGTGAAGAAAGAATTTTTTTGGGATGGCCTTAAATCTGATATTCGAAAGTTTGTGGCGGAATGTTTGGTTTGCCAGCAGAATAAAGTGGAAACAATTAAGACCCCAGGACTTCTACAACCTTTGTCCATTCCAAGTCAACGTTGGGAGGAGATTTCAATGGATTTTATCACAGGTTTACCTAAGTCTGAAGGAAAGAGTGTCATCATGGTGGTAGTTGATAGACTTACCAAGTATGCACACTTTTGTGCATTATCTCCTCCATTTAAAGCAAGTACAGTTGCTACTACATTTATGGACAGAATTCAAAAGCTACATGGAAGCCCAAGGGTTATTGTGAGCGACAGAGATCCCATTTTTACCGGAAATTTTTGGACGGAGTTATTTTCTTGTTTGGGTACTCAATTAGCTCATAGCTCATCTTATCATCCTCAATCTGATGGTCAAACCGAGATAGTAAATAAATGTTTGGAAGGATATCTTCGTTGTTTTGTATCTGATAAACAAACACAATGGGTCAAGTGGTTACCTCTCGCCGAATGGTGGTATAACACTTCCTTCCATACTGCAGCAAAAATGACCCCATTTATGGCACTTTATGGATATCATCCACCATCCATCACATCATATTTAAGAGAAAATTCGAAGGTTCAAGTAGTGGAAGATCACATCGAGCATCAAGAAGAAGTTCTCCAACTCTTAAAGGATAACCTAAATTTGGCACAAAATCGAATGAAACAACAGGCAGATCAACATCGCAGCGAGAGAAGTTTTGATGTAGGAGATTGGGTATTTTTACTGCTACAACCATACAAACAAATGTCCCTCAAGCAAGCTAAGAAGGATAATAAATTATCACCAAATTACTATGGTCCTTACAAGGTGTTGCAAAAGATTGGCACTATGGCATACAAATTGGAGCTTCCTGCTTCTTCGCGAGTGCATCCAGTTTTCCATGTTTCATGCTTAAAGAAGGTTATAGGTGAAAATCTTCCAGTTCAAACAATATTGCCAGAACTTGATGAGGAAGGAAAAATCATATTGGAACCTGAAGCGGTCACGGAAACAAGAACTCGACAACTAAGAAATCGATCAATTTCAGAGTATCTCATCAAGTGGAAGAACTTACCCACTGAAGATTCTACATGGGAGGATGAGAATTTTATACAGAAGCACCCGGAGCTACTCAAGCGTTGAGGACAACACTTTTTTGAAGGAGAGGGGCATGTTAGGTCCCTATATCACTAGTATAGTCCCTTATTATTGTTAGTGTAACCCCCTTATTGTTATTATTGAACCCTTGTAACCCCCATGTTGTTATTATTGTGCCCTTAAATTAGTATTGTTAGGTCGGCTAGGATTACATTGTGGCCCACTAGGATTACATTATGGCCCCATGGACTCCTATATATAGAAAGGAGGATTTGTAAATTGTATCATCCAAGAATTGTTCATTTATGTAATGTATTGGAGGTTGCCCCCTCGAAGTGGCTTATTTCTAAGGCGTTGATATCTCTTTTCTTCTATTTTTGGAGTTGGTTACACAAAATTTTGAAAGGGAATATGTAGCAGTACAGTCGTATTTTGACACACTTTTAAATACTCCTGATCAAATGAATGTGATCGCCGAAGAATCCTCTTCACTATCCTCAACGTTGACATCATTTTCAGATCCATTTCAACATGTGTTTCACAATGATGAAAGTATTTGAGAATTTTTGTCATTGGATGAATTACCCTGGGATGATCTACATCATATATCTTCATTTTTACCTGATCTTGATAGGTTTGAAAATGATTTTTCGTCTATTTTTACAATTTATTATTTTGAGGAACCGCAAAATCCCATATCGATTACACATTCGGATTCTGAAACTATTTTGGGAAATATTTCTACGACAGTTCCTATCGACATATCAGTTAAACCTGGAATTATTGAAAACATTCATATAGGTGCTTCTTGTATGATGGAAGAGATTAACACTTACAAAGCCCGATTTCAAGAATTCCGAGACATTTTTGCCTGGTCTTATGAAGAGATGCCAGGAATTGATCCTAATATTGTCATTCATGAAATTAAGACGTACCCGGATGCCAAGCCTATTAGACAAAGATTATGTCCAATACATCCGCGAAAAGATGCTTCTATCAAAGTAGAATTTGAGAAGTTATTACGAGCATGATTTATTTATCCAATTCCATTGAAAGATTGGGTATCTAATATAGTTCCCGTTACAAAGAAATAGGGGACTATAAGAGTATGCGTCGATTATAGGGACATTAATAAAGCTTGTCCAAAATAAAATTATCCTACACCCTATATCGACCAAATTATTGATGATTGTGCCAGAAATGAAAATTTTTCACTTATGGATGGATTTTCTGGTTATAATCAAATCAACATAATCCTTGTCGATCAACCAAAAACAAATTTTATATGTCCTTGGGGGACATTTTCTTATTGCAAATTACCTTTCGGATTAAAAAATGCCGGTGCAACTTTTCAAAGGGCTATGTATTATGATTTTCATGATATCAAACATATTGTACAACTTTATCTGAATGACTTACCTACTCATTCTTTACGCAGGGACGATCATCCTACACACTTACGAGCTATTTTCATGAGATGTAGGCACTACAAGATTCATTTGAACCTGCACAAATGTGTTTTTTGTGTGCAATCAGGAAGATTACTTGGATTCATCGTTTAAAAAGATGGCATCTGTGTCGACCCTTCAAAGTTTGAGGCCATTATCAACTTACCTCCTCCTTCCACACTTAGCCAACTCCAAAGTTTGCAAGGGAAAGCAAATTTTTTACATAGGTTTAGGCCGAACTATGCTGAGTTAACAAAAGGTTTTACCTGGTTGTTGAAACAAAGTGTTCCTTTTATTTGGGATGAGATTACTGATAAATATTTTGATGCATTAAAACATGCGTTGAACCATGCACCGTTATTGCATCCACCCAATTACCACCAAGACTACTTTTTATAATTAGCTGCCTCTGATTCCACCATTGGAATGGTTTTGGTTCAGGAGGATGAATCTCAAAATGAAAATGTGATATATTATCTAAGTCGGAATCTCAACCCGATGGAAATCAAATATTCGCATGTGGAGAAATTGGCCTTGGAAATAGTCCAATCTATCCAACGATTCCGTCACTACAAACTGTTACGTAAAACAACCGTGATATATAATTGCAACCCGATGATGTATATATTGAAAAAACAATTATTCGGGGGCAAATAATCCAAATGGATTATCATCCTACAAGAGTTTGATTTGGAATTCGAAAAATCTAAATCAAAGAAATCACTAGTGTTTGTTGAACTTATGTGTGACTTTGTCAATACTGAGACAAAAACTATGGTAGAGAATCCCATCGCCGATGAATCTCAGTTTCTCATCAGTACATTAGATCCATGGTATGGATATATCATTATATATCTTCAAACCCAATCTTTTCTCCCAGAGTTTTCACATTCAGATTGATGGAGAATCCGATATCAATCCCAACAATAAAATATTGTTGGAGACACTCTTTATCGTTGTGGTGAAGATTCTATTTTTTGACATTGTATAACTCAAGAAGAGGCTAAAAAGGTTTTGAATGATTGCCACTCTGGAGCGTGTGGTGGTCATATGTCTAGGTTTGCCACAACCCAAAAGATATTGTGCACTGGTTATTTTTGGTCGTCCTTATTCAAAGATTGTATCATTGCGGTATGAAAATGCCACAACTGCCAAATTTTTGATCGAAATATGCATGCACCTCTAGCTCCTCTTCACCCAATCATTGTTGTCGGTCCTTTTGCGAAATGGGGAATTGATTTCATTACATGTAACCCTCACTCGACCGGGGGGAATGGGTATATTATTCTTACTGTAGATTACTTTACCAAATTGGCTGAGGCGATGCCTACATTAGTGGTAGATGGAAAAACTGCAGCTACTTTCATATTCCATCATATGATTGCTCGTTTCGGTGTACGTCAAGCTATTATCACAGACCATGGGAGTAATTTTCGAAATATTATGATGACCGAAATTTCTGATCAACTTGGCCTGCGCCATGATAATTCTACTCCATATTACCTACAGGCTAATGGTTAAGTTGAAGCCATCAACAAGGTTTTAACCACCATGATTAAATGGATTATCGGAACTCACAAATCAAATTGGCACACCATGATTTTTTTCGGCACTATGGGCATACCGAACCTCTGTAAAAACTGCTCCAAGGTTCACTCCTTTTCAACTTCGATATGGTTTAGAAGCCGTGTTACCCATTGAATGTGAAATACCATCACTCAAATTAGCCATTGAGTGTTACCAGCTACCTCTAAGGAGGAGAAACACTTTCTATACTTAGCAAAATTAGAAGTGACTCGGCGCACTACTGCATTGGCTACTGAAGCTCATAAGAAACGCGTGAAAGCTCAGTATGGTCAAAGTGTTAATCTTCGTGTTTATTCAGAAGGTGACATAGTATTATTATACAATTAAGCTAATGATAAGCTAGGCGCTAGAAAACTCGAACTGATGTGGCTTGGTCCCTACATTGTCAAGCGTGTGTTTGCAAAAGGAGCCTATGAATTAATTGATTATGATAGGGTCTCTTTAGATAAGCCCAGAAATGGTCTTTATCTTAAGAGATATTATGCTTGACTTTCATGTGAATATCTCTCTTGTATAATAGTTACTTTTTAGAATAGTGTGCCTTAGATTAGACAAGTGTGCCTAAATTAGTTTTTATGTTACTACTATCTCTGCTTATCTTGATTAACCTTGATATTGCACATGTCAACATATCTTCAAACATAAATTGGTTTTGCTGATGGTGCCTGTCGTAGTACACGAAATATCTCTTCTGCGGCTTGGGTTATCTATTCACCCACCGATGAGTTAGTTTCTATTCATGGGATACGCCTTGGTCAAACAACAAACAATATTTCAGAATATAGCGCAGTCATTGAGTTATTATCTGATGCCATTTCATTTGGTATTCGACGTTTGATCATTAGGTTAGATTCACAACTCATTGTATTACATTTAAACATGGTTTACACGTTATAAATCCAATGTTATTAAGATTATTTTTTAAGGTTCGTCTCTTGGAATGACAATTTGATTATATTGAATATCAACATATTTGAAGAAATTTAAACACATTGGCTGATGCATTAGCTAATCATGTTTTAAATAGACATTTTAAACATTAACAAAGTAAACCAAAACAACATTCGATCCATGTTGAACAAGATACTAAGATAAAGTAGTAATATCATTAGCATAGATAGGTTTGTGTTCAAAAAAATATTACATCACCTAAGATCATAGGTTCAAACACCTTATGATCTAATAGATACTGATACAAAAAAAAATTTCGATCAACAATAATCATCCACTATCTGTGATGATGATCATGGTAATAGACTATAGCACGCGCCACCTTACGCAGAAATCTCCTAAATGGACTTGGAACACCTGTCACGTGTCTCTGAAGCTGGAGAGGGATATCATATATTCCTGTCTCAGGAATTTCTATGGTCAACCTCTCAAGGTTGTGCTCCATGTCTGCTAGGATCTCTGATGCCTGGTCCTATGGAGGTGCTACAGGCTGTGCTTCCCGCTTATCAAAGCGGTGAAGTGTTGCTGGTCGTTGTGGACCGACATCTGAATTTAAATATTTTTGTCAGTATTGGATGATAAAAAATAAAATAAAACTTAGATTAAAAACATCAAAATGATTCTCTTACCTATCTCGTCCCACTGTGCCCTTGGAGGCAAAGATGTTTTAGGATCACCCCTGTAATCCATTCCTGCATAAGGAAAGTCTTCATTGGTGAAGACTTGGTTCCTAAGCCACATGAAGTATGTCAGAGTAAATCGAACTACTGAGCCACCCTCGCCACCATGGCGAGCCATTAGTGCCTCACATCGCACCATCCGAGGTTATTGAGGAGCCCCACTATCTACTGGAATAAAATGTAGAGCAAGAAGCATAATTCTCTCTAAAGCAAATGAAATGAGAATGACGCCATATCCGAAGTTTTTCAACTTCGCATTCTTTTCTCTAGTTAATTGGCCTTTCATGTTGGCCAATACTCCTTCACACCAGTTAAATATGGTTCCCCCAAGACACTTGACTGTTTTTTGCATTTGTGACTTAGTAGCCACATGCGGAGCTCACCTCCCACACAATATGGTTACTGTAAATTCTATCACTTTGAGATCCAATCGCAAGATTGTTTTAATATCTATGAGACCATCCTTCAAGTCTACCTCATTGCTGCAATGCTGTTTTTTGTAGCTGGCAATGGGAAGACCTCCCTGTCTAGCCCCAAATCAGGATATGCTTCTTCCTCTCTGGGACAATCCGGTAAAAAAATAAATGTCCTCTAGCTCAATTTCGAGATGGTGGTCACCGATTATGAAAAATTGTTCTAGAACATCCCATGTATTTACGAGCCAAACCATTAACTTCACTTGTGCCTTCATTCCTTGGATAACCCAAAATTTATACAAACCACAATTCTTCAATGTAGTCATAGTTGTCTTGTCATCCATAGCTTCATTATCTATGAGCTCATGTTCACGTTCTCGCCAATCCAACATGGTGAAACAACTTACAAATCAACACATTTAACAGTAAAAACCATTTGGAAGAAAAAATTGAACCATTTTTAAGAGAAAATTTAAGTTTTAAAACGTTCACGGTGCCTCAGGGAGGTTTTGTGTGCAAACAGTGCGGACGTTCGCACGTGCTTCACACAAAACCCGCGGCAACTCGATAATTTTTTCTTTATTATCGGGGTCCGCAGTTATCGCATGGATTAGATGCGGACCCCTGAGGGCATTTTTTAAACATAAAATTATCCTAAAAAATGAAATAAAGGCTCAAAACGAAAAATGAAATGGATAGAGATGAAGATAAGGATGATGTTGATTACCTGGTTCTGATGATTCGAGAAATGGACGGTCGGTTCTCCCGATATCTGCTCCGAAACTTTTTAGCCAAAAGCTCTCAATACATTGCTCTGAACACAAAAGGTGAAAATGATTTTGTTTTAACCCCTTTTTATAGTTTTTAAATGAATAAAATATTTTATTTTATTTATTTTTCACTTTAAAAGGTCATTTTTAAAATATTTTTACTTCTTGGAAACATGTATGTGTAATATTTGAGTTTTTGTGCAAGATAAATGATTTTTTTGATGAAAATAATTATTTTTACAATGAGTATACTTTTATCAATTTTTCGAGCTCTTTAAAATTACGAAAAAGCGAAACCCTGTAGTTCTTTTTTAAAGCCATTTTTAGACTCTCAAAATATGAAAATATTGCAGAGTAATTGACTATTCGAACTCATTAAAGTAAATGAACAGTCGTCCTTTTAGTATAAGTTTACCCCTTTTTCAGACTGAAATGGACTAATTATGAAAAATGTATACGTTGAATAATCATGGTCAATAGAGTTCTATCCTGCATTATTTTATCCTTTTTCGGGCCTGAGAGACTAAATTTACAAAAAAGAACAAACATGGAGTTTACTTATGTTTTTCTTCTGACTCCCTAAAACTAAAAAAATCAGAGTTTCTCTTATACTTGATTCATTAAAATTTAACAGTAAAGGATCTGCTAATTACAAACAGGACCGAACCACTCCTTCGTAGGGTTTGATTTTAATACTAAGATGGACACATCTGAAGGATGAGCTTACACAAACAAGAAAATTTTATGCTTCTCAAGCTTGTCAAAAATAAAGAGGTACTTTCTAGTAATGGTGGGGGGAAAAGAGAGAAAAGGAATCCAATTGTCATCCTTGTTTAGAAATCAGCATGCCACTCTTGAACACGACACTTTATCACACTTGTACCTGGGTTGGGAAATCCTTTTTCTAACAGTTAATCGAACCACATTGAAAGTCTTCAACTGGTTTCTAGGTATTATATTTAGGTCAAATGCTGCCAAGCCATCTGCAGTGTCCTTATGTGTTCAAGAGAGAGTTCAAATAAACCATTCATTGCAAAAAATTGTCTCTATTCACGTTGAACATCCCTAAGTCAGTCCTTGCAAAAAATTTCTTTAAAAACTTGATCTAATGGTTTTGTGTCGTGGGCTTTCCTATGACGGATCACTTTCTATTGATGTCAGCTCATCATCTAGAATCCTATCAGTACCTTGGGACATGCATGCTCTAATGGCAGGTTTCTCGCATTCAACAATAGGTTACATCATTGAACTTCGATTGAACGATTCTATAAGTGTTTGACTAAAAATTATTCATTCACACTTCATAGATTGTACTCTAGTACTTTGAGAGCCATTGTTATTATTGGTGGTTTCTCTCACACTTGTTAACGGTTCACATCATTGAACGGTAATCAAGTGGTTTATACCATGTTCGACTTCGACACAATCAATCGCATGGATATAATCGTACTAGTTCGGGAAGTGGAAATGAAGACCCTAGATCTAGTTTCCACCATCCAGGCCGCAAGGAGTTTTATTATTCATGATACAATAGACTGCTCATGACAGATGGCTATGCCCATACTGTGTCTACTTTTGATCTAATATTGAAACCATATCTGTACCAGAACATTTAGTTAGTTTTGATCTGAGTATGGGAATGCTTACCTTAGTGATGATATATATATATATATATATATATATATATATATATATATTTACATTTAATGTTTTTGCAAGTTTTCGACCGGTGTCTCCAATCCAATCCTCAAAATGATAAAGCACTTCACTCTTTAGAATAACCTCAACTTTAGGGGCAATCCGTTACAAATAATTTTATCACCATGACATTTGACTGTCCATATGGGTCTATCACCACCTATATCATGTTCCCTTAGAAGTAAAAAACCTTAATGTTCTTGAATCAAGTCTTGGAATTGGAAAAAAGCTCTGTAAAACCCTTAAAAGTCTACCTTCAGACTTTTTCTAGCCTTTTCCCGCGCATGCATTGCTGTTTGGTATATAAATTGTGGAAATGCTCGCACGTTTTGCTACTATTACCCGCGGACCCCCGTGAAAAGCAAAATAAAAGAAAAAGTAAGTTCTAGAAGCCTAGTTGGTCGAATATTTTCCCAACTGGAAGCTTCTAGAGTCGCGATCAGTTCAATATTTATCCCTCCACTCATGGAGCTTATCCCTTGGTCCATGGAGCTCAAATCCATTCATGAGAGGAATCCATCCCCCTCTTCATGGAACTGAAACTACCTCCATTTCCCTATAAATTGAGCTCAAGTTTCAGGTTGAAGGGTAGACATACATGGTAGTTGCTGAAGAAATTCATAAGAGTGCATACTTTCTACACTAGTGAGTTGTTGTTGGTTTTAGTATGAATCTTAATTGCGAGTGTACGAAAAAGGCTCACTTTAGCTGTGCATAACAAACAACCCTAACAACAAATATGGCTTCCAATATATTTAGATCTGCAATTAGTTGACCAATATAAATGCTGCAAAATCTAGATCTATGCATTAAAAGACATTAAGCAGTAAATAAAAACAAGAGTTGCTCCATGCATCCAATAGACAAAACAAGAATATGATTAAAGCTTTTTGTATTTATGGCTCTTGGGAGGAGAACATAGAAGGATGTTACCAATTCTCCTCAATGGGATGGGTTCTTGTAAGTCCTCAACACTTCAGATCTAAAATCCCTCTCTTTTGATGGTGTAGAAAACCCAGAAAAAAATGGAACTCAAAGGGAGTTCACAAGAAAAATGGTAGCAAAATATGACAATGATGGTGGATCAAAGTCAGACCAAAAGTATAGATCCAGAGTGATCTTTAGGCAACAAAAGGTAGTGAATGAATGGAAAAAACCTCCTATTTATAACAAAACATTGAGTTAGTCTAGATATTGGTGCACAATTAAAATATTATGAACCAAATCAAGATCCAACTTTTATGGAATATTTTATTATATTTGTTGGAGGGAAAAAAGAATTTGACTTAGGTCAAATCCCTTTCTTTGTAAATAATAAATAAATAAATGATTTATTTATTATTTTAAGGATGTGGTTGAGTAATAATTAAATAAATAATGATTTATTTAATTATTTATAAATGATTTAGTCAAATTTAACAAGGACTATTATTTAAATAAAGTTTAAATAATTATTTCAAGAAAATAATTAGATAAATAATGATTTATCTAATTATTTTCCTATTTTGGGTTAAATATGACCAGGAATATTAATTAAATTGTTGTTTAACTAATTATTCCTTGAGGAAAATCAAACAAATGTAGATTTATTTAATATTTCCTCATGGGGTTTCCTATTTAGACCATAAAAAATTTAATATATGTGGTTTACTAAGTTATTTTTCATAGTGAAAGCAATTTTACTTAGGGTAAAATTGGTCTTACATGGTGTACTTAGGTCCATCTAATAGTGACAGGTTAGATGACCAAAAAATGGTGTAACAGATTTCCCCCTGTCATGCGAGCGTTAGGAGCTAATTGTATGACCGAAGTGAATTGTAAGAACTCAATCACTAGACACCGAAGGGGCAGTCGGAGAGAGAGAAATATAAGTTAGACCAAAATATTAGAGGACTAGACCCTGAGGAAGCGAGACATAAAGGTGAGACAAGTCTCTTTTATGAGTGAGTACCTGTGCTATAGGCAGTGGGGGAGGCATACCTATGCCCACCGAGACAAATTACAAAGAATAATGCGTCCAATAAACAAGGGACTGAACTATATAGTACATGCTGGCATAAGCATGAGCCAGATAAAAATATGATAATGAATCCCACATACATACTGTGCCTGGAATAACAGCTAGGAATTATAAAATAATAACTGAGTACATGAGATATAGATACAACCCAAATGCCCTTGTAAATAGGAAAGGGCTCTGAAAATCCGACTGATACATGAAAACAAAAAGGCACTGCAAGCGGCTGAGGCCGACATCATAAAATATATGGACCTGCATCAAAGGCTGTAATGAAGAGGTCATCCAGGCATGTGGGGGGCTACCTGTAGGGCCACCCCCTCATGAGGGCTGAAACATCTCACACACACCCGAGAATCACCGGTCCAATCTGCTACATCATTGAACCATCAAGTATATGGATCTTGATCATACTGTAAGGAGCTGGAGCTGAGAAACAATCAAGTCAAAGGTCTGTAAGGAATCCCTTTGCCTGATCTGAGGCACTAAACAAGAGTGGAAGTTGGAACCAAGGTACACTGCCCTCTAGACTTGTCTTCTGGAATGAATGATTTGATATCGACAGAAGGAGGTCCACCATAGGTGAGGTAATAAGAGATCCTCAACTAAGGCACAAGAGAAAATAGTAGAGTGACTAACAGACTGACACCAGGGATGATGAAATGGGGGGTATTGAGTAGCGGATAGATGAATTCCATTGTTAGAGCATAAAGGGCATGGATGACTTGGCGGCGACTGGCAAAACATCAAGGGGGATAGGGGACAATAAGGCTGGAGGCCATAATGTGTGACACGAGAGAGGGACCAAGCAATGAAGGATGGAGGACTATAACGAGATACAAAGGGACTCGGGATAGACTCCATGAATGCGATGATGACTCAACTTGGATGCTTTAAACAAGGGCGACTTGATGATGTTGCTACAGAGTAAAGGTCCAATGGGGACCATAAAAACATGAGTACAAGATGGTTACTCATGACGAAAAATTGACACGAGCATGGACAAGTATGGAGACAAAATGGTGCCCCAATTATAAGTGTTGCAAGTGAAGAAATTCAATTTTGAGGAGTGGTGAAGTGACGCTTCTTGGAAAAAATGTGTCTTGGTGAAGTATCAAATTGCAAAAAACGACGAGCTGGCTACCTAAAAGAAATAGAACATGCATTTCAGGAGGGAAATGCTAAGGTTAATATTTCTTAAGATAGAGTGCATTGCGAGGATTAGGAAGGGGGTGTCCCTTGAAATCATCTAAGAGGTATTCCCCCTTACCTAAATCCTTATTGATGATGTAAGGGACTAGCCATAATGAGTCAAAATTCCTATGACCAAGGACATCATGGGCCTGGTCATACACTAGAACGAGATCACCTTCGTGAAAAGTACGAGGCTGGAATTTTTGGTCATACTGAGCTTTGGTGCGTTTCTTAGCCGCTTCGATGGTTTGCAATGCAACACGACGGTCTTCGAAAGGGCGCTCAAGCATGATAAGTCGTTGTTATAAAGGTTGAGTGTCAGGGAGACGTTCGACGGCTAGATGAAGGGAAGGGATTTCACACTCGATCGGTAAAACTTCCTCCTCTCCGAAAACAAGGTGGAAAGGAGTAAACTAGGTGGTGGTTTTAAAAAAAGTTCGATAGGCCCACAAATCAGGGAAGAGCATAAGGTTCCAGTTGGTTTTGTACTTATCCACTGTCCATTGAAGCATGGTTTTAATGATTTTATTGACGACTTCAACTTGGCCATTACCTTGGGGGTAATAGGAGGAGGAATATTGGCGCTCAAAACCCAACAGTGAGGATAGCTCATGCCATATTGCATATTCAAAATGTCGGCCATGGTTAGAGACCAATTTTTTCAGAACTCCAAATCAAGCGATAACATGGTTAAAGAAAAAGAGGGTTGCAGTAGTTGCTGTGTTGTTAAACGTTGGCATGGCCTTAGTCCATTTGGTGAAATAGTCAATCGCCACGATGATATACTAGTGGTTACCATTAGATAAAGGTCAACACTCCATAAAGTCTATGGCCCACTTACATAAGGGACCAGCCGAGACGATAGGATGGAGGGGAACTGGAGGAGCTCGCGCCTTGGGGGCGAAATTTTGTCAATTGGAACAATGTTTGAATGCTTCAATGCAATCACCGAAGAGAGAAGGCCAAAAATACCCAACACACATGATTTTCTGGGTAGTGGCAAGACCAGAGAGGTGGCCACCACAAGCGCCGCTATGTTAGGCATTGAGGACTTGCTCAGCTTCAGCGTGTGTGAGACAATGACAAAGGAAAATATCTACACCGTGACAATAAAGGTCGTCACTGATAAAAAGGTAGCGGGGGGCCTGGTGTCGGATACGTCGTCGAGCATCATGGTCAAGATGGAGGGAAAACTTTTGGGTTTGCAAGTAAGTGAGGATGTCACCATGCCAAGGATCATCTGTGGTAATGGCGAAAAAATTTTCATCGGGAAAATCATCATTAACTGGAGGATCCTGTGTATCGGTAGGTAATTCAGAAATGAGTTCAACAAGGGCTAAACCTTTCTTAATTTTGGGTGTGACAAATTCAAGATTGAATTCCTGGAGGATAACGATCCAACGGGCGTACTTCCCATTGATGATTTGGCGACTCAATAGAAAGGCCATAGGGTTGGAATTAATCACAACCTGGTGGAACACATGAGGATGTAATGGCAAAGTTTTTGGACCGAAAACACGACATCCAATGTTAATTTCTCTTCATGTGGGTAGGATACAAGAGGGCCTACAAGGTTCTTACTGACATAATAGATAACATGCTCGATTGCATTGTCATCTTCCTGAATAAGGACTCCAGCGACCGAATAGGTGGAAGCAAAGATGTACAGGATGAAGTCCTCATCAAAGTCAAGAGGATGGATCAAGGGAGTGGATGTGAGAGCATGCTTCAGGGAATCAAAATACTCTTGAGAATAGGCATCCCATACAAATGGAATGTTAGATCGAAGGAGTCTAAGGAACCCATGCGCAGTGGTGACATAGTTAGGTATGAACCGACGAAGGAAATTAGCTTTGCCTTGGAGGTTTTGTAATTGGCGTAAGGTATGAGGAATAGGGAGCTCAAGGATGGCTTGAACTTTCAATGGGTCAAGTGTTATACCATCTGTGGACACAATGAAGCCTAGAATATGGCCGGCAAGAACACAAAAGACACACTTCAGCGGGTTGAGGCGGATATTATACTTGCGACGTCGGAGAAAGATGGTATGTAGATCGTGGAGGTGCTGCGCCAGATGTTTAGAACGTGCAATGAGGTCATCTAAATAAGCAAGGATAATATGAGCCAAGCCATGGAAATAGTAAGACATGGCCCGCTGAAAAGTGGCTCCAGAGTTTTTAAAGCCGAACGACATGACCCGATAGGTGAAGGTTCCCCATGGAATAATAAAAAGAGCCTTAAGATGATCAACACAACGAATAACAATCTGGTTGTACCCAGAGAAACCATCCATGAAGGATATAACCTCGTGCCCTACACACTCATCAATGATTTGGTCAATGAATGGTGTGGGGAATTTGTCTTTGGGACAAGCTTTTTTCAGGTTGTGAAAGTCAGTGCAGACACGGATGGTGCCTTGTTTCTTGAGGATGAGAACCGGGTTGGACACCCAAGTGGTGTATTCGATAGGATAGATAAAACCAACCTGCTTGAGCTTATCAATTTAAGCTTTGACAACCTCTCATCTAGAAGTATTAACGGGTCTCAACTTTTGACGGACATGATTGGCATCGGGCCATGTATCGATATGGTGTTCGACAATGGCGAGATCAAGTTCGGGCATTTATGAATAGGACTAGGCGAAAACATTGCAGAATTATTTGAATAGCTTGGTGTAAGCCTCAATTTCTTCCGGGGTGCATTGGGCGCCCAAGGTGATATTTTCTTCTAACCCTGGTTTGTCAGAAATGTCAATTTTAATGTTAGGGGAGATATTGGCCATATTTCCTTCTTCAAAAGAATCTGGTGCAGGTATGGGATTTCTAAACCAATCGACTTCATTAGGAATGAAGTATTTAGTTTCCACAGCATATTGGTCGTGGGACTGCTGCGGGAGGAAGTACGCACGGTGGTGCATATCATCCCATGGAAAGTCAGGGTCGGTCATCGCTTCCATAATGTCTTCATCGGAATGGAAGATGGGGTGATTGGAGGAAGGGAGACCACCTAACGTGGTAGAGCTACCTGAATCATCATCACGTGAAGAAAGGCTCACATGCGCATCTTCATGAGGGATGACGAAAGAGTAAGCAGATAAAGGATCTACTGATGTTCGGCCCAGGGTGATCATTGAATGGAGGTCGAGCGGAACATCAGGGGAAGTCTCCAGGGGGGCTTCCACCAAGGATGTCATGGATGATGGTAGGTAGAAAATGGTGGTCGAAGGCTCCAACATATCGACATCAGGAGGGGGAATGTCAATGGGAGCAGGAAGATCCTTTGGTTCTACTGAAGCAGAACTCGCAAACAAGGGGGAGGTGAACTTGTTATGCTTGACCTCGAATTGGTGGAACGCTTCCAAGGAGGAACGATACTCTTCAAGGTGGGGACAGAGGTGAGTGTAGTGGCCATGGAAATCACACAAATCACATGGGTGATTTGTGCACAAGGATTTGAGTTTCGGGACTGAATCGGGTATAGTGACATATACTTCAAGGATATCAAACTCCAGAAACGTCTCATTGACCATGGGCTTGAGGTGAGGCAACTTCAGACGGGTATGGGTGGCATGACCAACAACATCACACAAATCACATTGGATAGTACAGTTTGGTGGCTAAGGTGGGGAAGGTTTTGTCAGGGCATCCTTGTCTTTAGATGCCTTCTTGCTGGCTTTTCCCCTGTTACCCGAAGCTGTCGCAATAGGAGGAGGTTCTTGTTGAGGTAACCGAGGCATAATAGCAGCGGGAGAGGTTGTAGGGACTGTTTTAACCAGGGTCAAAGCAAGATAAGGCTTGGGTTGACTAGGCGAGGTATCGGCTAGGGGATCAAGGTACCAGACGGGAATCCTCAGGGTCAGGTTAGGAAGAGATAGGGTAGCCATGACAGGTACTAAGTACACTCTAGGAGTGGGAGCTAGGAACGATATCTAACCGGAGGGGTAATGGCCAGGCGGGACGGCTCCAAGATCGTTAAGGCTTGGAGGAACCTTTCTAAGAGGATAAAGAGGCTCATGGATACCAGCTGTAGGTGAAGGGCCAGGAGGAGGGGGTCCAAAAGGTTGAATTGAAGGGCTAGGAGTAGGTTGCGGAGGGCGAGGCTGCTGACTAGCCGAAGTGGGTCGTTTGATGGAAACCCGATACGATTAAATCATACAAACGTTCGATGAACTGGGATCAGAGATAGGAGAAGGAAGACCAGGGAATGAACCAAGAAAGGAGAAGTCTTTGTAGACTTCGGGTGAGACATTGGTCAAAGGATCGGCGGTTTGCTTTGGCCACCGAAGAGATGATGGACTCAGGGGAGGTATGAGACTTCGATTCGTAATATGTCAACTGGTCAATGGTGACTATCTTTCCATTATGAAGGAAGGACATATTGTGGTGAATCTCAGATGGGAAAATAGACATCGCATAGGTGTAGCTATGACCCAATATAATGTTGTAATTTAAGGGGGCATCAATGACTTCTATGTCAACGCAAACAGTCTTGTCCGCAAGAGTAATAGGAAAATTGCGGAACAGGCCAATGGGCTGGGAGGCGTGGCCATCCCACGCTTGAAGAGTGATCGTGGAAGGAGCCAACTCAGGTGATACGAGTTTCTTCCAAACCGAAGCTGACATCACACAGGTGGATGCCCCCTCACTAATGATACAATGGGAAACATTAGCGTTCCAGATCTTGACTGGGATTTGGAAGGCGACAGAAGCAGGAAGGGGAGGATTTTCTGACCGGTCAACATCGAAGAAGATCAAGCGATCATCTGAAGGATCTACAATGCCCATGGTAGATAGTAGAGCTTTTCATTGTGAAGGGCATGATTGGAGGAGTTCCAACATTGAGATGGCAGTAGGAGACTGTGCCAAATCATCTTCTATACTATACGAATGGGAAGCTTTTCTAGAAGCAGCATTTCGACATAATGGTCCCTTAGGGATCTTGGTATGAACCTCTGCCTTAGGCTAAGGGATATGCAAAGGACCATTATTTATCAAAAGAGGCTCTGTATAACCTGAAGAAGGGGATTCGGGGACAAAAGTAGCGGGAGGCTTGTTGTACTGATGAGACCAAGTCTGAAGGTTGAGGTCTACGGTTATAGGTTGGTCAGAGTTCATCATGAGAATCTGGTAATCGAAGGTACCAGATGGAGGAGGTTGAGTGGCCGCCTGACCTTCAGCTAGTTGGGTAGCCACAAATCCTTGCTGAGGGAAAGGATTAGTAAACACAGTCGGCTCACTAGGTGAAGGATTGGGAGAGATAGAAGGGGAGGCTCTCTGTCCTCACAATGTTGCTTGAGAATCCCATATCTTCCACATCTGTGGTAGAAGAGGACAATCGTGCGTGTAATGACCATAAACACCACAACATGAACAAGGCTTATTCGTGCGAACATGCCTGTATTTCTTGGGCCGAAAGCCCTATTGCTGGTTAACAGTGTGAGGTGCATTACTTTTAGGATTAGGTCCAGAATTACCGGGGGCCGATTGATCTTGAGTGCCTTTCCTCTTATATTTGGAAGGAGAAGGATTAGTCGTGCCCTGCTATGCATACACCTGCCCCTGAGGGGGTAGTGGCTGCTGTTGCGGGCGTTGATAATGCAAGGGAGGTGAAGGTGCTAATGTTGAAGGAGCTAGAGCACCAAGCTGTGGATACGGATAATAATGAGGTTGGGTAACATTGTGGCAAACAAGAGGTTGGGAAAAAGGAGGAGGCATGCTGTATCCTGGATACGTGCTATGTAGAAATTATATACATTAAGCATGCATATGTCCTAGATTCCCCTGATCTCACAATATTTAACTTCTTGCAAAATACAAAATCATTCCATTGTTAATCTTTTGCGGAAAATTAATTGCACACACATGTGAAGCATAAAAACAATCACACATAACATAGTTGTTTAACGGGAAAGCCTGAAGCTAAAAACCCCAACTATCATATATTATGTATCATGGAGATCATGTAACAATCTCATACAAAGCTTAGTACATCAAGCTCTTAGTATAATCAATCGTCACACACTAACATAGAAGAAATCTACAAATCCATGCACCAATCTCAGCCCTCTTGCTAGCCTGCCTCCACTGCGCAATCCAAGCTAATTACAAAGACCAATTCGATGCAATCTCACTCTCCTTGACTTTATCATTGGCAACTCCAATGTATATGTAGATGCAATCCATGCATCACTATGGTAACAACAGATAGTCTATCTCACCCTTTCACCTATCTCTGCACTGAGTCTCCACTGGATCTGACATGCACTGTAGTTAATTGCTGTATTGTTCAGTTGATTAATGAGTTATTATTTCTGAATTAATTAACTAATTAATTCACTCAACTCTCACTAGTGTATCATTCAGTTAGATTAGATACAACTATCTCAACTGAGTCTAACTAAGTTAAACTGAAGCAACATGATCTTCCGCTGCACACAATCTCTGATATGATGATACCAGATATCAATATGTTTAGATCTATCATGAAACATAGGATTAACCAAGAGTTTAATGCAACTCTGATTATCACAATGTATCACTGTAGGATCTAAATGTGAACTGAACAAACCAACCAGGATCTTCCTCATCCATATAGCCTCACATGTAGCTTGACTTGCTACCATGTATTCTACTTCCGCTGAATTGAGTGCCACAGATCTTTGTTTCTTGTTGTACCAAGAAACTGCCGTAGATCTGATACTGAAAATACCTCCTAATGTGCTCTTTCTGTTTGTTGGGTTGCTTGCTCAATCTATATCCGTGAAGCCATGCAAATTCACCTCATCCATCTATCTGTACCATAAACCATACTCAGATGTGCCCCTGAGATACCTCAAAACATGCTTGCCTGCCTTCCAAAAGAGCTTGGTAGGATTAACCATCGCTTGTGAAAGCTGGTTCACCACATAGCATATGTCTGGTCTTGTATTAACTAAATACATAAGCGAACCCACCAACTGTCGATAAACAGTGGCATCCACTACCTCTGCCGATGTAACATCCTCTTTCCTCCAATTTCCTAGAAGAGGAGTGTATATAGGCTTGCAGCCTTACACGTGAAACTTCTCCAGTACTTTCCCTGAGACACAAACATTTCACCTTCCCGCCGCCATATTTACAATCCAAGGAAATAATGAAGGAGGCCCAAATCCTTCATCTCAAACTCCTTTGCAAGATCTGCCTTGCATGAGTGTATCAACTGCTCATCACTCGTTAGTATTAAATCATCAACATAAAGAAAAATGATTAAAAGCTTACCCTCCACCACAATTGGGTATAGGTTTGCATCTGCCTCACTCTTGGTGAAGCCAAGTCCAGTGAAATAGTTGTCGATCCGAGTGTACCAAGCATGTGGTGCTTGTTTCAGCACATAAAACGCTCTTTTGAGCCTGCACACATGCGACTCGCTTCTGAAGATATCAAATCCTTCAGGCTACTCAATGTACACCTCTTCCTCAATGATCCCATTAAGGAACACAATATTCACATCCATCTGATGAATGTGCCAATCCATCTGCGCTGAGAGAGCAAGGATGGTCTGTATGGAAGAATACCATGTGACAGGTGCAAAGGTTTCTTCATAGTCAATTCCCTCGATCTATGAGAAGCCTCGGGCAACAAATCTTTCCCTATACTTCTCGATGCTCCCATCAGCAACTTGCTTTACCTTGTAGATCCATCTTGATCCTACAACTAATTTTCCCATTGGCCTTGGAACAATCTCCCAAGCACTGTTTCTGACAATGGATTCATACTCATCCACCATGGAATCTACCCATGTGGGCTCCTGCACTACTTCTTCGAAAGAATATGGCTCTGTCACGATACACTTGCTCATAAGAGCCATGTATCCAGTATAACAGTTAGGTGACTGTCTCTGTTTGCGCTGTGATGTAGGGACTCCTACATTCTGTGCCGCATCAAACTTCAGTCTCTCAGCTTCTGTGGTATGCTTTCTGCCTTGTCTGATGTTGGGTTTTGCATGAGTGGACTCCTCCACTCCATGAATATCCTCCTGTGGCTGATCTACATCTAGAGGCTCATCTTTGGGAACAAGAAGTTCCTCCTCTGCATGCAAATGTAGCTCCCTCTCAAGCGACAACTTCATGGCTTTCACCTCATTGAATTTTATATTCCGTCGCACCACGGTCATCTAACTGTCTGGAAAATACACATGATAATTATGGGGTGTTTCTGTGTACCCCACAAATATCCCAACTTCTACAGTCAACTCCAGCTTCTTCCTGGTGTCCTTTGTCACATGAATGTAAACAGATGAGCCAAAAATCTTCAAATGAGAAATATCAGGCTTCTTACCAATAAAAGCTTCTTTAGGTGTACTCATGCCAAGTACTCTATGAGGACAACGGTTTTACACATAAACCGCAGTGTTGCATGCTTCCGCCCATAAGTGCATCGGTAGGCCCTGATCATGCAGCATCACTCGTGCAGCACCCACGATCATTCTGTTCTTTCTCTCCTCAACCCCATTCTACTGTGGGTTATGAGGCGCTATGATTTCTCTTCGAATTCCTTATTTTCTACAAAAGTCTTTGAATTCACTCGAGATGTATTCACCACCATTATTGCTCCGTAGAGATTTCACTTGCTTCCCCAATGACTCCTCCACCAATGCTTTAAACTCACAGAACTTTCAGAATGTTTTGCTCTTCTTTTGCATGAATAAGATCCAACATCTATGAGAATAGTCATCAATAAATATAACATAATACCTATGTTTTTCTGTTGAAGCAACTGAGAAAGGTCCACACACGTCCGCGTGAATTATCTCCAGGATCATCGAAGCACAGTTCTCCTTCTCATGAAAGGTGGTCTCCACATACTTACACATAGTACATCCCTTGCACTGATTTGACTGCGCAAGAGTACCCTTGGGAGGTCTAGTATAAATCTGCTGCAAAATCTTCAAAGTGCCATGGTGAAGATGGCCCAATATCCTGTGCCATAATTCGCCCTCATCCTGGCTCACCACTTCTTCTGCTTTTCCCACCATTGTAGCACAGCCATCTACCTCTAGCTTGTAGATATTCTTAATTCAAACCCCTATCTTCTTGGCTTGACCCATTGTTTTATGTCGAAGGAAAGCTTTTCCCTCACTGAAAACAACATCATAACCTTTGTCTTCCAGTATTGCGATCGAGACCAAGTTCTTCTTCAAACCTGGAACATGCATAACATCCTTCAACAAAAATGGATTACTATATTCCCTCTCAAAGGTAATGGTCCCAATGCCAATCGCACTATACCAACCATCGTCGCACATCTCTATATGCATCTGGAGGTCCTTCTCCTCCAAGTCACTAAACAACTCCTTGTCTCCCGTCACATGGAAATATGCACCACTATCAAGATACCACACCGATCCCATATGGCTTGAAACCAATCATGCGATAAAAGGGAAATAAAGTTCAATTGTGAGGGTAAGGCCTCTCCAACTGTAGCTCGAGTAGCCTTCTTGTTCTTGTTCTTCTGTAGGCAGATAGTGGTGAAATACCCATGTTCGTGACTTTGAAAACACTTCACCTTGGACAAATCCTGCTTCTTGCCTTTAGCTTCAGATTTTGAAGGAAATTTCTTCCCCTTCCCTTTCCTTGCTTTGGTAGCCAAAGTGAAATTCTCTTCATCTTCATTCTTCAATGAAGATCCATCCCTGGTACCCCGCCTTATCTCCTCCTGCACAAGATCCGACCAAAGTCGCTCCCATCCCGACAGTTTCTCCCGTCCATTGACAGAGTCTTCGTAGCTATGCCAACTCTTCGGAAGCCCAAGGAGAGCCAAGCTCACCAATTATTCTTCATCAACAGTAACCCCCACACTTCCTAGTTCATCCTTGCAGTGGAAAAACTTCGTGAGGTATTTTGGAATACTGTAGCCCTTCTCCATTTTTATTTTTCTAAGCTTGTCTTTAAGCGCCAACTTCCTCTGGTCGCTTCTGCTTTGGAACAAATCTGTCAAAACCTTCCACATTAAGAATGGAGTGGATTTATCATGAAGGCTAGACACAATATGGTCCTTCACACCTTCCAACAGAATTCTTCTTGTCTTTTCTGTCTTCTTTTGCCATGCGTCAAGTAATGCAGCATCGCTAGATCCTGGCTTAGGAAAATCGCTATCGATGAAATCCTTCAATCCATTATCCTCCAGCACCGCTTCCATCCTATCCTTCCAGGCTATGTAATTCGAGCTCCCATCAAGGGCATACTCCAATCGCAACCCATTGAAAGACATTTCAATGTATACTCAACTTTTGCACCAAGAATCTTCTGTAGCAAATTCAAATTGTCCACCAGCACAAACTCAACAATTCTTCACAATTGCAATCTTCAAGAATTAACACTGCTCTGATACCATGTAGAAATTATATACATTAAGAATGCATATTTCCTAGATTCCCCTGATATCACAATATTTAAATTCTTGCAAAATACCGAATCATTCCACTGTTGATCTTTTGCGGAAAATTAATTGCACACACATGTGAAGCATAAAAACAATTGCACACAACGCAATTGTTTAATAGGAAAGCCTGAAGCTGAAAACCACAACTATCATATATTATGTATCATGGAGATCATGTAACAATCTCATACAAAGCTTAGTACATCAAGCTCTCAGTACAATCAATCGTCACACACTAACATAGAAGAAATATGCAAATCCATGCACCAATCTCAACCCTCCTGCTAGCCTGCCTCCATTGTGCAATCCCACTCTCCTTAACTGTGTGATTATCACTGGAAACTCCAATGTCTATGTAGATGCAATCCATGCATCACTATGGTCACAACATATAGTCTATCTCACCCTTTCACCTATCTCTGCACTGGGTCTCCACTAGATCTGACATGCACTGTAGTTCACTGCTGTATTGTTCAGTTGATTAATGAGTTATTATTTTTGAATTAATTAACTAATTAATTCACTCCACTTTCATTAGTGTATCATTCACTTAGATTAGATACAACTATCTCAACTGAGTCTAACTGAGTTAATCTGAATACAACTCCATGAACTACTCTTCCAACTCTTTCATAAATTTTCCACTTAAGGAGGTGTTTTGGATGGATAAATAACCAATATGAAGTGGATCTGAAGGTAATATATTAGATCTGAAAAATGGCTGAACACACTGAAATTTCAGACAACCTACAATAGCTAAAACTCTTCCACAAAAGGTGGAGGGTACTGAAGCCCTAGGGGGCTAGGTTCCCACTTTGTTGAGTAAAACAGAAAAAGTACAGGTCCAAAACGGGCGGAGCCGGAGGTTAGACAACCCTGAACAGAGGCCTGGAAAAACCTAGAAAATTTTCAAAAAAACTCCTGCAAAAAGTCCAGGTCGCGGTTTCTGACCTGATTTCTGCAGAGGTCGCAGGTTTTGGCCTGTTTTCTGCGCCCTGGAGGTTAAGGTAGAAATTTTTAGCCCAAAAAGTGTGACCTGCACTTACATAATTCTCGGGAGAAATTTTCAGAAGAATGTGTCATCTCAGCTGTGGCTGGTGCCGATCACCTGCGCAATAGGTCTGAAAACACACGAAAGTTAGAATTTTTAATGTTTTAGGGTTTTATAGGTTAAAAACAACATCAAGAAAATAAAAACAAGAAGCTGAAGATAAATCCTAGGGTTTGAAGCAGCTAGATATGCAGGGATCAGAAAAATGACAGAGGTCGTATTCGTAAACCCGTGTGGAGTCACCAGTTGTTAGTATGAATATTAATCGCAAGTGTACAAAAAATGCTCACTTTAGCTGTGTATAAAAAATAGCCCTAACAGTAAAGATAGCTGCCAATATCTTTAGATCTACAATTAGTTGACCAAGATAAATGCTGCAAAATCTAGATCTATGCATTAAAAGACATTAAGTAGTAAATAAAAACAAGAGTTTCTCCATGCATCGAATAGAAAAAACAAGAATATGTTTAAATAATTTTGTATTTATGGCACCTAGGAGGAGAACATAGAAGGGTGTTACCAATCCTCCTCAATGGGATGGGTTCTTGTAAGTCCTCAGCACTTCAGATCTAAAATCCCTCTCTCTTGATGGTGTAGAAAACCCAGACAAAAAATGAAACTCAAAGGGAGCTCACAAGAAAAATGGTAGCAAAATATGACAATGATGGTGGATCAAAGTCAGATCAAAAGTATATATCCAGAGTGATCTTTAGGCAACAAAAGGTAGTGAATGAATGGAAAAACCCTCCTATTTATAAAAAAGCATTGAGTTACTCTAGATATTGATGCATAATTAAAATATTATTAACCAAATCAAGATCCAACTTTTATGGAATATTTTATTATTTTTGTTGGAGGGAAAAAAGAATTTGACTTGGGTCAAATCCCTTTATTTGTAAATAATAAATAAATAAATGATTTATTTATTATTTTAAGTATGTGGTTGAGTAATAATTAAATAAATAATGATTTATTTAATTATTTATAAATGATTTAGTCAAATTTAACAAGGAATATTATTTAAATAAGGTTTAAATAATTATTCCTAGAAAATAATTAGATAAATAATGATTTATCTAATTAATTTTTCTGTTTTGGGTTAAATATGACCAGGAATATTAATTAAACTGTTGTTTAACTAATTATTCCTTGAGGAAAATCAAACAAATGTAGATTTATTTAATATTTTCTCATGGGGTTTCCTGTTTAGACCATAAACAACTTAATAAATGTGGTTTACTAAGTTATTTTTCATAGGGAAAGCAATTTTACTTAGGGTAAAATTGGTCTTACATGATGTACTTAGGTCCATTTAATAGTGACAGGTTAGATGACAAAAAAATGGTGTAATAGATCTCCCCCTAGCGTGCGAGCGTTAGGAGCTAATCGTATGACCTAAGTACGTTGTAAGAACTCAATCATTAGACACTGAAGGGGAATTTAGAGAGAGAGAAATATAAGGTAGACCAAAGCGTTAGATGACTAGACCCTGAGGAGGCGAGACTTACAGGTGCGACAAGTCTCTTTTATGAGTGAGTACCTATGCTATAGGCGGCGAGGGAGCCATATCTATGCCCACCGAGACAAAGTACAAAGAATAATGCGTCCAGTAAACAAGGGACTGAACTATATAGTACATGCTGGCATAAACATGAGCCAGATAAAAATATGATAATGAATTCCACATACATATTATGCCTACGATAAAAACTAAGACTTATACAATAATATCTGAGTACATGAGATACAAATACAACCCAAATGCCCCTGTAAACAGGAAAGGGCTATGAAAATATTACTAATACATGCAAAAAAAAGGCGCTATAAGCGGATGAGGTGGACATCATCAAATATATGGAGTTGTGTCAAAGGCTGTAATGAAGAGGTCATCCAAGCATGTGGGGGGCTACTTGTAGGGCCACCTGAAACATCTCACACACACCCGGGAATCACTGGTCCAACCTGTTGCATCACTGAACCATCAAGTATATGGATCTTGATCATGCTGTAAGGAGTTGGAGCTGAGAAACAATCAAGTAAAAGGGCTTTAAGGAGTCCCTTTGCTTGATCAGAGGCACCGAACAAGAGTGGAAGCTGGCACCAAGGTACACTGCCCTCTAGACCTGTCTTCTGGAATGAATGATTTGATGTCGACAGAAGGAAAATAGTTGAGCGATTGACACAATATCAAGGGGGATAGGGGATAGTAAGACTGGAGGCCATAATGTGCGACACAAGAGAGGGACCAAGCAATGAAGGATGGAATCCACGAATGCGATGATGACTCAACTCGGATGCTCTAAACAAGGGCGACTCGATGATGCTGCCACACAGTAAAGGTCAAATGGGGATCATAAAAACATGAGTACAAGATGGTTACTCATGACGAAAATCGACACAAGCATGGACAAGTATGGAGGCAAAGTGGTGCCCCAAGTACAAGTGTTGCAAGTCAAGAAATTCGATTTTGAGGAGTGGTGAAGTGATGCTTCTTGGAAAAAATGTGTCCTGGTGAATTATCAAATCACAAAAAATGACGAGTTGGCTAACTAAAAGAAATAGAACGTGCATTTCGGGAGGGAATATTTTTGGCATCTCTACAGATCCCTTGTTCATGGTTCTGCTGCCTCCTTCGCTAAGTGTTCCACACCCGTCCTCTGTCGGCCTACCTTGCTCGAATGAATTGAGTGGAATATATATAATATTGTGGGTAGAGTTAACAATATAGGGTCGTTGGCCCATTGGTAAAGCGCCCAAATTGGAGGAGGCAAGTCGGGGGTTCCAACCCCACTGGCCCCCCATATGGATGGCGTGTTTTTTATTTGTTAATCGACCATTGGCTGCTTCGATGGTGGTCTTGGCTATTAGCAGTTGCGATTATGTATATCTATATATAATAGTTCCAACGTTTTGGAACCGCCCGAGTGACAGGCCGGCCTCACTGGGCCAGGTATGTTCAAGCCCCACAAGCTCCACTCCATGCAGCACTGTGTCATTGAATAAGACATATGGGCAGGGTCCAGGTCACCCGTGGCCTCGAAACACCACACCTTATATAATATTACCATTAATACAATAAAACGTGATCGGTGGGGGTGGGCGGGCTCGACCCTCCCCTTTTTTTTATTTTTTGTTTTTTTATTATACAAAAAAAATTCTGCCAATTTTTGGGGTTATTGGACGATTTAAGTAGGCGAAAAATTCACTCGTATGGTGGCCGCATTTCATGCGCTAGGTCACTGCCAAATTTTTGTCTCGTTAAGACTGCCACTTGGCCAAGTTTGACAATATTTTTTACCAACTATAACTTGAGCATACAAACTTAGATTTGAGTGTTGTTCGCACCGTTGGAATCAGGATGAAGAGACCTACGATTTGGTCTTGGTTTCACTTCCAGTTGATTAATTTTATTTTTGAGCTATTTTCAAGGTCACTTGTATTTTTGGATCCTCCCGGATCAAACCTAGGCTCAACTTCAACATGTTTTGACTAGATATGCAAATTTTTTACTGGACTATGTACATTGGAAAATGCTTATTTACATGCTAATATACAAGATATATACATATGTACATTTTTGCACAAAAAATTGTATTAAAGAGTGAACCTTTGAATGATGAGCCTGATTGATGTTGCCTATTCATGAAGAAGATGACTTGATATTGCAATTTGAGGATGATCCTTTGTTATTTTTTCTTCTTGACTGCTTCAAACTCTTGACATGATCATATACTTCTTGCTTCTATTCTTTACTCTTTCTTGCTCATGTAGTCTCCCCCTTAGATAGTGCACTCATTTTCACATTCTCTTCATCATTTTATGATTTTATTTTGAAATAAAACTAGTGAGAGGATTCTGCAGGGACTATACCTAATTTTCCCCTCATATTTTTCAAAATATTCTCTAGCGAGTGGATTTGTAAATAAATATTCTATCCGTTCTTTTGTGGGTATGTATTCCAACTTCACAATTTTTTCAACCACTTGTTCTATGAGGAAGTGATATTTTATGGGGATATGTTTAATATTTGAATGAAGCACAATATTTTTTTGAAATACTTATCGCACTTGTATTGTCACACTTAATAGATATAGGTTTTATGAAATTTACCTTCATGTCTTGTAGAGTTTGTTTCATCCACAACACCAATGTGCAACAAGAAACAACTGTTATGTATTTGGATTTTGTTGTAGATAGGGAAACTAATGATTGTTTCTTGTTGAACCATGCAACCATAGACTCTCTTAGGTAGAATGCACAACCACTTGCACTTTTATTGTCATCCACACAACTGGACCAGTCTACATCTGTGTATGATGTCAATATAAAGTTCTTACCTTTTGGTTACCTGTTGAGGCCCCAAAAATTGGTGCAACAACATTGGGGAAATCCACCTATTCGAGGACTTAAAAACCATCCCTTTTCCATTTGGAATGGTGGCTCCGACTGGATTTGTGGGACTAGTTTCCCAATTTGATATAGTTGGGGTGAATGGATGATTTTATCTCTAAGTGGAACTTGATAGATTGAGATATAGGCAAGCTTGACATATATATATATATATATATATATATATATATATATATATATATATATATATATATATATATATATATATATATATATATATATATATATATATATATATATATATATCGAGATGAAATCTATTCTTTGTGCGATCTATAATAAAATCTTTCAGTGGATGAAAATAAAGATCATACATTCACTTAGAAATATGAAAACATTTGAGATAATTGATTTAATTAAAAAGTTAATTAAATCAATTTAATAAAGCTTATATCACAACATTTTCAAAATGCCTGTATTTCATATATACATAAATGTTAACATCATAACATGTTCAGAAGTGAATTAATGTCAAACTGTATTCAAACAAATATATAAGACAAAACATCATAAGATAAATAAAATATTCCTCATTTGAAAATCAAATAAAACACATAATATAAAAGTACCATATATATGTTTACTCTGCTCATTTGAGAAATAACTCTTGGTCCAGCCTTTTCTATTCAGAAAACTTTAAGAGTACAAAAGTGCAACATCAATAAAGTCTTCTTTTAAAAATTTCAAGAACCCTTCTTAAAAGACATGAAGGGGTTTAAATATAAAAATAATAAGTCTTAAAATAGTCATTACAATAAAAACTAAGGAGGTTTCAAACAACCTTCCTTAAATTAAGTAAAAGTAAAACAAAAAAATAAATTGAAGGGGTGATTTGTTGGAGGACTGTCCTGTTGTCCCTTCTTCCATTTTCTCTTTGAGTTGAAGAATATTAAGCATATGATTATACTCTGGAGGTTGGCCTGGCCTAATGCATAGGTGTCTAGTAAAAAAAACATCATATAATGGAGATATCATGTATGAGGACGTATCTATAAGATAATGAAGCATAAGCCATTGGCTGTGAGGCTTCATTAGATATCTTCAGTATTTTTCCCAATCCAACTTTTCAATCTTCATAATATGCTCCTCTTTTACTTTTAGACACTTCCTGCCATTTTATTATTAAGTCTTTTACTAAAGGTAATGCACGAGGAGGACATATGTCAATAAGATTTGCTGCGATAAGGTTCTGGATGATAGTTTCCATAATGTTTGTGGCAATGTCTTTCGCTCTGCAAACTTCTCTTTCTGCATTTTTTAATTGTATATCCCAATCTGTGAACAATATCTCTTTCTTTGAGTCTTCAATTATGGGCAGATTGGCCTTTTGGCCATCATCATAATCTTTCCAAGTGACAAATTGGGAGACCTTATCATCTATGTCATCAAAACTAATACTCATAACAACAATGCGATTCACAAGTGAATCACTATGTTCACATAATTCAAGGATGCTTGTTAATTTCTGACAAAAGACAACCTGTTTATGTGCCAATAAAGTGTTTAATTCTAAGGCTTCTTTCCTGAACTTATCAATATTTGGGATATCTTTAATTTTCTCAATAGAAAGTTGTAATTGATGATTAGAGTATCTTTAGAATTAATATCACTTTGATGCTGAATTTTCAGTTGGTGCAGGCTCTCCTGAAGTTGTGCGATTTGTACCTATAACTGCTGATTACTAACTTTTATTTTTTTCTTGTAACTCTGATTCAAGTTGGATGATCTTGTCATCCTTTTGTTTCATCAGTTGATGAATTTATGATGCTTTTTCAATAGTTGCAGAAGCATAAGCTCCTGCAAACTGTGATAAAAAAGTTAGATCCTATGAAGGATTTGACTGTGTGTCTTTAGAAACAATGTCCATTGACATATCTTCTTGAATAAGAGTCTGGGATTGCTTTTTTCTTCTTCTTTTCTTCCACCTGCTAATAATTTCCTTGTGCTTAGGACTATAAAAAATGTCCAAGGGAGGAATCTCTTGAATATTAAGAATGATCTCAGATGTTGGGAAAGCTAGGATGTATTGCATTGTCTCTGTGCTTACTAATTTGTTAGAGGGCCCAACAGTAAACGAGTCCTGACTTGTAGTAGGAGGAGTTTGTACAGTTTGTTGTTTGTCGATATTAATAGCTCTTTATTCTTCCTAGAGTTTGAGGTCAAACTCTTTCCAAACATCTTTAGATTGATGGGGAAATCCAGATCTATTGTTTGAACTTCAACTTATTTATCCCGATCTATTGTATTAAGGACTTCAATATCCTTAATTGTTGATTCACTTTCTTTCTGAGCCATGGTTTGAGAAACATCCAAAATTTTGAGTGGAATTGTCTCTGTAGAAAATTGAATAATAACTGAATTGTTCACCGAGATTATCCTGATTACACACTATTTAAGCTTCATGCATAATACATAACCTCTTCTACAATTTATCATCAATTTGTGGAAATAGAAGCAATCACATGCACACATTAAAACATAATCAAGCACACATATAACACAGTATGTAATGGGGAAAGCATACAGCTGAAAACCCCCAACTATCTGTATATTATAATGATAGAGAACATGTAAAAATACATAGCACAAAGCTCCTCACAGCTCTCAGCACTATCTCACACGCTACACACAAAACTAGCTCAGATATGAACAAGTCACAAGTTCAAATCTCCTCCACAAGTCTGCCTGCCTCTACTGCGCAATCCAAGATGAATAATGATGAGATCCAAGTTCGAATCCCACTGGCTTGTACTGCGCAATCCTCATTGGAAATCTCAATCAATGTGTGTGTAAATCTCATGCACAGCCATAGTCACAACTGATAGTAGACTCACCCTTTCACCCACCTCTAACACTGGTCTCCACTGAACTGTCCATGCATTGCAGTTAACTGATGTGTTCTTTAGTTGATTTATGAGTTAATAATTAGTGAATTAATTAATAATTAATTCACACCACTCATCACTAGTGTATTTGTTAGTTAGACTAAATACAACTAGTTCAACTAAGTTAAACCGAACACAACTCCACCAACTGTCTCATCAACTCCACCAAACTCTGCCACATGAGTTCTAACTAAAGTCAACCATGCAATAGCTCAACTAAACCCTAGGAATAGCGTAATTCCTTCTGTCAGCTGCATGTGCCACATCCGTAGCTCGAACTGAAGTGCTTCAAGAGGATAAGATAATGTTTATAGTCCAAATATTATTAAGGGCTAATAATATTCGACTGATCTATTTTTAGACTGGCAGTCTAAAAATAGACTTCGCCCAATGTCTAAAAATAGAGGTCCATCTATTTTTACCAACTTGACCAATCATCCATAAATATCATCCTGCAACTCATAGACCATGATCCATATGTCTAAAAATAGACTTTGCGCCAAAAATAGCCTGTGGGCCCACTTAGTGAAGGCGACTTCTTTTCGCTAAGCTCCATCATCTTGTTGCATTTTCAACACTCCCTCTCAACAAGATATGGATTATCTGCAACCCCTATCCTGCCTCTGTGGTATTCGAATTTGCTCGTGGTGAGCGCCTTCATCAAGATATCAGCATCCTGATCCTCTGTGGGAATGTATGAAAGTAACATGATTCTCCGCTGCACACAATCTCTGATATGATGGTACCTGATGTCAATGTGTTTGGATCTATCATGAAATATTGGATTAGCCGAGAGTTTAATGCAACTCTGGTTATCACAATAAATCACAGTAGGCTCCAAGTGTGACCCGAACAATCCGACCAGGATCTTCCTCATCCATATGGCCTCGCATGCATCCAAGCTTGCTGCCATATACTCAGCCTCTGCTGAACTGAGTGCCACGGATCTCTGCTTCCTGCTGTACCAAGAAACTGCTGTCTACCCGATACTGAAGATCCCTTCAGATGTGCTCTTTCTGTCCATTGGGCTCCCTACCCAATCTGCATCCGTGAAGCCACACAGCTTCACCTCATCCTCCTGTCTGTACCACAAACCATATCCCAATGTGCCTCTAAGATAAAACAATACATGCTTTCCTACCTTGCAGAAGAGCTTGGTAGGCTTAACCATAGCTTGTGAAAGATGGTTAATAGCATAGCATATATCGGGTCATGTATTGACCAGATACATAAGCGACCCCACCAACTGTCGATAAACAGTGGTATCCACTACCTCCGCCGAAGTAGCATCCTCCTTCCTCCAACCTCTAGGAAGAGGAGTATCAACAGGCTTGTAGCCATGCATGTTGAACTTCTCCAATATCTCCCGGGCATACTTACCCTAAGAAACAAACAGTCCATCACTGTGCTGCCAAATTTCCAATCCCGGGAAATAATGAAGGAGGCCCAAGTCCTTCATCTCAAACTCTCTAGCAAGATCCTCCTTGCATGAAAGTATCAACAGCTCATCACCCGTCAAAATCAGATCATCTACATACAGCACAATGATCAGCAACTTCCCCTCCACCACAATCTGGTACAGGTTAGGATCCGCCTCACTCTTGGAGAATCCAAGTCCGGTGAAATAACCGTCGATCCGTGCACCAAGCACGAGGTGCTGTTCAACCCATACAAGGTTTCGAGCTCGTACATGCGACTCATCGTCAAGATCTCGAAACCTTCAGGCTGCTCTATGTACACCTCCTCCTCAATGACTCCGTTGAGGAACGCAGTCTTCACATCCATCTGATGGATGTGCCATCCCATCTGCGCTAAGAGAGCTAGGATCGTCCATATGGAAGAGTACCTTGCGACAGGTGCAAAGGTCTCCTCATAATCGATCCCCTCGATCTGTGAGAAGCCACGGGCGACAAATCTTGCCTTGTGCTTCTCCACACTCCCGTCAGCCGCCTGCTTCACTTTGTAGATCCATCTCGAACCCACCAATGATTTCCCCTCTGGTCTTGGGACAATCTCCCATGCACTGTTTCTGACAATCGAATCATACTCTTCCACCATGGCATCTACCCATGCGGGGTCCTCCACAGCTTCCTCGAAAGAGGATGGCTCTATCACGACACATTTTCTCACAAGAGCCATGTATCCAGTGTACCGGTCTGGTGACTGTCTCTGTTTGTGCTGTGTTGTAGGTGGTCCTACAACCTTCTCTGCATCTTGAGCCAGTCGCTCAGCTTCTGTAGTGCGCTTCCGCCCTTTGATGGTTGGCGCTGCATGAGTGGTATCTTCCACTCCATGAACCTCATCTTGTGGCTGATCCATATCCTGAGACTCATCCTTAGGAGCTAATAGCTCCTCATCTGCATGCAAGTGTGGCTCCCTCTCAAGCGAACACTTCATGGCTTTCTCCTCCTGAAATTTGATATCCTGTCGCACAACAGTCTTGCGACTATCTGGCAAATACACACGATAGTTGTGGGGTGTATCAGTGTACCCCAAAAATATCCCAACCTCTACGGTCGGCTCCAGCTTCTTCTTGGCATCCTTCGTCACATGCATGTAGATAGGTGAACCAAAAATCCTCAAATGGGAAATATCAGGCCTCTTGCCAGAAAACGCCTACTCCGGTGTACTCATGCCAAGTATCTTGTGAGGACAACGGTTCTGCACATATACTGCAGTATTGCATGCCTCCGCCTACAAGTGAATGGGTAGGCCCTGATCATGCAACATTACCCGTGCAGCACCCACGATCGTTCTGTTCTTCCACTCAGAAACCCCGTTCTGCTGTGGGTTATGAGGTGCTATGAGCTCTCTCCAAATTCCTTCTACGCTGCAAAAGTCCTTGAATTCGGCAGAGATGAATTCACCACCATTGTCACTCCTAAGAGCCTTCACATGCTTCCCCGATTCCTTCTCAACCAGCGCCTTGAACTCACTGAACTTTGAGTATGTCTCACTCTTCTTTTGCATGAAGAAGATCCAACACTTCCGAGAAAAATCATCAACAAATATCACATAGTACCTGTGCTTTGCTGTCGAAGCTACTGAGAAAGGTCCACACACGTCTGTGTGAATTCTCTCAAGGATTGTCATGGCACGACTATCCTTCTCGTGAAAGGTGGCTTTCACAAATTTTCCCAAGGTACACCCCTTGCACTGATCTGACTGTGCAAGAGTGCCCTTAGGAAGCCCAGTAGAAATCTGTTGTAGTATCTTCAAAGCTCCATGGCAAAGGTGGCCCAATCTCCGGTGCCACAACTCGCCATCATCCTGGCTCACCACTCCTTCTGCCTTGCATGCCATTGCTGCGCAGCCATCTACTTGCAATTGATAAAGGTTCTTGACTCGAACCCCTATCTTCGGGTTTTCTCCAATTGTCTTACTGTGCAGGAAAGCCTTTCCTTCGCTGAAGACAACATCGTACCCCTTGTCTTCTAACATCGCCACATAGATCAGATTCTTCTTCAATCCTGGAACATGCATCACTTCCTTCAATACGAAGGGTTTACCAGACTCCCTCTCAAAGGAAATGGTATCGATACCGGTCGCACTGTATCTACCATCATCGCCCATCTCGATGTGCACTCCAAGATCTTTCTCATCTAGATCTGAAAACAAATCTCGATCTCCTGTCATGTGAAAAGATGCACCACTGTACAAGAACCAAACTGAACCCATCACACTTGATACCAAGCATGCGATCAGCGAAAAATCCAGCTCAAACTGTGAGGCTAAGGCCTCTCCCTCTGCAGATCCAGCAGCATGCTTATTTTTCTTCTTCTGCGGACAATTTGTGGCATAATGTCCATGCTGGTGACAGTGAAAGCACTTCACCTTGGACATGTCCTGCTTCTTGCCTTTATCACCGGAATGAGAAGCTTTCTTTCTCTTCCCCTTCTTTTCTTTGGTAGCCAAAGCAAAATTTTATTCATCAGATGCCTTTGATGAAGGTCTGTCCCTGGTACTCCGCCTTATCTCCTCTTGGATGAGATCCGACCAAAGTCGCTCCCATCCTGGAAATTTCTCCCGACCATTGACAGAGTCCTGATAGGAATGCCAACTCTTCAAAAGACCAAGGAGAACCAAGTCCACCAAGTCCTCCTTAGCTACAGTCACCCCCACACTTCCCAGCTCATCCCTGCATTGGGTGAACTTCGTGAGGTACTTGGATATACTGTCGCCTTTCTCCATCTTTATGTTTCTGAGTTTATCCTTGAGCACCAACTTCCTCTGGTCGCTCTTGCTTTGGAATAAATCTGTCAACGCTTTCCACATCAAGTACGGAGAAGCTTTTCCATGCAGGCTGGATACAATGTGATCCTTCACGCCCTCCAACAGAATCCTTCGACATTTTGCTGTCTTCTTTTGCCAAGCCTCAACTTGAGCAACATCAGTAGGCTTTGGGACTTCAGCATCTATGAACTCCTTTAGCCCATTTTCCTCTAACACCATCTCCATCCTGTCCTTCCATGCAACATAATTCGAGCTGCCCTCAAGGGCATACTCCAGTCGCAATCCGTTGAAAGACATTTTGACTTCGACACCAAGAAAACTGCTGCAAATTCGAATTCCACCAGCTCAAAACTCAACTGCTTCCGATATGTGAGAAAAAAGTATTTCTAGCATAGAGATCGACTATAGGGGAATTTAATGGATACATAACCTTTCAAAGAAAGGATGGATCCAGAGGCTACCTGGCCCGCTTACAGACTCTGTCTACCGAAATAAATTGTAATCACTGTAATAGATCTGATGATCAATTCTCGCTCCGATACCATGTAGAAAATTGAATAATAGCTGAATTATTCGCCGAGATTATCCTGATTACACACTATTTAAGCTTCATGCATAATACATAACCTCTTCTACAATTTATCATCAATTTGCGGAAATAGAAGCAGTCGCATGCGCACATTAAAACATAATCAAGCACACATATAACACAGTATGTAATGGGGAAAGCATACAACTGAAAACCCCCAACTATCTGTATATTATAATGATAGAGAACATGTAACAATACATAGCACAAAGCTCCTCACAGCTCTCAGCACTATCTCACATGCTACACACAAACTAGCTCAGATATAGAACAAGTCACAAGTTCAAATCTCCTCCACAAGTCTGCCTGCCTCTACTGCGTAATCCAAGATGAATAATGATGAGATCCAAGTTCGAATCCCACTGGCTTGTACTGCGCAATCCTCATTGGCAATCTCAATCAATGTGTGTGCAAATCTCATGCACAGCTATAGTCACAACCGATAGTAGACTCACCCTTTCACCCACCTCTAACACTGGTCTCCACTGAACTGTCCATGCATTGCAGTTAACTGATGTATTCTTTAGTTGATTTATGAGTTAATAATTAGTGAATTAATTAATAATTAGTGAATTAATTAATAATTAATTCACACCACTCATCACTAGTGTATTTATCAGTTAGACTAAATACAACTAGTTCAACTAAGTTAAACCGAACACAACTCCACCAACTGTCTCATCAACTCCACCAAACTCTGCCACATGAGTTCTAACCGAAGTCAACCATGCAATAGCTCAACTAACCCTTAGGAAAAGCGTATTTCCTTCTGTCAGCTGCATGTGCCACATCCAAGCATCAAACTGAAGTGCTCCAAGAGGAAAAGATAATGTTTATAGTCTAAATATTATTAAGGGTTAATAATATTTGACTGCTCTATTTTTAGCCCGGCAGTCTAAAAATAGAAACTGCCCAATGTCTAAAAATAGAGGTCCATTTATTTTTACCAACTTGACCAATCATCCATAAATAGCATCCTGCAACTCATAGACCATGATCCATATGTCTAAAGGACTTGAGCGCCAAAATAGCCTCGGCCCACTTAGTGAACGCGACTTCTTTTCACTAAGCTCCATCATCTTGTTGCATTTTCAACACTCTAATCCCTTATTTTTGTATTGCTGAAACTTTAGTAATTTTTGTGGGTGGAGGAATAAAGTTTCCAACTTTTTAACTACAACATAGCTGTCGACACACTCAAATAAGTCATCAAAATCATCATCTTCCTGCACAAAGGGTCTGATTTTCACTTGTGTAGTGAAATTATTGGCAACTTTAAGCGGATCATACTGTCTGTTTGGAATTGTAAATAATTTCGAAAATTCAACCTGACCAATTTCCACAATAGCATGTTTGTAGTTGTCCATTCCATAAACACCCCACTATTTGGAAAATAAGGCTATAATTCTTTCTTGGCATCTTTCAAAAATCTGGTCAGGCCATTTCCAACAGTTTGATATGCAACTTCTCTCGCAAGAATTTTGTCAGGAACATATAGGGGTAAGACATGTGGTTGAGATAAGCTCCCAAATACTTGTAAATAGGTGAATGAATCTTTACTAACAATTTTCCTATAGAATAAAGGTCAGCTTGGGCCTCTTTCGAGAATCTGAAAGATTTCTCATTAAAAACAACTTGAAAAAGAGGTAAAATAACTCCATGACAAATTTTGTAAAAATAATTTTTCATATTTAGATTCCCACAAAATACTATGAAATATATGAATGGGAACATGATCTTGGATAGTCCATTTCCAGCCCATGGCTGGAAAATATGAGGTAAAATGTACAACATCCATAATATATCCGCTCATATAAATTGGAGGAATTTTTTTAGAAAAGATAGAACAATTCTTTCTATATTCTAAAATCTGAGTGGCAATATTATTTGACAGAATATTTCCCCAATCCATAACATAAGCATCTGTCCTTTCTTCCATAAGGGGAACCCATTCTACTGAAAATCGATTTGTGTCCAACTGACCAAAAAGTATAGACATCATGGCAAAGATATGCCAATAGGGACTTGCAAGAGATTAAGTAGAATACATACCCTTTTCATCATTCTTGTGTTTGTTAGGATTTCTCCTCCATTTATTTATTGGCATCAATTTGAGTTCATCTTCCTTGGCGAACTGTGCAAGGAATTCCTTATCATAAATCTTATCAGGGTCTGGAATATGGTACATCTACTTCAGGTCTTAAGCTTTTAAAGGAACCAATTATTTTTCCTCTGCTGGTAAGGAATTTCCTATCCCTGATATTAATATTGTTGATAATACACTTTACAATATCAGTATATTGTAATATTTTGGGCCTTATTGAAATTTGGTGAAGAAAAGAATTAGCTACATCTCTAATTGTAGCTTCAGAAGAATTTGGGGCATCAACAATTGCTTTTATTTTGATTTTGCGAGGTTTCTCGTCTTCAAGTAGCTTGTACATAGATTCCCATAAAGAGGACCCACTTTCAAGACCAAAAGTCATATCTATGAACAAAGGCAACATCTTTGTTCTCTTGGATGTAGTAGGCACAGGATTAACAGGAACCATATGCTTCTTTTCTTTCTTGAGAGCCTTAGACATTTCTGGAGAATTTTGCTTACTTAGACTTGCCTGTAAATAAGTAAGAAAGAATAGCGGAAAGAGGAACCTTTTAGTTTTACAATACGCATAGATACCATAGTAATAAAAAAATTTCAAATGGATGAGATTTCAGCTGCTGATGGGATATGAATTTAATGCTCGTTGCAGGAAAATGATTATGGAGGTATGGGTGAGAAAACTGTTAATTTATGACATTGATAACTGATATGGGTTATCGTGCCTATATAATCATTTCTGAATTAATAGTATATCTATCGCATTACATCATGGCTTGTGTGCAATATATTCATTAAATACTGATGAGCTTAGCTTTTCTGCCGACTGCGACATCATAATCGCAATATCGACGAAGGTTGGTAGTATGAAACATGCGTGAGTTTAACAAGAGTGTGATGTGCAATATGATAAATTTCATCGGCGAATATGATCAATAAAAACAAAAAAAATTAAGCTTTGCGAGAGTGTGATGTGATATGCTTTATCGCATTAGGGAATATCAACGGTAATAAATAAGACTGTCGCGGAAAAATGCGATTTGTGAAATGCGATAGCTTACGTGGCATAAGTAGGTCCCATGGGTATTATTTATAGGATTTACTTGAAAATATGGATTTTTTCATTTAAAAACGTTTTGATTACATTCATTGGATCGCAAAAATGTTTCAATTGATTATTTTAGAATTATATACGCTTTTCAAAGATTTTGCGATTGCGATGAGGCGATTTATCTCCATTTAAGTATTTAGAAAGCCAAATTTTTAAAATTTTCATTCCTATTCCTATCAAAAGAAATACTCTAAGGGTTTTATTTGCTTAAACTCTAAAAATTAAAACGGTTCCCATCATTTTCTAAGGTAACTATTGCTTAAAATAATGGGGGTTGTTGATTTACACAACAATTGGTGATTCACTGGAAGAACGAGTTATATTTGAAAAACAATTTCTTAGTATCTTCAAATAAGTAAAAATAATTGAAGGAATCAAGAATTCTTCAAATAAGTAAAAATAATTGAAGGAATCAAGAATTATTTTTTGAAATATTTAAATGAATAAAATTACTCTGAATAAATAAATAAATATCTTCATTGCTCTATATCAATCATTATATGGTTTAAAAGGTAAAGTAAGTGTTCTTTTGTAACTTAACTTTTTAATTTTCTCCTTTTGTCATAGGTAGAGACATTGCTTCTAGTAAATATTAATAGCTCTAGCAAGGTTACCTTTTAAGCATCAATGAATCAATGTCCCATCCATTTATTTTACAATTTCTTTGAGATAACTTGTTTAAAACTCATTTTTCTTCTTTTTATTAAAAAGTCATTATCCTGGCTTGATGACCAGAAAGTGACAATGCCATTCAACGGTTATGATTAAAGTGAACAAGTTGGCTCGTGATGAGACCCCTTGTCTTATGATTTTAATAATCATGAGCCATCACCGTGATTTCGTATGCAGTTGTGGTAATGTCAATTAATCATTAACTTATGATCATGGTAAGGAAGCTCTTAATGAGACCCCTTATCCTTTTAAACTTTTTATATTTTTGAATTTCACTCTTAAAAAGGTATTTGCAATGGATGGGGAGAATCATTGACTCCTTAAGAGTTTTGGATGACGGTTTAGAGTTGAAGATGCTTAGTTACAAAAATGATTTTCCTTGTAAAGATGAACCTTTTTCAGATTGATGCTAGAGTAAAAAGACTTTACAAATTTTGAGTTTACAAAATTTACAATTTTGATGGAAAAAGATTTCAGAGTCTTATAGTATTCATTCAATTTTCTAACTTGGTATTTATTTCCTTAAAAATTTCTATTCTTCAAAAATAAAAACATAAAATAATTTAGAGGTGTTGTGAATAACCAAAAGTATGTAATCAAACATTATTTTCCTAAAATGAAAGAAAGGAAAAGAAAAGAAAAAAAAGGGTATAGTACATTTAGAAAATAATTTTCTTCTAAGAAAATAATTTTTTCAGGATCAACCTATTAACAGGGAGTAAGTCTTTTCTCCCTTGAAGTTCTTGTAACATAAAGGTTGATGGGCCAATTTGTTCAATGATTTGGAATGGTCAAAGCCACATTCTTTGGAATTTGGTATGCTTACCTTTTTCCTCATGTGCTTTGTCCCATTTGAGTATGAGATCTCCAGCTTGGAAGTTTTTTGGGGAAACAAAATTGGCATCAAAAGAATTTTTCACTATTCGTTGATGATGAGCATGCATTATCTTGGCCTTTTCTTGTTCTTCTTCCATTTTAAGGATCTGTGAAATTCTAGGGAAGAAGAAGGTACTTCGTTAATGAATTGGACTAGGGATAATGAGGGAAGAGCTAGATTTGAAGGAATTGAAACTTCTTTCCCATAGACCAAATTAAATGGAGAAGTTCCTATGGAGGATTTTTTAGTAATCCTATTTTCCCATAGTGCAAATGTTAAATATTTATGCCACTTTTTCTGATTTTGATCAATAGTTATTTTGATGATTCTTATGAGATTTTTGTTGTTGATTCTACCAAACCATTCCCTTGGGGATAGTAGTTAGCAGAGTTTTTAAGTTTTAAACCTCTTTTAAGAGCGAATTCTGTCATTCTATTTCCCGAAAAATAAGATGCATTAACAAACATAAGTGCATTGGGTAAGCCAAATATAGTAATAATTATTTGATCAATAAATTCAATAATGGCTTCAGTGCTAGCTACCTTTAGTGGATTTGCCTCCACCCACTTAGTAAAATAGTCTGTTGGAGTGAGAATATATTTATGCTGCTTGGATGAGTTAGGAACAATCTCACCTATTATATCTAATCCCCATTTCTCGAAAGGTTGTTCAATGTTGACTAGTTGCAATGGCAAGGCTGGTTTTGTTTGTCTTCCAACAACAGTTTGGCATGTTTTGCATTTTTTCACATATGTATGAGCATCTTTGAAGATATTGGGCCAGTAATAACCTGCATGAAGAATCTTATGTGCAGTGGTATCTCCACCGAAGTGTCCACATGTAGGTCCATCATGGATTTCCTGCAAAACCCTCTGAGCTTCAAAATTTTCAAGGCATCTTAGTAGTATAATGTCATAGTTTTTCCTAAACAAGACATTGTCTATCAGTTGATATTGATTAGCTTTCAATCTTAAAGATATTCTTTTATGATTGAGTTTTATCAGAGAATATTCATTTTTCAAGTAAAAAATCAAATCAATATACTGTGATTCTGAATCATTTAAGCTTACCTCAACAATTTGTACAGTATTACCTCACTCTTCATCATTTGATATATTGGATGCTCCTGATAGCAGTTTGCAGAGACCTTTTCCTTTAATGATTTTGGCTGGTATTATTTCAATGTCATATTCTTGCAAAGCATTTACCCAAGTTGCTCTCTTTTCTCATAGTTATTTCTGAATAAGTAGTGGCCTTACAACTGAGAATGGAACTATTACCTTAGTGTGTGTTTTAAGGAGAAAATGTCTAAAATGCTTTAAAGATTTAAAGACAACAAACAAGTTTTTTTTCTACTTTAGAATAATTTAGTTCAACACCTTGGAGGTTTGAACTAAAGAATGAAATGGGTGCTTCAATTTTTTTATCATCAATTTGTGTTAATAGAGCAGCGTAATATTTTTCTGATGCAAAAGTATATAAAATAAAATGTTTAGAAAAATATGGGGTAGTTAGAAAAAGTGCATTAATGATAGTTTCCTTGATTAAATCAAAATCTTCTCTTTCATCATGTCCCCATTTAAAAAGTGAATTCTTCTTAATCATCACTTGCAAAGGTAAAACAATTTGAGAAAAAATTGGAACAAATCTTTTGACAAAATTGATCTGTCCTAAAAAAGACTACATGGATTTTTTGTTATGGGGATGTGAAATTTCGGGAATTGCCTTAATTCTTTTAGGATCAATAAAAATTCCATATTTTGAAATGATAAATCCTAAGAGTTTTCCTTCACTTAAAGAGAAATAAGAATTTTTAGGATTTAGGAAAATTCCATATTTTAAACAACATTCAAGGATTTGTTTAAGATCATGATAATGGTCCTTCCTTTTCTTGGAGTAAATAGTTATATCATCTAGATAAACAACCACAATTTTATTGATTAACCCTCTAAAAGCAATATCTATTTCTCTTTGAAAGGTTTCTCCTGCATTGATTAATCCAAATGGAGCTTTCTGATAGGCATAAGTGCCCCATTTTATTCTAATGTAGTTTTTAATCTATCTTTAGGATGAACCAAAACTTGATTATAACCTGAAAATCCATCAAGAAAAGACATTAATTCAAAACCAGCAACTGATTGCAAAATTTTTTCCATCGGTGGTAATGGGAAATTATCTTTCAAGCAAGCTTTGTTTAAGTTTCTAAAGTCAATACAAATACGAATATCGTTGTTCTTTTTCCTAACAGGAACTAAATTTGATACCCACTTAGAAGGCTTAATAGGAAAGATAATCTTGGCTTTAAGGAGTTTGTTGAGTTCACTTTTGATTTGGCTTTTGAGATCAGGGTGAATTTTACTTAAATTTTGTTGTTTAGGTTTTTCAGTGGATATCATTGGGATAGTATGTTAAATGATTGAAGTATCATAAGTTTTCAGATCTTCATATTTCCATGTGAAGACGTTCTTGCATTTTTTCAATAAATGAATAAAGGTTAATCTTTCATTAGAGGAAAGATCAACTCCTAAGTTTATTTTTTGAGGATTTATATATATTCCAAGATTTACCAGTTCAAACCTCAAAGTTGAACTTTGGAGTTTAGAATTAGTAACCTTTTTGAATCTATCTTTAAGAACATAAAGATCTTTGAGTTTTACCACAAACTTCAGTATAACATTTTCTTCAAACATGTGCTGCAAATGCCTCTCATGTCCATCTTCATCAATTAATTGATCATCATATGATCCTTCTGATGTAAGAAAAGTGATAACATCACCATCATCATTGAATACTGTCCAATTAGTAATATTATCAGGAATACATGGGTGGAAAATCAATTCTATGGAAAATCTATTTGGGCTATAATCTTCTGAAGGAATAATCTTGGATGCTACATTTTCTAGAAGGTCTGCACTTGAATTCTAAATTCTTGGAACATATGAGATATTGAATGCTAAAAAATGAGAGGTAAGAGACTGTACTAATGATTGATAATGTTTAAGATGGCCAGAAATATAGTGTATGATATTTCTTACCTGCTTAACAATTATTTCTGAATTTCCATATACCTTAAGATACTTAACACCAAGATTAATTGCTTTGGTTAAGCCCTAAACTAGTGCCTCGTATTCTGCATTGTTATTTGTGCATTCAAATTCAATTATGCATGTCAGCATAGTCTTTCCTCCTTATGGATTGATTAATATACAACCAGCTCCTGCTCCTTCATTGGATTTTGACTCATCAAAATATAATGTCCAAAATAAAGTATTAATACAAGTTTTATCTGTAGTATTTACACACATAGAAGAATCAGACTGAGAAAAATTTTCAATCTAAGAATTAACTAAATTGGTAAGAAATGGAGACTTTAGATCATTCAAATTCCCTAAAAAGGATTCAACTAAGTAATTGTCGAGAATGTTATTAGTAAAGGCCATGGTTTCATTTTCTTCTTCGAATTCATTTACTAAATATTTTAAATGTTTTTCATGATCCAATCTGATTTGATTTGGCTTACCATTATGGGGAAGCCACATATGAGACCAGTCAGTAGAAAAATAGCCATGAAGTTCTTCTGACCAATCTCTACTTAGGATTGAACCATAAAAATCAGGTATATCAGCAACTAAGATATCAGTTACTTGATGAATTTTGGATTTGATGCTAATTTGATAAGGACTGAATTCATTTCCCCTAATACCTTAAATTTCGTTCTATCTAATTGCACAATATGTACTGCTGAATTCTGAGGAGATATATTCAATTTCAGACAAACATAATATGCATATGTGTGATGAGGCTCCAGAGTCAATTAAACAATTATGCACATTTTGTGAGTACTTAAAAATTTAACAGAAAAGGGGAAGTGTGTGAATTAGATCTGTCACCGATTAAAATAACATCACTTGCATCAGTTTTCTCAGGTGAATCGTTAGGAGGCTTACCTATTCCTTTTTCTTCTTTCGAAGTTCTAGGAGCAGGCAAGGGCGTAGCGGTAATTGCATTCAGTTCTTTAAGAAAAGTTTCTGTTGCTGTTTCAATTTTCTTAGCTCATGCAGAGAGATATTTGCTTTAATTTTCTTCATATCTTCCACTATATTGTATTCAATAATATTAGAAACTACAAATGTTTTATAGGTAGATGGAAGAGTAGAAGAATTTGGATTTTATTGAGAATAAAAAGTCTTTTGATTAACTAATTTATCCTTAACAACATAGGATGAAGCTTTTTGATTTTGAGGCTACTGAGGTAGGTCAACAGTATTTTTACTTCTAGTATTTACCGGAAGTACCTCATGTTCATTTTCATCATCAGAGGTTGGAAGGATAATGTCCCATAGTCCATGAAATTCGACTAGCTCTTCTTCTTGAGATTCTTCTAAAGGTGATACTATTTCATCGTGATCTTCATCTTGGTCTGATTCAATATTTAAGATCACATTTGGGGGTTGAGAAGCCTAGTTTTTCTTAAAATATCTAAAAGGTTTCTTTGAAGAAGATTCAACTACTTGTTTCTTTATCTCAACCATATCATTCGACATGGTTTTGAGGACCTTTTTTAATCCTTAAATATTGTAGGGATCCTTAGATGATTCATTTTTAGGCTCATCCTTAAATGAAACTTTCTTAGTTTTCCTATCTTCTTTAGCAATTTTTTCTCTAAAGCAAGTATTATTTTTTCAACAAAAAGAGCTTCTTTCATATTCCCTACCAATGTAGCCTTATTGGCTCTATCTACAAAAATAGAAATATTAGAAGGAATAGAATATATATACCATTTTATTTTCACGTCTACTCCAGGCTTAGGTGTGGTTGGGATTTTTTTGAGCAATTTATTAAATCTGGAATTGAAGTCTTTGATCTTTTCCCCTGTATTTGTTTTCAGATTAGAAGATCATTGATAAGGGTTGTAGTAGCACAGTCATCTCCAAATTTAGTAAGGAATTGTTCTTAAAAAATGTCCCAACTAGTAAGTATGCTTGATGGTAGTGAGAAATACCATGATCAAGATGATCCTTGAAAAGTATAAGGAAAAAATCTAACTAAACAATCTTCCCGCGAAACTTCATTGAGATTTATGGCAAGAATGAAATTATGGAGATGCTCTTCTGCAGGTAATCCATCATCTGGATTATACTTAGGCAACCATATTTCAGGATGCTTAGGTAAACGATGAAGAGGCCCTGGTAATTGAACAATTCCAGGATTTTTCCAAGGTTTGTTTGCCATTATATGAAGGGGAGGATTGGGTGGTCCTAAAGGAGGATTTGAAGTAGAAGAATTAGTTCCAATAATAGTTTAAGGTGAAGAGGAAACAATTATGGAACTAATATTAATTGAAATAGTAGTTGTAGAATGAGAAGAAAAAGAAGGGATATTAATCAATGAAGAATTTGTTTGAGAAGATGTGAGAGGGGGAAGAATAGCTGACGTTGTTTGAGAGGTAGAAATAGATTGAATCTCTCTAGTTGATGATTGTGTTTCAGAAATCAGAGTTTTCCTTCGATGACAATGAAAAAGGAATTTCAAAAGGGATTACTCCGAGTTTTTCGCTCTTAGATCGAGTAAATCCACTAGTGCCTTCAAAAATCGAAGTGACACTTCCTTTTGAGGCTTCTGAAAGTATAGGTTTTTCTGCTGAAATTGAAATTTCTTCCAATTGATTTATCAATGTCTGTACTTCTGGTGACTCTAGAGTATATTCTAAAGAGATTTATTTATGAACATAACTAGGATATCTTGGGGGAGAATGAAAAACTTCTGATTTATGAGTAGGAAATTTTGAAACATGACTAAAAGTTGTGGATTCAAAGGGAGATTGACACTTGTGATGGTCTTTACTTTTTAAATTAAGGTTTGGTGCCATTCATAGTCATATGTGATGTACAAAATAATTGGTGCAACAACATCGGGGAAAACCACGTGTTTGGGGACTTAAAAACCATCCCTTCTCCATTTGGAATGGTGGCTTTGACTGGATTTGTGGGACCAGTTTCCCAATTTCATATAGTTGGGGTGAATGGATGATTTTATCTCTAAGTGGAGCTTGATAGATGGAGATATAGGCAAGCTTGCAATAATATATATATATATATATATATATATATATATATATATATATATATATATATATATATATATATATATATATATATATATATATATATATATATATATATATATATATATATATATATATATATATATATATATATATATATATCCCGGGATGAAATCTGTGAAATCTATTCTCTGTGCGATCTACAAAATAATCTTTCAATGGATGCAAATAAAGATCATACATTCACTTAGAGATATGAAAAAATTTGAGATAATTGATTTAATTAAAAAGTTAATTAAATTAATTTAATAAATCTTATATCGCAGCTTTTTCAAAATGCCTGTATTGCATATATACATAAATGATAACAACATAACATGTTCAGAAGTGAATTAATGTCAAACTATATTCAAACAAATATATAAGAAAAGACATCATAAGATAAATGATCTATTCCTCATTTGAAACTCAAATAAAACAAATAAGATAAAAGTAACATATATATGTTTACTTTGTTCATTTGAGAAATAACTCTTGGTCCGGCCTTTTCTTTTCAGAAAACTTTAAGAGTACATAAGTGCAACATAAGTAAAGTCTTCTTTTCAAAATTTCAGGACCCCTTCTTAAAATACATGAAGGGGTTTAAATATAAAAATAATAAGTCTTAAAATAGTCATTACAATAAAAACTGAGGAGGTTTCAAACAACCTTCCTTAAAGTAAGTAAAAGTAAAACATAAATAGAAACTAAAGGGGTGAATTGTCGAAGGAATGTCCTGTTGTCCCTTCTTCCATTTGATCCTTAAGTTGAAGAATATTAAGCATAGGCTTAACCTCTGGAAGTTGGCCTGGCCTAATTCATAGGTGTCCAGTAAAAACAACATCAGATAGTGGAGGTAGCATGTATGAGGACGTATCTGTAAGAAAACAAAGCATAAGCCGCTGGTTGTGAGGCTTCACTAGATATCTCCAGTATTTTTCCCAATCCAAATTTTCACTCTTCATAATATGCACCTCTTTTACTTTTGACACTTCTTGCCACTATCTTATTAAGTATTTTACTAAAGGTAATGCACTAGGATGACATTTGTCAATAATATTTGCTGCGATAAGGTTCTGGCTAACAATTTTCACAATGCTTGTGGCGATGTATTTCACTCTGCAAATTGTTCTTTCTAATTTTTTTAATTGTATATCCAAATCTATGAACAATATCTCTTTATTTGAGTCTTCAATTCTGGGTAGATTGGCCTTTTGGCCATCATCATTGTTATCACTCCACCATATTTCCAAGGTTGAAGAAGGAATCCCAACAAAGGTAACCACAAACCAAGATTTTGACTTGGTAGCTAGCCCTACCAATTCGGAGATGGCTCTCTCCAAAAGGTCACAGCCTGAAGGGCTGGAGGAATTATGGTTTTTAGGCTAGATATTAGTGCAGGGGTTGCTTGGATTTGATTTGGTTGGGTTTCACTAGATGAATAAATTAGGTCAAGGGAGCTAGGTCAGGGAAAATGAGATAGGGTTGCAGGGATTCAATGGGGCAAGGTAGGCATAAGGCTTACCAATTAAATATTATTGTGATGAGATGGTTTTGAGATTGAGGAGAAGCTAGGAAGAGCATGAGATATGTGTTCTTCCTAAACAAAGGAAAATGGAAAAACTATGATCAATTCCCCAAAACAGAGCATGAGAAAAGCATGTCTTATGATTATTAAAATTGAAAGAGATAATACCATAGAGATGAAGTGAAAATGAATAAAATATATTATAACATATGAAATTGAAGAAAAAACAATGATAAAAATCATACCACAAGTATCCCAAAAAATAACTACAACTCTTCTTTATTAACTGGCCAAACTGAGTACAATAGTTCCTTGATCAACAAGCTATCATCCAAACTGATTCCAACCCTTTCTTAGTGTGAGTAAATGGGCTAAATAGACATCAAACAAGCTTCAATCATACTTAGGGGTCGAATCCATGAGGTGAGGAAGAGATCCACTAATTTCTGAACTGAAAGCTAAAGTGTAGGATGGTCCAAGTGAGTCACTCCTCATTACACTCAAAATGATTCATCTTGATTAAAGGATAGCTTTACCTAATGTATCTACCCCTAGGTAACTTATTTTTGACATAATTACATTAACCATGATGAATTACATTAATATAAAAATTATTTTTTGAGATAAAATCAAAATTTTCAATGAAAAGCCAAAAATATCAGCAAACTGTCATATGCGCCATTTTCCTATCATATGCGCAGCGCCTTAAGGTTGTGTGCCCTCCATGTTCAAGGCATTTTTTGACTGACCTACAAGTGTCGAAATTAGGCCCAAGATGACTTACTGGGAAGCTTGTGAAGTCCTCTTTCTGAAAATTCCTTCATCTCTCAAAATGATGCTGATTTGACCCCTTAAAATTGCAATCTCCCAAGACTACTTTGTGCTCATCGCCTAGGCAAAAATATGGGTAGAAACATGATTTTTTGGTGGTTTTTTTCCCTTTTGACTAACCAGTTTTCCTAAAAAACCTTAGAAAATGTACAGGGTGCATGTATTCATCATTATAAACCCAATGGTGGTGACTTTTTTCCCAAAAAATGTCCCTATCATTTGCACAACTCTTAGGGCGCTGCACATATGACAAATTTTCTAATATTTCCTTATTCAGAAAAACATAGTCAAACTCAGAATTCGAAAAAAAGTTTGAATATGCCTCAAAATTTTGTATAATAGCTGATGATGATGTGTCTAGGCTTGGAGGGAAGCCTCAACAAGAATGTCCAATTTCTTCTTCTCCTCCATGGTCAAATTTTCAATTTTTGCATTGGCACTTTTGAGCTTGGCCAATGCAATTTTCTCCTTTAGTGCATGGTGTTTGACTTTCTTCCTCAATAGGTCATTATCCTTGTTTTCCTTTTCTAGCATAGTCTCCAAGTGCTGATTGGCTCTATGAAGCCATGGATCCCTATTTTCATTGATCATTATAGCAAGTTTCTCATTTAGGGTTAGCTGATCAGCAAGCTCAACCTCCCTTTGCCTCTCTAGAGCTAGAGCTCTTTTCAACCCTCTAGTTATAGGTTTCTTCCTTGGTGCTTGTTCCTCTTCATCATAAAGTAAGCCATACTTATCAAGTGTTTCATCTAGCATGGATTTGGCCTTTTCTACCCCCTTCTGAGCAGTGACATACTTGACCTCATCAATGATCTGTTTAGTCTTCAATTGCTCATTTTCTTGATCAAGGAAGTGTATGACATATATGGCCCTATCAAGATTTGTATGGAGCTCACTAATATTAGCATCCTTCCCTTTGATGGCTGCTTTGGTTATTTTGTCATTTTCATCCTCATCTAGGTCAACAAGCTGAAATTCCTGCTCTGTTTCATGAGTGTCCTCCTCATCATGAATGACTGGCTCAATGAACTTCTCTTTGCCTTTGATCACCTGATTTTTTGATGTAGAATGCATGGCCCCTTCCACTATATGTGGAGAAAACACATGCCTGAAGCTTCTCTAGTAGGTTTTTGGCAATGGATCAACTTCAACCATGCTAGCCCACTTAGGCTCAATATCCTCCATGCTGCTAGGTGACCCAATGTCATGATGAGATGGAGATGAAGGAGGTGAAGGGGACTGATCTGATTATGATGAGTGCGCTATGGGTTGAGATGGAGGGATAAAAGTGGATGGCTTGGATGATGAAGGGACATTTTGTGCATGATGGGTAGGAGGGTCTCTGAATATATCATGGGCTATGAAGGTATCCCATGCAATGTTTAATTGATTGAGATGGTGAAGGACTATGATCTTAATGAGGGAATGATGGAATATAATTTTCATTTGATGTCCATATTCCCTTTTATGGACAATGAATGCCATCTTATATATGCTTCAGAAAAGGTGGTAGGGTATGTTCATCATCTTTACCTTAGTGAAATGCATCAAGAGGCGGATGTGATAAGTATAAAGCCTTGAAAATATAGCCTCACATGAAAATTATTTCATGATTATATTCATCATCGGTGCATATCTCTCTTGGAGGTGGGAAAAAGGAAAGAACCTATTTGTCTCATTCTTATACCTTGGTTTCAGGAAGGGCTCATAGTAGTTTTCCTCCAAATCACTCTTTTGAACCACTTCTCCCCAACATTCAGGATCCCGGTGGCAGGTGAAATGATGGCAGTTGAGACAGTAAAGAAGACTCCAACTAAAGTGACTTGGTTTTTGTGGAGGTTGGATATGAAGAGCCTGGTCAACATGTGATGGTGCTGAACCCTCTGAATTTGTTCACAAAAATCATAACAACCAACATATTTGAAACACGTTACTCTCATTGCATAAGCCAAAATTTCCCTTGTGTTGGTAGGTTCAAGTTTGATTATCCTGCCCCCTTTATGTGGCTTTGTAGCCTCGGTTTCCTCTTCCTCACTATATGTTCTGTTATGCTCTTCTTCTGCTGCCATGGTGTTTTTATGTCCAAAACCCTAGGGAAGTATATGATAGTATGGAAGGTGAATTTTGGGGATAGGAAATGGGGAAAGGGAAAAGGAGTGATAGTGTTATGGGAATTGGGATGGGGAATTAGGAATTGGGAGCCTAGGTAAAAGTAGCACCTAGGGCTTAGGGTTTTGTGATTAGAAACTTAGCGAAGGGGATTGTAATAAACTGGATTTGGGAATGAGTATTTGCAATGTGGGAAGGGTATGAGAGTGTAAGTGAAATGGGATTTACGAGTTATGAGTGTTAGGGGGAAATGCCAGTGTTTTGAATAGTTAAAACACCAAATTCTTCAGCAAATTACACAAGACCAAACAAATAAACTTGAAGGAGGTAAATGATGATGGAAGACACCTTTACTCACTTGATGGAGGCTTAACTAATTGTTGTAGAAGTTCTGGAGGTGGTTTGGCACAATTTGGATGATTTTATGGCTTTCTGGACATATGTGCAACATCTTAAGGATATGCGCAATGCCTTAAGGCTGTGTGCAACACCTTCAGCCTGTGCGCAACACCTTCAGGATATGTGCAACGGCTTTAGCCTGTGCGCTCTCTACTAAGTTTTTCTCCAATTTTTCCCAGAAAGTCGAAAATTCACTCTCCTCAAGTGTTTGCTTGATAGAATAAAAGGAAAATAATTTCAAATTGATGTCTAAGAGTCTTTAATACTTGAGTGAATTTTGATTTAGATCAAAAACCCACTTTTCCTATGTTTCTTTTCACTTTTTGAAAGCATGTTGAATATCCTTTTTTCTTTGAATTTTCTTCTTTGCAGGATGAAGTTGCTAGAGTTGGGAACTTTTCACTTTGATTTGGTGGTCTTAAATTTGGCATATGAAGTTGGAGTTGGCAGCTTTTGGAGAGTAACTTATTACATATAGAGAGCATAAAATTACATTAAAAAAAATTAAAATTAAAATTCTGTTTTTGAATAAAATTACATTTGAGTACGAAAATCATACTTGAAACCACAATTACAACTTTAAAAATATCATATTTACATGTTGATAATATTATGTAGATGATAATGAAATGTTTATTAAGTCACTCTCACACCTTTTTCTAACCTTATTGAGATGAAATGGTTCATTTTTGGACCTTTAACAATGAAACCTAATGACCTAATGGGACCTTGAATGACCTGACTCCATGGTTGACTTTGAATGACATAAGACATAGTGAAATGAGATTTTCAAAAGTGTTTTAATTCTCAGCAAGACATGAAGGTGGGCCAGCAAATGTGAAATTTTGAGGAAGAGTGAGGTTTTATGACTAGGGATACCATCAGTGAATCAATTTTTTGCATGACCTAATGGAATGATAAAAAAAATTCTGAGTGGGACTCCTAAAATGAATATGAAAAGAGAAATTTTGATCAGTGATGGCAGAATGCATATTCTGACACTAACAAGCAGAATCCTGCCAAGTGAAAAATTGGGAGACCTTATCATCCATGTCATCGAAAATAATCCTCATATTAGCAATGTGATTCACAAGTGAATCACTCCGTTCACATAATTCAAGGATGCTTGTTAATTTATGACAAAAGACAACCTATTGTTGTGCCAATAACATGTTTAATTCTAAGCCTTCTTTCTTTAACTCATCAATATTTGTGATATCTTTCCTTTTCTCAATAGAAAGTTGTAATTGATGAATTAGAGTATCTTTAGAATTAATTTCACTTTGATGCTGAATTTTCAGTTGGTGCAGGTTCTCTTGAAGCTGTGCGATCTGTACCTATAACTGCTTATCAATACTTTGATTTTCTGCTTGTAACTCTGATTCAAGTTGGATGATATTTTCATCCTTTTGTTTCATGAGTTGACAAATTTCTGATACTCTGTCAATGGTTGTAGAAGCATAAGCTCTTGCAAACTGTGATAAGAGAGTTAGATCCTATGAAGGATATGACTGTGTGTCTTTCCAAACAATGTCCATTGACATATCTTCTTGAATAAGGGTATGGGATTTCTCTGTTCTTCTTCTTTTCTTCTGCCTGCTAAAAACTACCTTGTGCTTAGGATTATAAAAAATGTCCAAGGGAGGAATCCCTTGAATGTTAAGAACAATCTCAGAGGTTGGGAAGGCTAGGATGTATTCCATTCTTTCTGTGCTTACTACTTTGTCAGAGGGCCCAATAGTAAACAAGTCCTGACTTGTAGTAGGAGGAGTTTGTACAGTTTGTTGTTGGTCAATAGTCGTATCTCTTTGTTCTTCCTAGAGTTTGAGGTCAAAATATTTCCAAACATCCTTTAGATTGCTGGGGAAATCTAGATATATTGTTTGAAATTCAACTGATTTATCTTGATCTATTGTATTAAGGACTTTAGTATCCTTAATTGTTGATTCACTTACTTTCTGAGCCATGGTTTGAGAAACATCCAAAATTTTGAGTGGAATTGTCTCCAGTCTCTTATTTTTGTATTGCTAAAACTTTAATAATTTTTGTGGGTGGAGACGTAAAGTTGCCAACTTTTTAACTGCAACATAGCTATCAACAGACTCAAATAAGTCATCAAAATCATCATATTCGTGCACAAAGGGTGTGATTTTCACTTGTGTAGTGAAATTATTGGCGACTTTAAGTGGATCATACTGCTTGTTTGGAATTGTAAATATTTTCAAATACTCAATCTGAACAATTTCCACAATAGCATGTTTGTAGTTTTCCAATCCATAAACATCACAAATAATTGGAAAAAATGCTATAATTATTTCTTGGCATCTTTCAAAAATCTGGTCAGGCCATTTCCAATAGTTTGATATGCAACTTCTCTCATGATAAGTTTGTCAGGAACATACAAGGGTAAGACAAGTGGTTGAGGTAAGCTCCCAAATAATTGTACATAGGTGAATGCCTCTTCACCAAACCATTTTCCTATAGAAGAAAAGTCTGCTTGGGCCTCTTTCGAAATTCTGGGGGCTTTCTCATTAAAAACAACTTGAAAAAGAGGTAAAATAACTCCATGATTTTTTTTGTAAAAATTATTTTCATATTTAGATTCCCACATAATACTATGAACTATATGAATGGGAACAATATCTTGGGTAGTCCATTTCGAGCCCATGGCTGGAAAATATGAGATAAAACATACAACATCCATAATATATCCACTCATATAAAATGGATGGAATTTTTTAGAAGAGATAGAATGGTTCTTTATATATTCTAAAATATGAGTGGAAATATTATTTGACAGAATATTTCCCCAATCCATAACAAGCATCTGTTGTTGCTTCCATAAGGGGAATCCATTCTACTGTAAATCGAGTTGTGTCTCACTAACCAAAATTTCTAGACATAATAGCAAAGATATAACAATAGGGAATTGCAAGAGATTCAATAGAATACATACCCTTTTCATCGTTCTTGTGTTTGTTAGGATTGCTCCTCCATTGCTTTATTAGCGTTGATTTGAGTTCATTTTCCTTGGCGAACTATGCCAAGAATTCCTTATCATAAATCTTATCAAGGTCTGGAATATGGTACATCTGTTTCAGGTCTTCATCTTTTAAAGGAACCAATCATTTTTCCTCTGCTGGTAAGGAATGTATTATCCCCGATATTAAGATTGTCGATAATCCACCTTACCATATCAGTATATGGTAATATTTTGAGCCGTGTTGCAATTCAATGAAGAAAAGAATTAGCTACATCTCCAATTGTAGCTTCAAAAGAATTTGGGGCATCAACAATTGTTTTTCTTTGGATTTTCGAGGTTTTTTTTGTCTTCAAGTAGCTTATACATAGATTCCCATAGAGAGGATCCACTTTCAGGTCCACAAGTCGTATATGTAAATAAAAGAAACATCTTTTTTCTCTCGGATGTAGTAGGCTTAGGATTAACATGACTCATATGCTTCTTTGATTTCTTGAGAGCCTTAAACATTTTCAAAGAATTTTTCTTACTCAAACTTGCTTGAAAATAAGTAAGAAAGAATAAGCGGAAATAGGGATCCTTTTAGTTTTACAATACACATAGATACCATAGTAATATAAAAATTTCAAATGTATGAGACTTCACATGTTGATGGGATATGAATTGAATGTTTGTTGTAGAAAAATGATTATGGAGGTATGGGCGAGAAAATCGTTAATTTATGACATTGATAACTGATATGGGTTATCATGCATGTATAATCATTTTTGAATTAAAACCAGATCTATCGCGTTACATCGTGGCTCGTCTGAAATATCTTCATTAAATGCTAATGAGCTTAGCTTTTCTGCTGATTGCGACATCACAATCGCAATACCGGTGAAAGTTGGTAGTATGCAACATGTGTGAGTTGAACAAGAGTGCGATGTGCGATGTGCGATATGATTTATCGCATCAGTGAATATGATCAGTAACAACAAGAACGATTAAGCTTTGTGAGAGTGCGATGTGATATAATTTATCTCATCGAGGAATATAAGTGGTAACAAATAATACTATCACGTAAAAATGCGATTTACGAAATGCGATAGCTTACATTGCAGAAGTAGGTCCCATGGGTATTACTTATAGGATTTACTTGAAAATATGGCTTTTTTCATCTAAAAACGTTTTGATTACATTCATCAAATCACAAAAATGTTTCAATTGATTATTTTATAATTATATACGCTTTGCAATGATTTTGCGATTCCGATGAGGTGATTTATCTCTGCGTAAGTATTTAGAAAGCAAAATTTTTAAAGTTTTCATCCCTTTTTTATCCATATTCCTATCAAAATAAATACTCTAAGGGTTTTATTTTCTTTAACTCTAAAAATTAAAAGGGTCCCCATCATTTTCTAAGGTAACTATTGCTTAAAATATTGGGGGTTGTTGTTTTACACAACAATACCATAGTCCAAAGTCTATAGTCCCTTTCAATTAACTGAATATCCTCTTTGTTGCTAATATATGACTCTGTTTAGGTGTTGATTGATATCTTGCCACTAATCCAACTGCCAAAATTATATTCGGTCTAGAGGCTGTTAGATATAAAAAAATTCCAATCATAGATATGTAAAGCTTCTGATCAACATTAGGTGATTCATCATCTACACATAACTTGCATCCAATTGCCATGGTGTTGAGAAAGGTTTACAATCTTCCATTTGGAAGTTTTTCAACATATATTTTAGGTATTTCTCTTGGGAAATGAACTTGCCTCCTAACTTTTGTAGGATTTGCAACCGTAGATAAAAGGTAAGTTCTCCAATAATTGACATTTCGAATTTAGACTTCATCTCTTCAACAAACCATTTTAATAGATGATTTTTACTGCTGCCAAACATAATATCATCTACATACACAACCACAATTAGAAATTCACATCCATTAGCCTTTATGTACAAATTATTTTCAACTCCTCTTCTCTTGAAGTCCTATTTTTGAAGGTACTTGTCCAACCTAGAGTGCCATTCCCGTGGTGCTTGTTTAAGTCCATACAATTCCTTCTTTAGCCTGCAAACATAGTTAGGATTATTTGATAATAAAAATACTTTAGGTTGTTCCATATAGAGCTCTTCCTCAAGTTATCCATTCAATAAAGCAAATTTCACATCCATTTGGTGTATTTTTAAGTCATTATAACAAGAAAATGGCAAAAACATCCTGATTGCTTCCAATCTTTCCACTAGTGAAAAAAATTCTTCATAGTTAAGAACTTCTACTTGTGAGTAACCCTTGCACACTAGTCTAGATTTGTTTATAAAAAATTTCCCCTGTTCATTCATATTGTTTTTGGATACCCATTTTTTTCAATGACATTCTTTCTATCCAGTCTTGGTGTCAGTTCTCAAGTCCCGTTCTTTTCAGTTTGGTTTAACTCCTCATTCTTAACATCTATCCAATTTTTTCCTTTACTTGCTTCATCAAAGGTCTTTGGTTCAATTTGTGACAACATAGCAATATGAGCTTGGTCTGATTTCTCTACAAGTTGTCTTCTTGTTTGCACTCCACTTTTGTCTCCAACCATTTTACTTTCAGGGTGATTCTTTTGTGTGTGTCTTAATGTGCATTTTGAATGAGTCTATGTATTTTCTAATTCTTCACCTTGTACTTCATTTTCTTCACTATCATGATGATGATATGGGAGATTGATAAAAACTATGCTCTTGCTTTTATCAGGTAGTTCTTCATCAAATTTTACATCTATGCATCCCAAAATCTTATGTATTATTTTATTATAACACTTGTATCCCTTACTTTTTGATGAATATCCCAAAAATATTCCATCATCTAATCAAGCATCAAAATTTCCTAGCTTCTCATCATTATTTTTGATATAACATTTACTTCCAAATACTTTAAAATGTTTGATTGAAGTTGGCTTACCATGCCACAGTTCATATGGTGTTTTGTCACAATTCGGTATGAGGTGTGCCTTATTGAGAATATGCACTGTTATGTGCACTGCTTCTACCCAATATGTTTGAGTAATGTTTCTTTCTTGCATCATGGCTCCAACCATTTTCTGAAAAATCTGTTCTATCTCTCTGCAACTCCATTCTGTTGTGGTATGCCTACAATAATATACTACCTTTTTATGCCAAGTTCATCACACAAGTCTGCAAACTCATCTGAAGTAAATTCACCTCGTCTATCTGACCTTATGCACTTTATCTTGCACCATGTTTGACTTTATGCTAATGATTATAATATTTTTAACTTCTAAAATGCTTCTGACTTATTTATAAGGAAAGCTACCCATGTCAATCTAGAATAGTCATCAACTATCAACATGAAATTTTTTTTTCCTCTTGGTGCTTCTGTTCTAGAAGGACTACATAAGTCCATATGTACTAACTGCAAAGGCTTATTACTTGACAACTTGTCCTTGAATTTGAATGAAGTCCGAGTTTTTTTTTCCCATTTGACATGATTTGCAGGTAGTATTTTGAGGCTTATTTATCTTTGGTAGGTCTCTGACTGCTCTCTTCTTACTGAGCTTGATGATGTGATCAAAATTAATATTCCCCAATCTCATATGGCACAGTCAAGATTCATCTTGTTTGCTGAAGTAGCTCTCTTCATTATCTTCCTTCAAAATGTATACATTATTCTTTGTTCGAACTCCTTTAGCCATAATCTTCCCAATAGTTTTTAACCTGATTTCACAGTCTTGAGCTCTGAAGAGAACATCACAACCTTTGCCACACATCTGGCTCATAATAAACAAACTATGTTTCAAATCATATACAAATAGTACATCTTGAGCCTTTCCTCTTGCATTATTCAGAATAACTATACCATTTCCTTTAATTCTTCATGCTTCATCATTTCCAAATGTGACATTTATAGTTTTATTTTCATCTAGGGATACAAAATTTATTTTATCTCCTGTCATATGTATAGAGCATCCATTTTCCACGTACCATTTATTGTTTTGATCTTGAGAATATAGAACTAGGGCATACTTATCATCTTTCTTCTCTTCCTTCTTTCTCCACTGCATGGATTCGTTTATTCTGCAATTGTTCTGAGATGGTAATCTATCATTTTTAAGCTGATATTCATATGACTTGTGCCCAAATTTATGACAATGGAAACACTCAGTGTTATCAAAGATAGGAGAAAATGGATTTTTGTCCATATTTATGTTTGCTTTGATGTTTGTGAATCTATTGTTAGCCTCACTTCTCTTAATATTCCTAAAATAATTTCTTCTTACATAAGCTCTATAATTTATGGCTTTATGTCCAAATTTTTTTACAGCAGTAACATTACCCATAGAAAAAACTTATGTACCTGTTAGTGGATGACATATGTGGATATAACCATTTTGACATTTGATAATCTTGTCTCCTAAAGAAGTATGGTCTCCAATAGTTTTTTGTTTAATTGTCCACTCTTTTTGTCTGCATCACTTTGATGGTAGTGTTTCTTTGTTGTTGCTCATTTGATGTTGAAGTGTTGCTCAAATTTTGTTTCTCAGATTTATGTGAACTCTCATTGTCTCCCTTGACAACTTTTACAAAAGTAATTGTCTTTTTGTCCTCTTTCTTAGTTTTACTGGATTCTCCTTCATAGCCTAACCCAAACTTCATGAGTGGAAACCTCTGAGCATTCAATATCACTTCTAGTTTTTCAAATCCTTTTATATGTTGAATATTCATGATTAAATCATTTTGTTCCTTTTCTAGCATTTTCTTCAGGGTTACCACCTCTTCTTCCAATCTTTCACGCTCCTGAATTTTCTCTTTTATTTGTTGCAACATAATATCTTACACGTTCTTCGATTCTTCAAGTTCAACCTTCAACTTGATAATTTCATTTGAATTTGATTCTTCTTTTACATATTTCAATAAAATCTCTTTCTGCTTCTTATTCTTTTGTTTAAGTCTATACTTTTCCTCCAGGGCACTAATTAACTCCCCCTCAAGGTCTACCTCACCTTCATATTTGTCTTCATATTCCTTGCATTATTTTTCGAAATCTTCTATGGCCATAAACATGAATTCGCCTGTACCATCTTCACTAGAGGATCCAATAGAGATTTCAGGTTCACTACTATCTTCTTGAACATAAAATCTTTTCTAGTTAAAATTTTCCCCTTTTTGCATTTTATTAGACTTATTCTGTTCTTTCCCTCTAGACTGATTTTATTCTTTATTTTAAGGAAATTTGGTGGCTTGATGCCCCACTCTTCCACAATTAAAACATTTAAATGGGAGTTTTCCTTTATACTTACATGTACCCTTCTTCAATCTTCTGACAAATTTCACCTCTTTTTCATCATAGTCTAAACATGAACATTCCTTGTATTCTGTAGGTTTGACTGCCTTAAAGGTTGCATCTCTAGTAGTTGAATTTTCTTTTGAAATTATCATCTCATATGTTGTCAAGGAACCAAGTAGTTTATCCCTGTTTAGAGTCTCAAAGTTCGTTGTCTCTTCTATAGAAAAAATCTTAGGATTAAACTTTGAAGGTAATGACCTCAATATTTTTTGAACTATTACACTTTCTTTGATTGTCTCTTCTAGACCCATCATGAAAATAACAACTACATCTACTCTTAGAAAAAACTTAGAAATATCTTCATCTTCATTCATTTTTAATTTCTCAAACTACATTCTATATACTTGTAATTTGGATAGCTTTACTTTGTCATCTCCTTCATGGATATTTTTCAATTTATCCCAAATTTCTTTAGCTATTTTACAATGCATTACCTTAATAAATTTCAGTTCACTTAATCCACTAAGTGTATTCATTGCTTTTGAATTAGCTGTAAATTCCAGTTTTGCATCTTTGTCACTAGTTGTTTCCTTTGGCTCATCATACTCTACCATCACAACAACCTAGAATTTTACTCCAAGAGACATTAAATATGTCTTCATTCTTGCTTTCCAAAAGGAATAAATTGTACTAGTAAACATGGGGGCTTTATTTGTTGAACACCCTTCTTAACTAGCCATTCTACTGATTTAAGGCCTCCTTCGAGTTGTTAGACTGATACTGAAGGAAATTCGCTCTGATATCAATTGATGTATGTTTGAAAATTATTGAGGAGGGGGGGGGGGGTGAATCAGTAATTTAAAACTTAAAATTTTTCTCAACTTAAATTTATTCTTAGATAACTAATGACTTGTGTATAGGCTCAATTATTAATGGTTTCCTTTTGCAATTACTAGAGAGAGAGACATTTGCAGATATACTTATTCAAAATTAAAGAGCATTCACACAACATTCAAGCAATAACACATGAAGACACGAGATATAAGTGGAAACCCATAAGGGAGAAAACCATAATTTTTTGGCTGAAAGTGATGTGAAGGCAAGATCCTACTTCCCAATTACGTTAGGTATTTTTAGGCTTCAAGGATGCTCCAACTCCCACAAATTTTTCAGAAAGCTACAACCCTCAGGAGGCTCCTACCTCAATAGGATACACCATTTTCTTTATCAATCTTCAACTTGAAAGGAGGTTGCAATCTCCCAATCACAAAAACAAAGTCAAGTTTGTTGGTTACTTGATATCAATTTCTGCCCTCAAGTTTGCTTCTCATCTTCTCCACTTCTCTTCTTTAGTTTTGTTCCTTTTCTACTACTCTTCTCTTCTTCTCCTAACCAAAATGATACACATGGGCCCTCTCATACAAAATTCTTCACATCCAAAAGTTCTTTTCTCATTCAACAATGTATCTTTTATAAGCATAACTTATTGGTTGTTTGTATTCTATGCAGGATTGTGAAATGAGGAGTTATCTCCTGGTCTTATAAAGTTGTTCACGATCTTCCTCTTCATTTTCAAATATGAAAATCAGAAATTGGTAAAATAAAATAGAGTCGAAATAATATAGCTCAACAGTGATGATTGCAAGAGACAAATCTTTGAAAATTTTCCGTATTTGTATTGGCTACATTTTTCAAATTTGCACCATACATTTTTCTATTCAATGAAAGCACATATATTCTTTCTTAGGTCTCAGGATGTCATGTGCCATTTTCCAACATATTTAAAAATGTTTAGCATTTTCATTCCAATCAATCTTACAACAATTAAATTCAACATAAATTAATATTAACACAATCAACACCAATAAATTAGATCAACGAAATAAAGTTTCCTTAACATGAACATTTGACATCATTACCAACACAAATTCTTAGGAGGAGTTGCTTGTGTAGTGTTTAAACCCCTTCTTCGTTGCTGCTGCTAGCCCGCGCTACTAGCCCACACTCTGTTGGTGTGGCGCCGTAGCTGCTGCCCTCCAGTTGCTCGCTTCACACATGGCCCCTCCAGAGTCCTCCATGGAGGTGGCCTCTCCTCTGGATCAGGCCTAGGCCTTTTTTTCCCTAATAAAATCCTTAGCTCCTTCTCGCCCCAAGCCGACGATCTACAAATTTGTAAAGAAGCTCGATGGCATTCAAGAGGTAGCTCTTCCTCATTCTATTCCGCGCATGGCCGCGCTCTCTCTAGCCGAGAAGGGTCTCATTAGTCAATTTACCGGACTATGGCCCTCTCCGAAGACTGTTCAAAAATGGGTTGAGTGTAACTGGTGAGACAAAATCAATGGAAAAATCTCTATTCAGTTCTGTGGTAGAGGCTGCTTCACTTTTAATTTTGAAATGAAAGAGGACAAGGATATGATATTCAAGAATGGACCGTACTTTATGGACACCAGAAGCCTATACCTCAACAAATGGACGCTAGACTTTGACCTTGAACTCAATGTGCCAAACGCCATCCCAGTGTGGGTGCACCTTCCTCAACTTCCCTTGCACTGCTAGGGGGATGACTCCATCCAAGCTATTGGAAACACTGTAGGAAAGTTTATAGATAGGAGCGAGCCAAAAGAATACATGCAAACTTGTGCCAGGATCTGTGTCGAGGTGGATCTAGGTAAAGGCCTCCCTGAGGTGATAAAGATAAAATTTGACGAATGGACGCACATCCAACAACTTGACTATGAGCAAATCCCATTTAAATGCAATTTATGTCATGAATATGGCCACTTTTCTAACAGGTGTTCTAAAATTATTGATATTGAAAGCCCAGAGTCAGACACGTAATGGGAAAATGTAAAAAAGAAGAAGACCTCTTCTAACCCCACGAGCACCACCTTCATTGTGCCCCCTCCCAAATCTTATCCCCCATCCTCCTCCTCTTCTCAGCTCCCAGACTCTTCCCTGTTAGACTCAGTCTCGTCAGCCCTTCGTCAGCAATTAAAATTTCTCTTTTACATTTCGTTATTAGGGGTCTCATTTGTCCAGTTTGGTTGCATTCCGTTAAAAAAACATAAATTATCTGTCGGAAGGCTCTTTCCCTTATCTGCTAGCATGTGTATGACCGCTAAAAGTTCATCAAAACTTATCCAAAACAATGTCTTCAATCATTTATCATAAAAAAGACTTGAGAATGTTTCTTCTTCAAAACCTTGTTTTGAAGAAGAAAGCATTAAACTCGTAATTATTCAAGTTTTCCAGTTAAGGATGTTTCATGTGCAGCTTTCCTGAGCCACCAAACCTGCAAAAGAGTGAAAAAATACATCATCAGCAATCAGAGACAAAGCAAAATAAAGTTGAAAAGAAATGTCAAAGTTTCAAATATTGCAAAGAGGGTTCCAGATCGAAGATCAAAGTCTATCATACATATTATATTTCCATAATTGTCAATTCATTTGCATCCAAAAAATCCAAGTGAAAGAACGAATTGGTGAGTTGGAGAGCGAAAGTTTGTTTTTAGAACAGTTGAGTTGGAGCTGGAGGTGCGCGCTACCCATATAGGAGGCGCGCTACGCATATAACACCCCCAGCCCGTGTTAAATATCAAGTGCGCTACGCACTTACTGCGCGCTACGCGTTGGGTAGGTGCGCTACCCATGTAGTGACAGAGCCAAAAAAAATTTGCCATTGCGGCCGGATTCATACCAAATCGGCTCCATCAACTTGCAAGTTATTTGAATAGGCCAGGAAGCATTGATTTGACTGAAAATGAAATTCGCAACTGGCTGAAGGGTATTCGAGACAGTGGTTACAATGTTCTAGGCCTTGCAACAAGCATTGGAGATCATTTTTATGAATGCATGGATAGCGATGCTGTTTCTACTGCTTTACTTGAAATCTCCAAGCAATAGAGTTCAGACACGTTCGCCAGCTCATTCACATAGTTATAATACCTCTGGTAAAAAAATTTCCACCATTATTTTGGGAGTCCTGGCTAGGGAAATTTTTGCCTGCACTAATTGGGCATTGCCAGCGAGTTCTCTCTGTTTCTTGGACCAGCTTAAAAGTGAGGGAAGAGCGAAAGTTCCAGATTCTTGTGGTGACAGTTCTGCACTGGGTTAAAGGGCGGAGGTTATGGAAGAAAAGCTCCTAAGGGATTTCACTCGAGAGACTTGTGCTTTGTTGGCAGCATTGGATTCCCCTGGGCCAACAAAAGTCTCCCTTAAATAGAACAACTTGGACAGCTTGGCTGCATGGAATCATGTCCTGTTATTGACATGGAAAACAAATTTTCAGAGTCCTTGATAGGATTCTTATTTAAACATTCAAAATTGCTAGTTGTGCCCTCCAGATAAGTGTCAATGCATTCACATGGCCTGATAGTGAAGCGGTTGCAAAAGTTGTTAGCTTCTGTGGATCTGTTGTCATATTCGCAGTTTCGACAAGCAATTTTGAACTCCAAAACTTTGTGGCAAAATATTTATTTGAAGCAGTTATTCAAGGTTTAACTTTGGAGTCAAATGCAATGATCCATGCAGATCTTGTCAGCCTTCGTCGTGAGATTTTTGTTCACTTTTCCAACCGACATTCTGCACCAAGAGAAGTACTTCTATCGCTGCCTTTTGTTACACAATATTCTTTCAGTGCTTTTGAAACTGCTTTGTCCAAAGCATCTAGTGCAAAAGAGCAGAAAAGTCGATTCTTCAAAACGTGGTCTACGTTGATGTCAGTCATTGGAGTTCTCGCACGGATAACATGTATATCCTTGCATGTTATTAGTCATTAGCAGATGGAATTTCCCTTCCTTGTATATTTTAACTGTTGTAACATATTTGCTGCCTAAATGCGGTTGCGGTGATTTTCCTCATGTTTCCCATGCTGAAGCGGTGTATTGAAAGGTCAAACTGGCACATTTGTGACATGGTGGCAACAGCCTTGCCTGTACGCGATGTTTTCGATTCTACTTCTTTGGATTCGTGCTTTAGTTACTGCATAAAGATAAGACCGCTGGTTAGGCAACCAAAGGTGATCATGCGGATGAGTATTGGCAATTATGAATGGCATGAGCTTTTCCCACAAATAAATGGATATGTATGCGCTGATATTGGAGAAGATATTGCATTATTTTTATTAAAGATTAGTTCTTATTCAAAGGCAAAGTAAAGTCAAACCCAAATTAAACGCAGAATACCAACCATAAGCAGAGAAATAGGGTCGATTTGCCTATTTTTGACCTCAGTTGCATTTCAGATGGTCTACGCTACAGGTGTGCCTCCTCATGGGTTATCAAACAGATTTCAGGTGTAACGCAACCCTTCTTTTTGATTATTTGGTTATTGTTCTCAATCTTTAGCTTTCAGTTCATGAGCTGTTGTAACAGCTCCTCTGACTGTCGATCTGTTTTCTACAAATAGTCTTATTTATTATTGTAAATTCTTTGTAAGGGGAGAGAGTTCTGAGAGGTGCGTGGAGTAGAACAGAGAGATTTATTGTACAGTTGTTTGACAGAGATTAATTGAAGAGTACAGCTCTGATTTATAAGATTCCTGTGGCTTGAAATTTGGAATATGTTTTTCTCTGTTTCATATGTATCTTGTAATGTTTTTCATTTCATTCATAAATCGTTTTCAATTTGAATGTTTCTGAGTGAGAAGGGTAAAATTCAACTTACTGCTTTGCCCTGGAGAAGCATTCATGTTTTGTGTTTCTTCCTCTGTCTGAAAGGGATTCATACATTAATGCCCCTTTCAGCTTTCTTAACAGTCCTTCCATTTCATATAATTTCAGTTTGGATGCTTAAGCTCTTGCCTACCTTGCCTTATGGAGTAATCTGTGCCTTTGATTAAATCTCTGCTCTTGCTGTCTTTGCCCCATGCAGCCCAGAAAACCCATCATTTATAAAAAACCCCTTTCTTATCTATTTACTAGCCTAAAATAAATATCAGTGTTTCATTTAGGTCATCTCAGCCCCTTTGAAGACTTTTGCCGAGATAGACCCGGAGAGAGCCCTCTCCTGTCCTCGTAGGGCTAGCTACGAGGCAGAGCTTGGTTTGATGTTGCCTCAAGTTTCGCCTTCCTCAGCCTGAGGCAGATTCGAGCGCTAATATAGTGGCGACCATACTGGGGATAACAAAGTTCAGATCCGATTGCTGATGGTGGACAGCAGTCAGATATCGCAAGGCTGAAATCATTCACCTGGTGACTTCATTCACTGACAAATCCAGAAATCAATGCTTCATGGTGACTTCACTGCAGGGAGATCAGTAGCTGTCAGATTGTCAAGATGGACCGAATCACGAGAAGATATGCTCCCATGAGCCGAGATCACATCCCAGGTTTTCCGAATAAGATGCCCAAGGTAGATTGGTCAAGGAATCTGCCTACGTTTAACGATGATGGTAAGAAGGATGCTGCTTTGCATCTAGTTAGATTTCACATGCATATTCGCAAGTTAAAAGTGGATTTTCCTGAAGATTGCTTGATGAAGATATTCCTGGCCACTCTGGAAGGTGAAGCCCAATCTTGGTATGAAAATTTGCCGCTGGCCTGTATTTATTGTTTAAAGGATTTTCATGCCCTGTTCATTGAAAGATATCAAACATCTTATCCATCATTAAAATTAGTTCATGACTGTTGCAAACATGCTTCTACTTTTATTGAAAGCCTTGAGAAATATTATGAAGATGATAATTTCATGGATGATGAGATCATGGAGGCTCTGTATGAGAATCCATTTCAGCAATATGAAGAGAACCTAGAGGATACCCATCAAGATGATTAGGAAATTTTGCAGCAGAATCAAGATCAGCAGGTTGAAGAGTGCCATATGGCTCAAAATGATGAAAGGGAGAATGATATTTCAGATCTGCCCACAGAAGAAGACAACATGCAGATTGCAGATTGTGATAATGTCCAGTTAGTTGTTTCATATTCAGATCGTAATGACCAAGCATACCTTGTGCTGAATCCTGAAAAGGAGAGCTCTGCTGTTGAGATCATAGACAGAGTTTTGGATTCAGATGTTCATGAAAAACAGAATGGGATGTTTATGCAAGTAAGTGATAAATCTCCTTTCGATAACTCAGTAATAAATGATAGTTTGAATGCCTTGTCATATGAAGATAATTACTGTTTAAGCAGAAGAAAACAAAAGGTATTGTCTCCTTTGTCTGAAGATGAGATAGATCTACTTTTGAGAGGTCTTGTTACAGCCCAAGCTACAGCAGATTTGCAGTGCACGCATAGTCAGGAAATTGTGGGTGAAACTTCTTCTTCTTTTGAAAAAGATAACTTTCTTGTAATCAGTTGTGTAGATCAGCAAACAGATAATTTTTTCTTTCACAAAGATGATAAGGCTGTCATGTTTGATAATCTTGAAGATTGTTTTTTGTTTAAGAATGACCTAGATCATGAAGTTGAGGAGTATATGCCAGAATTTCTCATGGTCAAGGAACCTACAGCTAACACTCAGATGGCAGATACCTCTCTGTGCATTTCTATTCCTCAGAAATCAATTGTCCTTTCAGATCAGAATGGAATGAATACTTGTATTTTTGCAGCTGGATCTCCAGATAAGCCAGTGCTTCAGGATTTTCAAGACCCCTTCAGCATTCTTCTGCAAACATTAGAAAGGATAAATATTGCCTGGTTCATTATCATAAGCTTTGGTTTCAGTGGTTATTTTGAGTTGCCTACAGGTTCATCATTCTACCTGCTCAAGGAGAGTAAGAGCAGAAATTTGGGGTGTAGCCATCTGCTGGATTGGCTACATTGGAAGGCACATTACACATGATTGTATATATCACATCAGTATGCAGGTGGTTGCCATCGTGATTTGAAATCTTGATGGACTGTTGCCTTTTTCAAAAAGCTTTGTAAATACTTGTTCTAGCTAAGTCAGTCATGAGTTATTCATCGAGTCAGTTTGAGTCGATTTTCCAGTTAATAAGTTGAGTCATCAGTCTTTTGTCGTTTCTTCGAAATAATGATTCCATCGCCCAATGGATGTAGGCACTGTCTACTCTCCCAAAGATCTGAAGATTCTTGGCACCTCCAAGAAGCGGCAGCTGCCATCCCCATTGGAGCCAATGTTAGACTCAGTCTCGTCAGCCCTTCGTCAGCAATTAAAACTCTCTTTTTACCTTCATTACAAGAGTCCTCCACATGCAGTCTGGATTCATTCCATTAAAAAGCCTCATTATTTGTCAGAGGCTCTACTTTCCCTTGTCACTGTGTGTGTCTGACGCTAAAGTTGTAAAACTATCTAAAACAAATGTCTTCAGTCATTTATCATCAAGAGCCTTGGTCTAATGTTTCTTCTTCAAAACCTTGTTTTGAAGAAGAAAGCATTAAACTCGTAATTATTCAAGTTTTCCAGTTAAGGATGTTTCATGTGCAGCTTTCCTGAGCCACCAAACCTGCAAAGAGTGACAAAATACATCATCAGCAATCAGAGACAAAGCAAAATAAAGTTGAAAAGAAATGTCAAAGTTTCAAATATTGCAAAGAGGGTTCCAGATCGAAGATCAAAGTCTATCATACATATTATATTTCCATAATTTTCAATTCATTTGCATCCAGAAAATCCAAGTGAAAGAACGAATTGGTGAGTTGGAGAGCGAAAGTTTGTTTTTAGAACAATTGAGTTGGAGCTGGAGGTGCGCGCTACCCATACAGGAGGCGCGCTACCCATATAGGGCGCGCTACACATATAACACCCCCAGCCCGTGTTAAATATCAAGTGCGCTATGCACTTATTGCACACTACGTGTTGGGTAGGCGCGCTACCCATGTAGTGACAGAGCCAAAACAATTTTGCCATTGCGGCCGGATTCATACCAAATCGGCTCCATCAACTTGCAAGTTATTTGAATAGGCCAGGAAGCATTGATTTGACCGAAAATGAAATTCGCAACTGGCTAAAGGGTATTCAAGACAGTGGTTACAATGTTCTAGGCCTTGCAACAAGCATTGGAGATCATTTTTATGAATGCATGGATAGCGATGCTATTTCTACTGCTTTACTTGAAATCTCCAAGCAATGGAGTTCAGACACGTTCGCCAGCTCATTCACATAGTTATAATACCTTTGGTAAAAAATTGTCCACCATTATTTTGGGAGTCCTGGCTAGGGAAATTTTTGCCTGCACTAATTGGGCATTGCCAGCGAGTTCTCTCTGTTTCTTGGACCAGCCTTAAAAGTGAGGGAAGAGCGAAAGTTCCAGAATCTTGTGGTGACAGTTCTGCACTGGGTTAAAGGGCGGAGGTTATGGAAGAAAAGCTCCTAAGGGATTTCACTCGAGAGACTTGTGCTTTGTTGGCAGCATTGGCTTCCCCTGGGCCAACAAAAGTCTCCCTTCAACAGAACAACTTGGACAGCTTGGCTGCATGGAATCATGTCCTGTTATTGACACGGAAAACAAATTTTCAGAGTCCTTGATAGGATTCTTATTTAAACATGCAGAAATTGCTAGTTGTGCCCTCCAGATAAGTGTCAATGCATTCACATGGCCTGATAGTGAAGCGGTTGCAAAAGTTGTTAGCTTCTGTGGATCTGTTGTCATATTCGCAGTTTCGACAAGCAATTTTGAACTCCAAAACTTTGTGGCAAAATATTTATTTGAAGCAGTTATTCAAGGTTTAACTTTGGAGTCAAATGCAATGATCCATGCAGATCTTGTCAGCCTTTGTCGTGAGATTTTTGTTCACTTTTCCAACCGACATTCTGCACCAAGAGAATTACTTCTATCGCTGCCTTTTGTTACACAAGATTCTTTCAGTGCTTTTGAAACTGCTTTGTCCAAAGCATCTAGTGCAAAAGAGCATAAAAGTCGATTCTTCAAAACGTGGTCTACGTTGATGTCAGTCATTGGAGTTCTCGCACGGATAACATGTATATCCTTGCATGTTATTATTCATTAGCAGATGGAATTTCCCTTCCTTGTATATTTTAACTGTTGTAACATATTTGCTGCCTAAATGCGGTTGCGGTGATTTTCCTCATGTTTCCCATGCTGAAGCGGTGTATTGAAAGGTCAAACTGGCACATTTGTGACATGGTGGAAATAACCTTGCCTGTACGCGATGTTTTCGATTCTACTTCTTTGGATTCGTGCTTTAGTTACTGCATAAAGATAAGACCGCTGGTTAGGCAACCAAAGGTGATCATGCGGAGGAGTATTGGCAATTATGAATGGCATGAGCTTTTCCCACAAATAAATGGATATGTATGCACTGATATTGGAGAAGATATTGCGCTATTTTTATTAAATATTAGTTCTTATTCAAAGGAAAAGTAAAGTCAAACCCAAATTAAACGCAGAATACCAACCATAAGCAGAGAAATAGGGTCGATTTGCCTATTTTTTACCTCAGTTGCATTTCAGATGGTCTACGCTACAGGTGTGCCTCCTCATGGGTTATCAAACAGATTTCAGGTGTAACACAACCCTTCTTTTTGATTTTTTGGTTATTGTTCTCTATCTTTAGCTTTCAGTTCATGAGCTGTTGTAACAGCTCCTCTGACTGTCGATCTGTTTTCTACAGATAGTCTTATTTATTATTGTAAATTCTTTGTAAGGGGAGAGATTTCTGAGAGGTGCGTGGAGTAGAACAGAGAGCTTTATTGTACAGTTGTTTGACAGAGATTAATTGAAGAGTACAGCTCTGATTTATAAGATTCCTGTGGCTTGAAATTTGGCATATGTTTTTCTCTATTTCATATGTATCTTGTAATGTTTTTCATTTCATTCATAAATCGTTTTCAATTTGAATGTTTCTGAGTGAGAAGGGTAAAATTCAGCTTACTGCTTTGCTTTGGAGAAGCATTCATGTTTTGTGTTTCTTCCTCTGTTTGAAAGGGATTCATACATTAATGCCCCTTTCAGATTTCTTAACAGTCCTTCCATTTCATATAATTTCAGTTTGGATGCTTAAGCTCTTGCCTACCTTTCCTTATGGAGTAATCTGTGCCTTTGATTAAATCTCTGCTCTTGCTGTCTTTGCCCCATGCAGCCCAGAAAACCCATCATTTATCAAAAACCCCTTTCTTATCTATTTACTAGCCTAAAATAAATATCATTGTTTCATTTAGGTCATCTCAGCCCCTTTGAAGACTTTTGCCGAGATAGACCCGGAGAGAGCCCTCTCCTGTCCTCGTAGGGCTAGCTACGAGGCTGAGCTTGGTTTGATGTTGCCTCGAGTTTCGGCTTCCTCAGCCTGAGGCAGATTCGAGTGCTAACATTCCCAACAACTTGCTAATCCCCCTATACCTCCCTCCAATGCCTCTCTAGACTCCTCCAATCCCTTCTCCTCCCTAACCCCCACCGAAGATGACCCTCCCCTTATATCTATTCCCACCCAGCCTGCCTCTCCTCGCCCCTCCCCCATCAATATTGATCCCCCATCCTCCTCTTCTAATCTCTCCTCAACCTGAATCACAAGGTACTCTGTGAAAGAGAATGATGCAACTCAGGAAAACACAAAGAAAACTGATCCTGGAAGGAAATCATCAAAGCAACATTGAGACAAAAATTTTCAAAAGGACATAGCCCTTGGAACTCATAATCCCATTGAAACCTATATATTGGGGCAAAATAGGAAAGAGTCAGGACAAAAGGAGCAAGGAGGGAAGGCAGGTTCTCGCTTTGTTTTTCTGAAATGATGAAAGTCCTTTCATGGGACTACAGGGTTTTAGGTCACCCCTCCAAAATTTCAGCCCTAAGAGATCTAATAAATCAGGAAAATCTAAACATTATTCTTCTGTAGGAAACTAAGCAGGGAGATCTTGAGATGGAATCAATAATAGACAGAATGAAGCATCATGCGGGTACCCAAAGTGAATTTAGGGGTGCCTCAGGTGGGCTGGCCACCTTTTGGAATCAAAGCACTTGGAAGCAAAAGAACCCAACAAAAATGCAGAACTAGATCAAAGTGGTGTTGCAGAACAATAAAGAGAACAAGGAAATCATCATCTACAATGTATATGGCCCCAACCATTATAGGGATAAAGAGATCTGTTGGAGCACTCTTAAAGCAGACATAGATAATGAAGGCAGATACAACATCATCATAGAAGGTGATTTCAACTTAATCCTTCACGCAAATGGAAAAATGGGAGCTTGTTTTAATTCAGATCCCTCTAGAGACCAGCTAGAAATCATCATGCAAGATCACAATTTGGTCGATATTGCTCCAAAAAATCGCAGATATACTTGGAGCAATAGAAGGATATGAAAAGGGAAAATCATGGAGCGTCTTGACAGATTTCTTGTTTCTACCCCTCTCCTCTCTCATTACTCCATCGCCTCTTCCAATTTTCTCTCCTTCTCTGCCTCTGATCACTACCCCATAACCCTCTCTCTTGACAATCATGACTCTCTCGGCCCCATCCATTTCAAATACAGCCCTCTATGGAATGATATCCCAGAAGCAAGACAATTGGTTCACAATACTTGGGTGCAGCACATTGAGGGATCCCATTCTTTCATTTGGGAAACCAAATTAAAGAAGACCAAAATGGCCTTAAAGGATTGGGCCAAGCTGCACTATAAGGAACCGGACAAGATCAAAATTGAAATCAAAACTAAGCTGGACAATGTCCACATCAATATCGACTCTCAAGGGCCTAATCAAGAGAACTCCAAACATGAAAAATATATTTATTGGAAACTATACAAAATCAATAGGAAAGAAGAGGAGAAGTGGAGAATCAAATCCAGAAATTTGTGGCTTCAAGCAGGTGACAAGAACACCTCCTTTTTCTACAAACAAGCTATTGTTCACAAGTCTAGAAATAATATATCCTCCATCATTGACACGGAAGGTAAAATTCAGACATATCAAGATTTAATAAAAGCTGCTGCCACCATGCATTATAGAGATCTACTAATTGAAACAAAAGTGCTGAAATACTACTCTGATCTCTTAAAATATCTACCAAATATGATCACAAAGGAGATGAATAACACTTTCAATAAAGAGATAGATGAGGCAGAAATTCAGTGCGCAATTTGGTCCTTGCACCCTGACAAAGCACTGGGTCTAGACAGTTTCTTTATCAGTTTCTACAGGAATTATTGGGACCTAATAAAAAATGATTTGGTCAAAATGATACAATGGGTTCAAAGAAAGAAGAAAATTGAGGGCTATACTTATTCTACCTTCCTCGTCTTTATCCCCAAAGAAAATCGCCCCTCCTCTTTTTCTAGATTTAGACCAATCTCCCTCTATAACTCCTCTTACAAACTCATCACCAAAATCCTTGCCATGCGCCTCAAGCCCTTCCTCCACAACCTCATCTCGGAAAATCAAGGCGGATTTATCTCCCAAAGACAAATTTCTAACTCGATCCTCCTTGTCTAAGAAGCTATCCACTCAATTATTACTTGCAAAGAGAAAGGTTTTATCCTCAAGCTTGACTTAGCCAATTCCTTTGATAGGGTCAGACATTCCTTTCTTCTTTCTATCCTTCAAAAAATGGGCTTTGATTCAAATTTCATCGCCCTCATCAATTCTTGTATTTCAAATCCTTGGGTCTCCCCTCTTATTAATGGTAGGCCTACACCCTTCTTTCAGTCTTCCCATGGCCTCAGACAGGGTTTCCCTCTCTCTCCTACCTCTTTATCCTCATGGCTAAATCCGTCAATAGGGCCTTGGATCATATGCGACGAGTTGGCCTTATCACTAGTATTAAATTTGGCAACGGTGTCAAAAATACAAACCATTCGCAACTTGCAGATGAAACTCTCTTTATGGGTGGAGCAACCAACATAATTGCTCAAAGGTTCAAAACTATCCTGGACAAATTCATGCTTTACTCTAGAGGTCTGATCAATCTTCAAAAAATCTGCATTTATGGTTGGAATGTAACCAGTCAAACCATTCACAACATTGCACAAATATTTGGAGTCTCCTGCAATCTGAATTGAGATCACTTCACTTATTTGGGCATGCCTGTCAATGCCAGCCCTTTGAAGTCAGAAGTCTGGAACATTACCATAGACAAAATGAAGAGAAAAGTGCAGTAGTGGGGTTCTTCTTGGTTAAACCTTGCATGGCGCATTGTCCTCAAATCTGCCCTCTCATCTCTACCCCTATACCAATTCACTCTCATTCAAGCCCCTGCTTGCATTCATCATAAATTTGAAGCAATCCTAAGGCACTTTCTCTATCAGGGTGGCAAAAATGAGAAGAAAAAATACAATATTGTTAAGTGGAGGTAGATTACTCAAGATTATGAACATGGAGGGATTGGAATTCGCTCACCCGAGCTTCTAAGAAATGCTTTTGGTGGGAAGATCATGTAGAGGTTGATCAATGGACAACCATCATGGTGGAAAAGAGTTTTGGAATCCAAGTATCTCAACTCTCCCAGTCAGCATCTTCTTAACCAAGACATCCCAAACAGACCTTGCTCTAAAATCTGGGCCCTCTGCAAGAAAACCATTCTTTTTTAAACTCATAATCTCTCCAAAGTCCCAATTGGGGGCAGCTATATCAATATTGGGAAAGAAAAAATCATGGGACAAAAACCTTTCTTGGACAGGCCTACCACCCAACGCATTCTCTCCCATTTTCAAAGTCTGGGCCTAAGTATCTTAAGTCATTTTTCTAAATGGGATGATCATTCCCAAAATTGGATTGGATGGATTTTTCCCACTGTCTCTACTCACTTGGAAGTTGATCTTTCCAACCTTCAAATTCTGCTTCGTGGTGCTGCTCCCTTGCGAAAAGACAATATGGACAAATTTCGTTGGGATCCCTCTGGTTATGCATTCTCCATTAAAACTGCTTATGGAAAAATCTGCCATGACTACTACCCCTCTCCTTCTTAGCCAATTTGGTAAATGGTATGGAAATCGGAATCCATCCCCAAGATTAAGATCTTCATATGGACGTTGGTCAAAGGAAAAATCCTCACTTCATAAAATCTTAAAAAAAGGGGAGTGCATGGCCCATCCAGGTGCCCCAACTGCCAAGGGGCCGAAGATACATCGCATCACCTCTTCATCATGTGCCCATTTGTTGCTTGATGTTGGACTGATCTAACCTCTTCCTATTAGACTCACTGGGAACATAACAACACCATTTCAGAAGTGATTAAAACTTGGAGGAACAATTATCCATGGGGGAAAAAGAAAAGAAATCTGGAAAGAAGGGTCTGGGACACCTTGTCTTACGTGTTCATATGGAACATTTGGCTCTCTAGAAACAGAATTATCTTCAATGAAAAAGAGCCCTCATGTAGGAAGGTTTGTAGAAAATCTTGGAGCCTCACTCTCGAAACAATGGCTTCCAAAAACAACAACAAAATCAATATTAGTGAACTTCAAGTGGAAGAAAGGAACTTCCTTGGCAATATGCTAGACAAATCTGGCTTTCACAAGCCCCCATCTATTCAACCTCTCTGAAACGCCTCAAGTTGGAAGATTATTCTCGAAGACAAGGACTTTGCAGAATAGCTGGCCATTTTTTCAAGGCCCACACTCTTCTTTAACGGTGCTTCGAAATCGAATCCAGGCATTGCAGGTGCTGGAGGCATTATCAAAAATGAAAATGGTAGAATTCTTCTCTCTTTTGAATGGGGTCTCGGCTCACTCTCCAATAACAAAGCAGAAGCCTACGCCCTCCTCCAAGGCCTTCATCAGTTAAAAAAACACAAAATCTCAAATGCAATGGTTTTTGGGGACTCCTCTATCATCATGAACATGATGATCCATGAACATCCTGTAAGCAACGTAGATCTCCACCGAATAGTCAGCAGATGTCGCAGTATTTCAAAATACATGGAAGGCATATCCTTTCACCACATCCTCCGAAGGAATAACAAGGTCACATACTTTCTCGGTAATAAGGCTTGTGCCTGAACCTCTGGGAAAATATTTTTCAATAATGACTCATATATGATGCCCCTGCCATGATCTCATCTCAGGCGGATTACAAATTTCCTTGGATCCTCCCCTCTGAAAATTCTAAACTTTGTAGGCCCCTTTTTACCCCCTCCCTCCTCTCTCCCATGATCTTATCCCCTCGGGCCTACCTGTTGAACTCTTAGTTAAACTGAGAGGGGGGGGTGAATCAGTTTAACACATTCATAGATTTTTAAACCTTTTATTCAAACTAACACACATCTTCATTTCATGTCCAGCTTAATATGTAAGCAATCTTAGAATATGAGCAGCAAGTATCAATATAATAGAACAACAGACTTAATATGAGAGCAACAGGTATTAAGCAGATGATATAAATCAAATCAACACATAAACATCATGCACAGAGACACCAGATATAAGTGGAAACCCATAAAGGGAGAAAACCACATCTTATTATTGTTGTGATGCAAAGGCAAGCTCCAACTCCCTCTCACCACTGTTTTTCTGCAGGCACCAACCTACAGGAGGCTCCTACCTCAATTCTGCAAGCTACAACTTGCAAGGAAGCACCAACTCCCTTCAATTTTCTGCAGGCACCAACCTACAGGAGGCTTCAACCTCAGTCAGCTACAACTGACAGCTATCAAGCAATAACTTGATAGGGAAGCTCCAACTTCCTCAATTCAACAACCTAAATGCTTGCTGATTTACCTTAGATATCAGCTCTGTTCTGTAGCTTCTCTTTCTTTTCTTAATCTTCTCTGCTTTATTCTTCTATATTTTCTCTCTCTCCTTTTCTAACTCTTCTTGTGCATATCAATGTGATATATATATAGAGTTCATCACATGAATCTGTACATTCCTCAGGGAATTTGAAGTGAGTAGTCCTAACTTTTTGCATTCCACCTCCTCGTATCTTTTAACCAACTCATTGTAAATTATAGCAATATGTACAAATTTTCATGCTACAGTGGGATTTTGTCTTTTCCTTAGGATACTTGCCTTTGCATCACAAACAATAAAAAATAATTACATAATTTACATTCACATTCTTAATTACATATTTCAATATCACTCAGCTCCTCTTCTGAACTTTGGCTTTATTGGATTTTGTCTATTTCTACTACTGTTAAGACACTGTTCTGCATATTCATTGTTCTCTGTGTTTATTCACCTGTCCAACTCATTCCTGTACATTTCTTCAACTCTGCAATCTTTTTTTTCCTCTGTCAGGCCTCATACTTCCTCTTTTTGTGTGCATATATAATGAATACAACAAATTTGTACTCAATCCAACTGTCGATCTGGGAAAATTTGAATTAATGTGGAAACTTCATTTTCAAGGTTATAAACCCATACATATGAATTCATTCATATTTCAGTCATTACAATATTCCCAATCTGGGCAATCTCGTCACATTCCTTTATTCTATGCTGGCACATTTAAGTAAACAAGTCTGAGTATTTTTAATGTCTCAATTCACTGTATTTGGACCCCAAGGAGAAGTTGAGCTTAATGTAGTGTGGCTCTATCAGTGTTTCTCTTTTTTTACTTCCGCATGGCTCTTTTATTTTCTTTGCGAATTTTGTTTATCAGTTTTGGAGAAAATTGATAAATAAATACATTCAGTGGCTTTTATAATTCCCGGCTTATATATATATTTACCTCCAAACCTTTACAATCAAAGTTTATAATCCGTCGAAACTTTATATTAAACCCGACACTTTTTAAATAAATGACTTCACGTACTTGACATTATACATAATATATCAATGTGTATAATATATGCAAGTCTTCGCATATTCAAATATTTCACGCACAATATAATATCTCGATGTATATAATATGCGTCCACATGAATAAATCGACCTCCGTAACCTTGGTTAACTCTTTTAACATATTCCATCAACCCTTATATTAAGGTTATAATACGTCGAAACATAAATAAACCAATTCATTATACATATAACTCTGCCAGGCCCCACAGTTCAATCAAACGACCAATCGAATACACGTATAATACTTGGCTATCCTCCGCGCACCTCTATTAAAACTTCGGGCAGGTCCGACACGTGATCGCCATCTGATGTCAAGCCTTCAAATCAACGGTCTACACCTATTTCGCTCGGCGTCTTCGTACGATATATAACGCGTGATGGCGCACGTTAGACGGCGGTATTTGAACAGTGGCCTGGCCACGTGTCATGAAGTCTATGGAATCGCTGCAGATTTATCAAAACCACTTTCCGTATAATGGTGGTGCGATAGAAACCACCCTCCGTGTTAAACCACTGTTACTATTCCTTGGTCAAAGTTCTGCCTCTCTAGGTTCCAGTTCTTCGTTGCACTCAGGTTCCGTCCACACCGTTCCGTAATCTACAACTTTAATTATCATTGTATTTTTATGATTCGACTTTGCTCCATTCAATTATGTATATGTTGTCGACTAATGGTTCTGTCTTCTTCATACCGCGTATTTCAACACAGTCCTGCCATATATATAACACATAGTTCTCTATTCTTGGAATAACAGTAGTGATAACGCCTCTGTTGTCGTATTTTCTTCCTCTGCCTCTTCCTTTGCTCCTGTCTCTGCATCTGTTCATGTCTCTGCATCTAACACCTCCTTTGCCATCAATGACAACATTTCCAAGAGTCTCCCCTTTGGCATTGGTGTGATACATGCAGCCTACTCTGTTTGCTCCTCTTTCTGTGCTTGCTCTTCCTCTTTGTTTGCTTTTTGCTCTTTCTCTTGTTGCTTACTCTCCTCCCCCTTGTACTCAGCTGCTTAAAAAGGTTACTTCACCTTTCCTCTCTGGCAGAGTTATGTTTAGGCCCTCTTCCCGCTTCTTTGTACCTGCTTTGCTCCATAGTGATGTAAAGAGCACTTTGAGGATTATCCAAATTTGAATGTACAACGTAAATTGATCTGAGTTCTTTCACTTGTCGAGTTAAGGTGAAATAATAATAACCGTAGATTTTTGATGCTTGAATAATGTAGGTAACTCTAGGATAATAACTTGGTGTTCTTTTGCCTTAATCCTTTGATCCTGAGGACCTGATTCATGCTTTTCTTGCTGGCTGTTCTCCCCCTGGAATGATATTTTCGTTTTGTTCTCCCCTGAAATTGTGCTTTCTCTTTATATCAGAGGGTAGTATCTGCATATACTACCCCTAGTTTATTTCTCAAATATTGAAATGATTCTCTAGCAAGAGGTTTGGTAAATATATCAACGATCTGTTCTTTTGTTGGTACATATTCCAGCTTTACTATCTTCTGAGCCACTTGTTCTTGGAGGAAATGATATTTGATTGGGATATGTTTAGTTTTTGAGTGAAGTACAGGATTTTTAGATATACTTATAGTACTTGTATTATCACATTTGATTGAAATAGGTTCATCAATGCTTACCTTCATGTCTTGGTACCTTCATGTCTCGAAGTGTTTGCTTCATCCTGCCTTACATGACTTGTGCTGACATCTTTAACAACTGCTATGATGCCTTGTTGTATAGGGGAGATAGATCTTTGTTTCTTGCTTAACCATGCTACCAGACTTTCTCCTAGATAGAATGCACCTCCACTTGTACTCTTTCTGTCATCCACACAGTTGGCCCAATCTGCATTTGTGTATGCTATCAAGGTGAAGCTTTTGCCTTTAGGATACCAAAGTCCATATTGTGCTATTCCTTGTAGATATCTGAGTATTGTTTTTACTTCCAGAAGATGGTTTTGTTTAGGTGCTGCTTGATATCTGGCCACAAGTCCTACTGCTAGCATGATGTCTGGTCTTGATGTTGTTAGGTACAATAGAATTCCTATCATGGATCTGTAGAGTCTCTGATCTATATCAGCTGATCCATCATCAGAACATATCTTGCATCCCGTGATCATGGGAGTTGACATAGGTTTTCAGTCTTCCATTTTGAACTTTTTCAACATTTCCTTTAAGTATTTTTCTTGTGAGATGAATGTACATGTGTTCTTTTGCTGAATTTAAAGTCCTAAATAGAAATTGAGCTCTCTAATCATAGACATCTCAAACTCTGATTTCATCTCCTCAGCAAACCCTTTTGCTAGCTCATCTCTATTGCTTCCAAACATAATATCATCAACATATACTACAACAATCAGGAGTTCATTTTCATGGGCTTTTATGTATAGATTGTTGTCTACTCCTCCTCTGTTAAAGCCTTTTTTTTGTAAGTATTTATCCAGCCTTGAGTACCAAGCACAAGGAGCTTTTTTTAGTCCATATAGAGCCTTCTTTAGTCTGCATACATAGTCTTCTTTGTCATCGATAGAAGCTATGCAGTTTGTTTGTAAAACACTTCTTCTTCTAGATCTCGCTTAAGAAAATCGGTTTACATTAACCAAATGATATGCCTTGAAGTCTTGGTAGCATGAAAATACCGGGAACATTACGATAGCCTCCACGTGCGGCTACGAGGCAAATTTATCTTCATAATCAAGTCCTTCGACTTGTGAATATCCTTTGCAGACCAGCCTGGCTTTATTCCTGATTACTTGTCCTTGCTCATTAATTTTGTTTTTGAACACCCATTTTGAACCAATGATATTTTTCTCAAAAGGTCTAGGAACTAGTTCCCAGGTATTGTTCTTTTCAATTTGGTCCAATTCCTCGTTCATTGCTTTTACCCAAGACTTGTCCTTGCTGGCTTCTTCAAATTTATTTGGCTATATTTGTGACATGGCTTTGTATACATACTTCTTGATTTGTTATTAGTTTTTCCTTCTTATACGGACCCCTGCTTTCTTATCTCGATGATCTGTTCTTGAGGATGGTTCTTGAGTATATTCTGAGGGGTTTTTAAATTTCATTTCTGCATCTTCTGTTGTCTTGCTTGTTTCATCATCATTCTGGTCTTCCTCTTCATAGTTGTCTGATGGACTACAGCAGTCTATATTTCTTGAATTGTTTGGATGTTCTTCATCAAATCTCACATCAATACATTCAACTAATTTCCGAAGAGTCTTGTTGTAGCACGTGTACCCTTTACTTTTGGATGCATATCCTAGAAATATCCCTTCATCAGCTCTTGCATCAAATTTTCCAAGACTTTCATCATTATTCTTTATTTTCTTCTTGTACCAAAATCACGAAGTGTTTGATTGAAGAGTACGGCTTTCCTTCTGCGAGTTAAGTAGGGAGTCTTGTCACTGCTTGGCCTTAAATGAGCTTTTTTCAGGATATGCACGGTTGTGTGTACTACTTCTGCCTAGAAGGTTTGAGGAATATTACTCTCTTGCATCATGGCTCTGGCAATTTTTTGTACAAACCTGTTTTGTCTCTCTGCTGCTCCATTCTGTTGAGGTGTCCCTGCAATAGTAAATTGTTGCTTTAGCCCATATTCATTGCATAGGTTTGCAAAGTCATAATGCATGAGATTCTCTCTACATCCCGATCGATACATTTTAGCTTGCATGAGTTTGATTTTACGCTAATGCTTTGAATATCTTAAACTTTTCCAGTGCTTCTGATTTGTTCTTGAGAAAAGCAACCCATGTCATTCTGGAGAAATCATCTATTATCAGCATGAATTAGGATTCTCCACTTGGTGTCTTAGTTCTAGCAGGTCCACACAGATCCATGTGCACAAGATGGAGTGGTCTTCTTGTTGATAGCTTATCTTTGGATTTAAAGGATGTGCGAGTCTGTTTCCCCAATTGACAAGATTTGCATATGGTATTTGAAGGCCTTTTTATTTCTGGCATATCTCTGATAGCTTTCTTCTTGCTCAGTTTGATGATATGATCGAAGCTGAAATGTCCCAATCTCCTATGCCATAACCATGACTCCTCAAGTTTGCTAAGATGGAAGGCTTCATCTTCCTCTTTCACTATGTAAACATTACTCTCTGTTCTAACACCTTTGAGCAGAGTCTTTCCTGTTGTGCTTGATCTGAATTCACAATCTTGTGCTCTAAAGAGAACTTCACAGCCTTTGTCACACATCTGAATTACACTCAGTAAATTTTCTTTCAGCCCATCTACAAATAGTACATCTTGGGCCTTTCCTCTGCCATTTTCTATGCTGACTGACCCTTTTCCTTTTATTTTTCTTGATTTATCATTGCCAAAGGTAACACTGCCTGATTTCTTTTCATCAAGAGTTATAAACTTGCTTTTGTCTCCTGTCATGTGTTTAGAGCAGCCACTATCCAAATACCACTGACTTTTCAGATCTTGAGCAGTTAGAGCCAAGTCACATTTATTCATTTTCTTTATCCACTGGAGGCACGCTTTTGTTTGATATCTTTTGTGAGGTGATGAACTACATCTTCTGAGAGGACATTTGGGAGGCATATGTCCAACTTGATTTCATATACAACATTTGATTATAGTTTTTGTAGAATTGTGAGTATGAACAAAATTTCTTTGATTCCTAAACCTCCTTGAGGTGGTGAACATTAACCTTTGTCCATACTTTCTACACTCAATGATTTTATGACCAAATTCTTTACAATAAAAGCAGTAACCATAGAATATATTTGCATACCTGATGTAAGGTTGTCTCTTCCATTTTTTTTCTCGAGGCAGTCTCCTCAATGTTTGCATCTTTTGTTGGTTTGAATCACTCCTCCTTGCATGACAATATGCAGCAATGTGTCCCAGCTTGTGGCAGACATAACAGGTGGCATTCTTCATTGGAGGGAAGAATCTCCTTTGATGGCTTCCAAATTTTACATATTCAGGAGTCTGAGTATTTATTTCATTCTTTACTACTAGTGGTTTCTTCTGATCTCTGTCTTCCTTATTGTTGATTTCTTCTTTTGTAGGAATTGTTTGAGCTACTTCATCATTCTTCTTAGCTTTTAAAAAAATAATATTTTTGTTTTCCTTTTCTTTGCCTTTACTCGATTCTCCTTCATAGCCTATTCCTTTTTTTATCATTGGGGATCTTTGAACAACCAGAATTTCATTCAAATTACTAGAGTTTGTTTGAGAAGAGTTTATAAGCATTGTCCTTTGATCATTTTCTAGTTTCTTCCTGAGACATACTACTTCTTCTTCCAATTTCTCTTGTTCTCGGTTTTTATTCTTGATTTTCTGAAGTAACATGTCTTCTATCTTCTTGGCTTCTTCAAGTTCTACCTTTAGCTGCATGAGAACTTCTGAATTTTGTTCTTCTCTTACATACTTAATAAGAATGTCCTTTTGTTTTTTGCACTTCAGTTTGAGTCTGTTAATCTCTTCCAGAGCACTTCTTAGCTCCCCCTCAAGGTTGACTTCCCCTTCTTCTTATTCTTCTAGCAAGAGTCCTTCAAGATCTTCTATGGCCATTATTAAAAATTCATAGGTTCCCTCTTCTCCTGAGGATTCATCTGAGTCTTCAGATGTACTGCTGTCTTGTTGAGCATAGAAGGATTTTCTGCTGAATTTCTTTCCTTTCTGCTAGTTCTTTGATGTGTTTTTCTCTGATTCTTGAGCTTGATTTCTTACTTTCTTGTGAGGGCACTTAGCAGCATAGTGTCCCACTCTTCCACAGTTAAAGCATTTGAAGGGGAGTTTACCTTTGTATTTACCTGAGCCTCTATCCAATTTCTTGACAAACTTTGCCTCTTCTTCATCTGAGCAAGAGCATATGTATCCCTCTTCTTCTTTCTTCTTTTATGTTTTAAAGGTTGCTTCCCTTGTACTTGGCTTTTTCTGTGGGAGCCTCATTTCATAGGCTGTTAGATTTCCAAGCAATTGGTTCATGGTCAAGGTCTCCCAATCAGTTGTTTCTTCTATTGCAGACACCTTTGGATTAAACCTGGATGGAAGAGATCTTAGAATCTTTTGCACAATTATACCTTCTGGCATTTTTTCTCCAAGAGCTTTCATATTGGTTAATAATTTCTACAGCTTTTAGGAAGAAACTGGCAATGTCTTCATCATCATTCATTTTTAAGTTTTCAAACTGGGCTCTATAGACTTGAAATTTGGCAGTCTTTACTTTTTGGTCTCCCTCATGTATGTTTTCAAGAGTATCCCATATTTTTTTGGCAGTGTCTTTGTGCATTACTTTAATAAACTTTGCTTCACATAATCCGTTCAGGATGGCATTCATGGCTTTTGCATTAGCCACAAAATCTTGTTTTGAGTCCTTTTCTGTGAGAGTTGCCTTCGGGGCATATCCTAATTCTACAGCAGCCTAGACTTCTATTCCTAGAGACATTATGTATGTCCTCATTCTGATTTTCCAGAAAGCATAATTTTCACCAGTGAAGAAAGGGGCTTTATTGGTTGAGCATCCTTCTTTACTAGCCATCTTGGGAACCTAGGATCTCCTTTCAGTTGTTAGAATTGTACAAAGGAACCGGCTTTGATACCAACTGTTGAACTCTTAGTTAAACTGAGAGGGGGGCTGAATCAGTTTAACACATTCATAGATTTTTAAACCTTTTATTCAAACTAACACACATCTTCATTTCATGTCCAGCTTAATATGTAAGCAATCTTAGAATATGAGCAGCAAGTATCAATATAATAGAACAACAGACTTAATATGAGAGCAGCAGGTATTAAGCAAATGATATAAATTAGATCAACACATAAACATCATGCACAGAGACACCAGATATAAGTGGAAACCCATAAAGGGAGAAAACCACATCTTATTATTGTTGTGATGCAAAGGCAAGCTCCAACTCCCTCTCACCACTATTTTTTTGTAGGCACCAACCTACAGGAGGCTCCTACCTCAATTCTGCAAGCTACAACTTGCAAGGAAGCACCAACTCCCTTCAATTTTCTGCAGGCACCAACCTACGGGAGGCTTCAACCTCAGTCAGCTACAACTGACAACTATCAAGAAATAACTTGATAGGGAAGCTCCAACTTCCTCAATTCAACAACCTGAATTTTTGTTGATTTACCTCAGATATCAGCTCTGTTCTGTAGCTTCTCTTTCTTTTCTTAATCTTCTATGCTTTATTCTTCTATATTCTGCATTCTCTATATTTGTTGTCTCTTCTTTTCCGACTCTTCTTGTGCATATCAATGTGATATATATATAGAGTTCATCACATGACTCTTTACATTCCTCAGGGAATTTGAAGTGAGTAGTCCTGACTTTTTTCCTTCCACCTCTTCATATCTTTTAACCAACTCATTGTAAATTATAGCAATATGTACAAATTTTCATGCTACAGTGGGATTTTGTCTTTTCCTTAGGATACTTGCCTTTGCATCACAAACAATAAAAAATAATTACATCATTTACATTCACATTCTTAATTACATATTTCAATATCACTCAGCTCCTCTTATGAACTTTGGCTTTACTGGATTTTGTCTATTTCTACTGTTGCTAAGACACTGTTCTGCATATTCTTTGTTCTCTGTGTTTATTCACCTGTCCAACTCATTCCTGTACATTTCTTCAACTCTGCAATCTTTGTTTTCCTCTGTCAGGCCTCATACTTCCTCTTTCTGTGTGCATATATAATGAATACAACAAATTTGTACTCAATCCAACTGTCGATCTGGGAAAATTTGAATTAATGTGGAAACTTCATTTTCATGGTTATAAACCCATCCATATGAATTCATTCGTATTTCAGTCATTACAATATTCCCAATCTGGGCAATCTCATCACATTCCTTTATTCTATGTTGGCACATTTAAGTAAACAAATCTGAGTATTTTTAATGTCTCAATTCACTGGATTTGGACCCCAAGGAGAAGTTGAGCTTACTGTAGTGTGGCTCTGTCAGTGTTTCCCTTTGTTTACTTCCGCGTGGCTCTTTTATTTTCTTTGCGAATTTTATTTATTAGTTTTGGAGAAAATTGATAAATAAATACATTCAGTGGCTTTTATAATTCCTGGCTTATATATATATTTACCTCTGAACCTTTATAATCAAATTTTATAATCCGTCGAAAATTTATATTAAACTCGGCGCTTTTTAATTAAACGACTTCACGTACTCGACATTATACATAATATATCAATGTGTATTGTTAGTATGAATCCTTCGTCGAAGTGTACAAAAAAGGACCACTTTAGCTACGCATAACTAATAGCCGTAACAACAAAAGTGGCTGCCAAATATCTTCAGATCTGCGGTTAGTAATAAAAATGCTGCAACAACCAGATCTATAAATGGAAAGACATTAAGCAGTAAAGTAAAGGGTTTGCTCCATGCATCCAACAGACAAGACAAGAACGCAAATTTTTGAAAGAATTTTTATATTACAGGGCACCTGGGAGGAAAACAAGAAGGTGTATCCAGCTCTCCTCAATGGGATGGGTTCTTTGTAGTCCTCAGCACTTCAGATCTAAGCTTCCTCTCTCTAGTTGATGTAGAAAACCCAATGCAAAAATGTAGCTCAATGGGAGCAAATGATGAAAAATGAGACCAAGTGTATAGATCCAGAGTGATCTAATAGGCAACAAAAGGTGAGGAATGATGGGGAAGAACCCTCCTATTTATAACAAAATATTGGGTCATTCTAGATCTTGGTGCATGATTAAAATAATGTTAACCAAATCTAGATCCACCTTTATGGAATATTTTATTATATTTGTTGGAGGGAAAGGGTGTTTTGACTTGGGTCAAATCCCTTGATTAGTGAAAAATAAATAAATAAATGATTTATTTATCTTTTTAAGGAAGTGGTTGGAAGATAATCAAATAAATAATGATTTATTTGATTAATGGTGGGTGATTTGGTCATATTTAGCAAGGAATATTATCTAAATAAGATTTAAATAATTATTCCTAGAAAATAATAAGATAACTAAGGGTTTATCTCATTAATTTCTTTGTTTTTGGGTTAAACATGACTGGGAATAATAATTAAATTATGGTTTAATTAATTATTCCATGAGGAAAATCAAACAAATATAGGTTTATTTAATATTTCCTTTTGGGGTTTCCTGTTTGGACCATAAACAACCTAATAAATGTGGTTTATTAAGTTATTTAACATAGTGAAGGCAATTTTACTGAGGGTAAAATTGGTCTTACATGGTGTACTTGGGTCCATCTAATGATGATAGGTTAGATGACCAAAAAATGGTGTAACATGTATAATATATGCAAGTCTTCGCATATTCAAATATTTCACGCACAATATAATATCTCGATGTATATAATAAGCGTCCACATGAATAAATCGACCTCCGTAAGGATTGACTGCCAATTATATTAACCTTGGTTAACTCTTTTAGCATATTCTATCAACTCTTATATTAAGGCTATAATACGTCGAAACATAAATAAACCAATTCATTATACATATAACTCCTCCGGGCCCCACAGTTCAATCAAACGACCAATCGAATACACATATAATACTTGGCTATCCTTCGCGCACCTCTATTAAACTTCGGGCAGGTCCGACACGCGATTTCCATCCGATGTCGGGCCTTCAAATCAACGGTCTACACCCATTTCGCTCGGCGTCTTCGTACGATATATAACGCGCGATGGCACACATTAGACGGCGGTATTTGAACAGTGGCTTGGCCACGTGTCACGAAGTTTATGGAATCTCTGCAAATTTATCAAAACCACTTTCCGTATAATGGTGGTGCGATAGAAACCACCCTCTGGGTTAAACCACTGTTACTGTTCCTTGGTCAAAGTTCCGCCTCTCCAGGTTCCAGTTCTTCGTTGCGCTCAGGTTCCATCCACACCGTTCTGTAATCCACAATTTCAATTATCATTGTATTTTTATGATTCGACTCCGCTCCATTCAATTATTTATATGTTGTCGACTAATGGTTCCGTCTTCTTCATACTGCGCATTTCAACATAGTCCTGTCATATATGTAACGCATAGTTCTCTATTCTTGGAATAACAACAGTGATAATGCCTCTGTCTTCGTATTTTCTTCCTCTGCCTCTGCCTCTACTCCTGTCTCTGCATGTGTTCCTGTCTCTACATCTGCTACCTCCTTTGCCATCAATGACAACATTTCCAACACTACCTCCACGCTGCCTCCCTCTCATCGTGTTGCTTTATTTATTCCCCTGCCCCCCATGCCTTCATGCACCCCCGCGCTGCTATCTCTGATGTGTTATTCGTTGTAGCACTCCCATGCCATTCACTCTTTTGCGCTATTCGCTAGCCTCCTGCACCGCGTTCTCACCTTCCCCTCATCCTAAATTAACCCTCTGTTTTCATTTAATTTTCGGCCCTCCCATCCTTCAGTATGGCTCGCAGTGAGGACTGCTTTCATTGTGCATATCTACAAGCAAAATTGGAGCAGGTCCATGCTCATCAAAAGATACTTGACGAAAAGAAACAAGAAGATGTGAAGATCCTTGACGAAAAGCAACAAGAAGATGTGAAAGTCTTCCTTCACAGGGTTACTTCTCTCCAGCAGCATTACAATGAACTCTCTAATCGGTGTGCTCATGCTAAAGAATCAGTTCAAATTCTCAAATACATACTTGAGAAACACTTAGCTCCAAGCTCCAGTTCCAACAATGTGAGAAATGCTGGCAATGAGGATAACACGGATGCCTTGACTGGGCACCCAATAAGCATCGACTGATCTCATCTTCTCTTCTTAGCATGTCTTTTAAGTTTGTCTTTCTCCTTTCTCAGTTTGTCTAAATCTATGCATTATCTATATTTCAGTACTTTCTGAACAGCAGAAGCAAAGAAGGTGTAGCATTTTGTTGTAGCTACTTTCTATGTTGCTCCTCAAGAACTATAGCATGTAAAAAAGGAACTTTTCCTTCTTTTTTTTGGAATACAAACTAGCACCCAACATTGTTAAAAAAAAAAAAAAAAAAAAGTGTTTAAACCCAAACCCAAGCCTCTTCATTTATTTCCCTACCCATCTCCCTGAAAGATTAAATGATTTGTTGGTGCAACCATTGAATTTGTGTATGGGCTACTTGAAAGCTAATTTCTTAGCATAAATTGTGCAACTATACTTCACAAGTATACGAACCTGGATTGACATTTAATGAAAGTAATTTAAATCAAAGATAAATTACCCAACATTTTTGGTGTTGTTGTTAGGGTAGTATGCATAGGCATTAGCTTTTAATTTAGAATGCATTTTTATTTATACAACTCTGAGTAGGAAGAGTGGTAATATGAGAGGTAAGAACCTACACATAACGATTGCAGGTTTCTTCCTAACAAGAGTTGTTGAATTTCATCTCATGTTTAGTTTCATTCATTCATAGATGAATAAAATTTAATATTCATTCATTTTAGAATGCATGTACAGGGAAAGAGACTCTAGGGGTAAATTTTTTAGAGGAAAAAATTCAATTCCATCATCACCAACCACCTATAATAGACCATGTGGTGGAGTAAGAGCCACATCAACCTCTACATCACAAATTCCTACTTTTGCAGGTAGAATAATATTGTCTCGTGGTGGTGGAAGAGGTGACAAAGGAGGTAGAAGAAATGGATGGAGATGATGACAATGAGGAAGATACTTTTGTATTTCCCATTCAAGATACTGATATCAACGTTCATGTGAAGAACATCCTTCCATCTATAATTACCAACTTCTATGATATTAGATTAGAAGACCTGGAAACCTTTCCTTTTGAATTTTAAATACTTTGTAGATCTTATAATTACTTGTTGGATGCTCAAAATTTGAAATTGTTTCTAGAAACATTGAAGGATAGAGCTTTTAAATGGTTCACTAGTTTAAGAACTAATTCAATAAGATCATGGGATGATATGAAAGGGATATTTATAGAAAGATAAAAATATTATTGTATACATCATGATCTTAAAGAGAAATACTTTAAAATGACTTAAAAATAAGATGAGAGCCTTCAACATTTGGTAGAGATATTTATGTTTAATGTTAAGAGGGAAAATTTGCATAATTCGAGATTTGATACATTAAAAAATCTCTTACTAAGAATAGTAAGAGACAAGTGGATTGATTTCCTTAATCTCATGGGTAAAGGAGATTTTTCTCAATTATCATTTGAAGAAATTTTTAAATTATGTAAGCACATATAAGGATGAAAAGAAAAGTATGGTATATCCCCTAGAGATATAGTTATGGAAAGAGTAAATAAGTTGGCATCATGGTTGTTAAGTCGAGTTGAACTTAGCAATTTTTTGGATATTCTTGGAAATTTAAGTAAACAGATTGATATATTCAGAATGAAAAACAAGAAAAAAGTTAAGAATGTTGCTTTGTCTATATCCTACCCTAGATGTAGAAAGAAACATGCTTTGTGTAAATGTACACTTGATAACATTGATATTTGTGTAATTTGTGTAGGGCCACATGCTAACAAAGATTTCCCATCACTTCTAGGGTTGAAGGAAATTTACCAAGAAAATAATGAAGAGATCAAGTACTAAAGAAATTATATGTTCTATCTCCAAGAAGACCATGGCAACCTCATTAACCTGATATGATACAAGATCGTAATTCACAATTTCAATGTTATGCACAATAATCTCCAAGTAATTTTAAGACACCCTTTCCTTGGAAACCTTGGCCATATCAATCCCAACCTCAAAATAAATCTTAGCAACAAGGTTGGTAAGGACCATACAAAAGGAATCCACCATGTCTTCAATCTTTTCCTTACTATCCTCAAGACCAATCTCAATGCCATCCATACCATTCACCTCCACCATAACCTTTATTACACCCACATTTGAATGATTTTAAACCTTTCCCATTAGCACCTACACAAGAACTTCAAATATCCACTCAACTTCCTGCACAAATTCTTCCAAACCACAACAATAAAATACCTCAACCCACTTACAATGTTGAGGTACAAAATTTTCAAATAGATCCTCTTGATCCAACTGATATTCATCTTAGATCACGAAGAACATTGTAAACACATAGATTATCCAGTTTTCATTGAAGAACATACAAAAGAAGAATATCCATAGGAGACTAAAGAATCATGGACCACATCTAATGGAGAGCAGCCATTGTAACTTGAGATTAAGGAATTTCTACTACGCCTATCATCAAATCGTTTATGCATCCAAGAGATCGACCATCCCATACTAGAAGATCTCAATGGCATAGTAGAAGAAGACATACAAAATGATGCATGTGGGAAAATGAACCAAGGCCATCATAACTATAATGAGCTTTGGTTATAGGAAATCATTAAGCTGGAGCATCACTCTCTTCTTCAACAATTTTTGATATCACCTCAATTAAAGCAGCCGGTCTCTCATATTCTTATATATATATCAAAGCATATCTTTCAAACTTGCACACGAGTTTATTTGTCATCGTGTTATGCACGTGGCTCCATTGGAAGTATTCCTATATTTGAATGGGGTTTTCTTTTTCATGTAGAGTAGGATAAAAAAAGGGAAATAAAATAAAAATAAAATAAAAAAGTAAAGAGAAAAAAATAAGTCCTATTGTGAAAACCAGTTTACTGGTGTAATTAGATATGAGTTTTTCTTGAAAACTAGGAAATTGGGGAGAAAATTTCACAAAAATATGTGTAACTTCAAGTTGGTTTGAATATTTTATTATGGTTCTTTAATTCACTTTTGGTTCTATGCTCAAGTTTGTTGATGTGGGATTCCTTAAGACCCACCTTCCAACGTATCTTGTTCCATTGACTTCAACACCTTAATTGGGACCAATATTAAATATTCTTTTGAGTTCCTTGAAGCTTGCATACATCAATGGTAAGCCTCCTCTCTGTCAACATTGTGTCTTTATTGTTAGATCTTGTAGGTGACTTGACTTAAAACATTCATCCATACCTATCAAGATGAACTCAGGTACCTTGACACTCATTTACATTATCGGTGAGTTGTCTCACATTAGATAATGATTATCATCAACGATCGATAATCTAATTATTTCTTTCCATGCTAGACTTCGACACATTTATTCATATGGTAAGTGTTTACCATAAATTTTGGTTTTGATGAAGACTACCGTTCATTTTCTTGTTCTAAAAGTTTCTTGTAGTAGCATGTTTGTCTTTTGTTCCAATAAACATTTCTATTCAAATAAAATTATATCAACCTTCATGTCTCATGGTTTCTACTTCAACACTTAGCACAAAGTCCAATTCAAGAGATTAGACTCAGAGAAGACAAATTTTAGAAGAAAAACATAAAAGCCTATGGGAACTGACAATTTTTGTAGCTATAGAAAGTTTGTAATAGATACGAAATTGTTGTAGCATCCTATTTGATGGATATAACAGCTAGTTTTAGGGAATTTTTTGCACAAATATTGCGAGTAGACAAAGTTGAAATAAAAAAGCTATGGGACATGTCTTTTTCACATTGTATGGTAAATTAAGTATAATGTGGGAAATTTTCTAAAAAAAAATCAATTTTGAAGGATATTTGGGAGGGTTTTTAAGGCATGATTTTACTTTTTATCATGGTGCACAAATCAGGGCAGAATTTGATCTTACCCCTTTTCTTCGTCAAAATGGGATTATGAAGGTGTGTTAATGTAAGAGGGGTAAAAACACACTGTTTTCATTTTGAAGCACTCAATTTGGAAATAAAATGAGTTCATGGCATATGTTTGTGCAACATTTGATATTGTGAAAATTGTTGTTGAAATTGGCAACAAGAAATAGTGAAAATGGAATCCATAAATGGTACCATAGGGGGCTTCTGATTTAATTTTCCCTTAATTAAATTGGAAGAAAATTTGTAATTTCATCTCATGACAACTTGTATTAGTTAACTGAGTTGGGAATAATTAGCTTAGGAAATTTGAGTTGGAGGTCAGAGAGGAGGCATGTAGAGTTATCCCATGCTTTTAGGGGGTCTAGTTACAATTATTCGTGAGTTGTAATTAGTTAACTCAATTAGTTGAGTTAAAATCAGTTTAACTAGTTCTAACTAAGAGATGAGCTAGTGAGAGGTCTAGTGAATTAAATTTGATTTAATTCACAAGTAGTGATTAATCATTTAACTGATAATTCACTATAAATATTTGTTTCATGTTAGTTTTAAGGAAGACTGAGTTGAGAGTGAGGTTAAAGGGAAGATAACTATCAGTTGTATAATTAGAAAATTGTACAGGTTATGCATGAGGTCATCAGGAAGCCTTAGATGAATTGCACAATCATTATTGTGGATTTTCCTAATTAATAAGGGCTTAATTATCCCAATAATGCATAAGGAAGGCAAGCCAGGCCTAGGCAAGCAAATGGTTAAATATTGGACCAAACTTGCTTAGATCGCCAGCCAGATTTGAGCAGGATCATAGTGAGACGGTAAAAAGAGTGCAGAGTTTTCTCATTGTGAGGAATAGCATTGTATTGTTTCATTATATTGACTTTATGAAATTTATATATAGCAAGGTTTTGAGCTGAGGCTTTCCCCAAATACATCTTGTGTTGTGCGATTGATAATTCTTTCTCTTGCTTGTTATGTGATTTTGCGATCGTGTTTTGTTTCCACAAATTGTATGAGGGATTCAATATTTTGTTTTAGTACATAACAAGATCATATTGAATCTTGTTGATAGATTTTCTACATGGTATCAGAGTGTCAGGAATCACAATAGAAGAGAAGAACAAGTTTTGTTTTGAACATGTTCGAATTTGCAAATTTATTCTTTAGGACCCAACAACAGATCAAGATGTCTTTCAATGGCTTGAGACTCAAATATGCCCTTGAGGGAAATTAAAATTACATAATATGGAAGGAAAATATGGAGGAAGTTCTCAAGGAAAATGGACCGAAGGAATTCATAGGCAATGATATTCCTGAGCCCGCAGCAGCATATGATCAACTTCTTTATACATGGAAGAATAAGGTAGCAAAGGCGAGAAGGATCTAATTAGAAGGAGTTCGAGATCATATTGTCTCCAGTATCCATGGGAAGGTGACTCCATATTCTATGTGGAAGGCCTTGAAAGATCTGTTTCAGAATAGTAGTGACCATAGGAAGTTGGCACTGAATGAAAATCTCAGAAATATCAAGATGGAGGAGTGCGAGATGATACCAAAATACTTGATGAAGTGCACTCAATGTCGAGATGAGCTTGGAATTGTTGGTGTGATAGTAGCCAAGGATGATTTGGTGAGCCTAGATATTCTACGCCTTCCCAAGATCTGGAATAGTTACCAGGACTCTGTGAATGGGAGGGAGAAGCTACCACACTGGGAGCGTTTGTGGTCCGACTTGGTAATAGAAGAGATAAGGCGAAGCACCAAAGATGAGACCTCCAACATAGAAAAATAAGAAGATTTTTCATTGGCCAAAAAAGGCAAGAAATCCAAGGGAGATAATTCCCAAGGAGAAGAGGGCAAGAGAGAATTTTCTAGGGTCAAGTGTTTTCACTGTCACTAGCATGGGCACTATGCCTTGAAATGTCCACATAAGGCAAGCAAGAAGGAGCCTGCAGTTGCAGCAACAGGTGAAGCGCTAAATTTACAGTTCGAGCTTGATTTTACTCTCATTGCTTGATGCAAAACACTATAATGGGATGCATGTGGTATCTAGACAGTGGTGCCTCGTTCCATATGACAGGGAATAGAGATCTCTTCAATGACTTGGAGGAGAAGGACCTCCAACAAAACATATAGTTTGGATATGGCGAGAGGTAGAGCGTGACCGACATAGGTACAATTACCTTTCTGTGAATCTGGCTCCCCTCTTATATTGACAGATGTTTTGTATGATCCAGGACTAAAGAAAAATATTGTCTCTGTAGCAGTATTGGAAGACTATGGTTATGATGTCATATTTAGAAAAAGGAAAGGTGTTCCTTAGACACATTGCCATGGGACGAGTGAAACAAATCAGTGTACGAGTCAAGAGCCTATATGCTCTCGAGGTCGAAGATGCATGCAAATATTTGAGGAGCAAATCAAAGGTTAGTGACTTGGTCGTTGACAGGGAGCCTAAATTACCTCTCAACTTGCAACCTCATAAGTAGTCTTTGAAGGTTGTGGAGGAGACACAATTGGAGAAACAGAGAGGAGACCGAGTGGAGGCATCCACTCAAGCATAGACCTCCAGGAGGGGGGAATTTCAAGCTAGATGGGCAGAGGGAGCACATGCAACCATACCTCCAGGTGAGAGGTGGGGCGATGTGAAGACATAATCCCAAGAGAAGAAATTTGGGCAATATCCATTAAGATGGCTTGTCTCATGGATCAAAAATAGATACGGGGATGCCATAGTACATAGTAGCAAGAAGGATCGGTATGGTTGATGATGTCAAATGTAAGAAAGACAGAAATTAGATTGACAAATGCCATATACTGGAGCACAGATCAAAGTAATTAGTAGCAATGCAGAGATCACAGATGCAAATTCAGTAGCAACGTGGAGTTTTCAATAGACAGTGTAGTAACAAGTAGCAGTTAGAGACTTTGATGACATATGCATCATACTTATTTTACATTTTTGGAGGATTTTCAGTTTCAAGAGTTGCAGGAGCAAACAACACTAGAGAAGTGTTGCATGCAGAACAATGTAAAGGCACTACATTGGGATAGATTGAATTCCTTGTTGAGAGGGAGTGTTGAAATTGGAGACAAGAAATAGTGAAAATGGCATCCATAAATGGTACCCAAAAATGGTACCATAGGGGGCTTCTGATTTAATTTTCACTTAATTAAATTGGAAGAAAAATTGTAATTTCATCTCATGACAACTTGTATTAGTTAACTGAGTCAGGAAGACTTAGTTAGCTTATGGAATTTGAGTTAGAGGTCAGATAGGAGGCATGTAGAGTTCTCCCATGATTTTAGGGGGTCCACTTACATTTATTTGTGAGTTGTAATTAGTTAACTCAATTAATTGAGTTAAAATAAGTTTAACTAGTTCTAACTAAGAGATGAACTAGTGAGAGGTCCAATGAATTAAATATGATTTAATTCACAAGTAGTGATCAATTAGTTAACTGATAATTCACTATAAATAGTTGTTTCATGTCAGTTCTAAGGAAGGCCCAGTTGAGAGTGAGGCTAAAGGGAAGATAACTATCATTTGTATAATTAAAAAATTGTATAGGTCGTGAATGAGGTCATCGGGAAGCCTTAGATGAATTTCCCAATCATTCTTTGGGATTTTACCAATTAATAGGGGCTCAATTAGCCCAAGAATGCGTAAGGAAGGCATAATAGGCTTAGGAAAGTAAAATGTGAAATATTGGACCAAACTTGCTTAGATCGCAAGCCAGATTCGAGCAGGATTAGAGTGAGATAGTCAGCAGAGTGCAGAGGATTCTCAGTGTGAGGAATAGCATTGTATTGTTTCATGATCTTGACTTTATGCAATATACAAATAGTGGGGTTTTGAGCTGAGGCTTTCCCCAAATACATATTGTGTTAAGCGATTGATAATTATTTCTCTTACTTGTTAGGTGATTGTGATATCATGTTTTGTTTCTGCAAATTGTAGGAAGGATTCAATATTTTGTTTTAGTACATTACAAGATCAGATTGAATCCCGTTGATATATTTTCTACAGTTGTTAGAAGTTCAAAAACTAGAAGATTTCTACAACCCCTACTTCACCATTTCAAGTTCTTCAAAAGGTAAACTTGAGGTAAAATCACTTATGAAACTTTTTAATCTGTAAAAGTTAGGAAATTATGATGAGCAACCACTATAAGTAAAACATTCCTTTTCCATAATTTCATTTTTCCACCGTCTCTTTCATTATTGCAGGCCACCTCATGCTTTCAACAATCCCTTGTATTTTTACTCATTTTGATTATATTTTTGTTTAAACATAAACTTATACTCTATTAAAAAAGGAATCTTTATGATTGTATTAAAAACTTAGCATAAAAGGGTGCAATATAAGAATTCAAAAAAATAGGAAATGAAGACAATTTAAAAAGTAGCTTGGTAAGTTTTTTTTTGCTGGAAGTTGATTATGGAATTAATAAGGCTAGTGAAATCAAGTCTATGAAAACATAATATTGTAGCTTATAATTCCTTAATCTATTCTTATGGTCTTGTGGAATGCTTGGAAGAGGCTTTGAAAATATTCAAAGGAATTTGAATTTCTATTCATGAGGATATTGAGGATGAAAAACAAGGGAAAGTTGTCACATTTTTGTGTGAATAAGGAAGTTGGAAGTCAAAATATAGAAAATATACCAACATCTAAATACTCTTTCAAGCAATCAAACACAATCAAGCAACGAAACTTGAGGACCAAGTTTTGATTTTGATCAATTCCTTACTTTGAAGGTTGGAGTATTGGAATGGTTTGAGGTTCTTGGTAAAAGACACATTTAAATACTTGAACATCAAGTCCAAAATTAGATAGCAAGTACCAAAAAGATTTAGCAACATGGTGATCAACCACATCAAGACAACTTAAATCAAAGATCAGTTTGTAAAGCATAATTTTAAATTTATATCAAAGGCAAAAAGGTGACATTTTATTTGTTTATTTGAAGTAAACTATAGAAAATATAATATTTGGAAAAAAAAAAATCTCTCTCAGGTTTCATGATCTATCAAATCCATCATAGCCCATTAAAACCTATTATATCTCATGATATCCCTGTAGAGGTTTGTCGTTACACCAAAACCCATAGGTATTGGTAAACTTCCAAACCGGTAACTAGGATCCCCAAGGTGAGAATTACAGATTCCATAGGCGTCTGGTGATTACTCCAACACACCCCCCCCCCCCCCCCCCTTAAACGCATCTTGGGGGAATCAACACCCCCCCTCAAACACAGCTCAGGGGAATCGAACCTGGGTCCAAGCTCTGATACCATGTAGACATTTTTCGTTACACCAAAACCCGTAGGTATTGGTAAACTTCCAAACAGGTAACTAGCATCCCCAGGGTGGGAATTACGGATTCCATAGAGGCGCGGTGATTACTCCAACAATCCCATTTCATATATCGAATGACAAGAAGGATATAAAGTTAAAGAATTCACTTATTTTGTCACCTTGTTTTTTTTAATCCCTTTTTTACTTTAGAAAGCCACTCCATCGATCCTTTCATATCATTAAATTAATTTGTGCATACAAGTGTTACATGAGCAACAAGGGAATAAGAGCCAAACTTCACATTAAATGAATATATTTCTATAGTTGTTGTTTGTTTCTTCATTGAACGAGTTAAAATGTGTTAAATTGCAAACATTTAACATTTTATGTAGCTGCCTCCAAATTCTATTGTGAAATCATAGATTAATGAACTTCGAGCAGTGGCCAAGGAAAAATATAAGATGGAGAATGTAGCAAAAAGATTGGATAAGGATATCCACCCATTCAATGCAACAAAGGAGCACTCGAGTTACTTTAATAAATCTTTTAATGACTTCATGAATGGGGTGAGATAGTGGCAGGGTATGTAATAGATCCAAGTGATAGATAATACTAGACAAGTGTTCAAGTTTGCTAAGAAATGGCATAAACTAACTCATTCCCGAAGAAATAAGGATGCATTCTAGAGAAAATATGTTGATCAATTTTTATTATTTTCTTTCATTTTCATGAGGACATGCAAAGATCTAGGTGTGGGGGAGATGTTGGGTCACTGATTTTTCATCATTTCACCATTATTGTGCCTTTCCTTCATCCATTGGTGACCATATTTTCCACAATTTCTTGCAAAAACACCATGATCATTTATAATGCTCAAAGTGGTTAATTATCATATATTTTCTTTTTTTTAAATGAATTAAGAAGAATTATTCTTGGTTTTACTGATGACAATTTGACCTATTCATTTTTCGTAGCTTAGTCTAAGTTTTGGTAGCCGTCTCCATGATCAAGCTATTAGCACCAATCTAGAAGTAAATCTGGCACACAGGTTGTTGGTAATGTTGGCATTGATGTCAAATGGTAATGAGTCATGTTGATGAGTTATGTTGATGCTAAGGTTGCTTGATGTTGCAATGTTGATTGCTTGATGTGCAAAGGCTGATTAAAGTGTTGTGAAGTGAAAAGGTTGATTAAGTGATGTGATTTACAATGGCGTGTGAGGATGATAAAATTAAGGTTGATCCAATGTTACAATACATATTTTATAAACAAATTAAATACATGGCACATGATAGCTAAAGAACAATGCTCAAAGAACTTTATATTTTCATTGAATATTATATGCTCAATTTATATTTCAAAGACATATAGAGCAAAAAATTTTGCAAATTTATATTATTTCATATATTTTTAATATTACAAAATTCTTGAACTGAATTTCAGATTTATAAATGAAGAGGAAAATTGTGAACAAATCTAGAAGACAGGGAGCTAACTCTTCAATTTTAATTCCTGCATGGAATATAAACAATCGACAACTCTTTGTATATAATAGCCGTTATTTTGAATGAAATACAAGTTTTTTGAATTAAGCATTTGTATGAGAGAGTTTATGAATAACTTGGTAAGGAGAGAAGGGAAAGAGTAGCATACAAGGAGAAAATTAGAAAAAGAGAAGCAAAGAGGATAACGAGGAGAAAATAGGACAAAAAAATATTTCAAAACAAAGACAATGACCAAGAAACCACCAAATTTGATTTGTAATCTAATTAGGGATTGTGATCTCCTTTCATGTTATAGCTCATAAAAGAATAGGTTAGAGCTTGTTGAGGTGGTAGCCTCTTATGGGTTGTAGCTTGCAGAAAATTTGTGGGAATTGGAGTTTCTTTGCAAATTGTAGCTTGCAAGAGAAATTGAGGTAACAACCTCCTGTAGGTTGGAGCCTTCTAGAATATCTGAAATAATAGGGAATAGGAGCTTTCCTTCATATCACTTTGGCCAAATATTCATGGTTTTCTTCCTTTATGGGTTTCCACTTACAACACGTGTCTTCATGTGTTTAATTTTAAATGTCTCACTTGTGTGAATGCTTTTGAATTATTTTTACATATGCATATGTCTCTTTAGTAACTGCAAACGAAACAATTGAGAGTTGAATATATACATAAATAAGTAACTGCAAAAGAAAACCCTTGAAAGTGGAAAATTAATTCAAATTAAAATATAAGAAGTCACAATTACTTAACCCCCCCGCTTTAGTAATTGCAAAAACATTCATCGACTCATCATCAATTTAACAACTAGAAGGTACTCCTATATCATTAAAATGGCTAGTTATGAAATTTCTCAACAAACAAAGCCCCTTTGTTTAATGGCATGAATTATGCTTTCTGAAAAGTGAGAATGAAGATCTATTTAATGTCTCTCTGAGTAGAAGTATGGACTTATGTGGCAATTGAGTATGAAGAACCAAAGAAAATGAGTGACAAATATGATAAATTGTAATTTTCATCCAATGCAAAATCTATGAATTCTCTTCTTAGTGGATTAAGTGAATCAAAATTTATTAAAGTAATGCGCTATAAAATATCTAAAGAGATCTCAAATAAATTGGAAATTATTCTTGAAGGAGATGCCAAAGTAAAAATGGATAAATTAGAAGTATACATTATGCAGTTTGAGACTTTAAAAATGAATGAAAACGAAGGTATTTATAAGTTCTTTCCAACAGTACATTGAAATTGTTAATGTCATGATGGCTCTAGGCAAAGAACTCAAAGAGAGTATAATATTCCAAAAAATACTAAGGTCATTACCTTCAAAGTTTAATCCCAAGGTTTTGGCAATAGAGGAAACAACAAATTTTAAAACTCTAACAAGAGATAAACTAATTGACTTCTTAGCAACATACAGGATGAGAATTTCAAAAGGAGATTCAACTTCCAGAGATGCATATTTAAAGGCAGACAAGTGTACAAAAGAAAAGGAATGTATATTCTGAAAAAGAAGAAGTGAATTTTTTCAGAATATTGAAGAAAGGTACAAGTAAGTACAAAATAAAACTTCCATTTAAATATTTTTAATTGTGGAAGAGTAGGGCATTATGCCTCAAAATTCCCATATAAGAAAGGAGAAAATAAATCTAGAGGGAATGAAAAGAATAAGTTTAATAAAATGAAGAAAGAGAAATAAATTTAAAAGAAAAACTTATTTGCACAAGAAGGTAGTAGTACACCCGAAGGTTCCAATGAATCCTCTGATAAAGATGGAGCTAGAAAATTTATGTTGATGGCCCTAGAAATCCTGAAGGAAGAACATAATGAATTTGAACAATAAGAATAAGAAGGTGAGATAAACCTTGAGGGGGACTTTATCATTGCCCTAGATGAAATATATAGATTCAAACAAAAGAATAAGAAACAAAAAGTATATTTTTAAAAGATGTAAAAGAAGAGTCTAATTCAAAGAAGCTTATCAAGTTGAAAGTTGAACTTGAAGAAGGCAAGAAGGTGGAGGACATTCTACTACAAAAAATAAGAGAAATGAAATGAGTATGAAAGAATGGAAGAAGAAGTGGTAACCCTCAGGAAAAATCTAGAAAAAACACATATTGACTTGAATATGAATCTTCAACATGTAAAAGGGTCTGAAAAATTGGATGTGACATTAAATGCTCAGATATCTCTAGTGAAACTAAGACATAGGAGAAAAAGATAATTAATTTTGTAAAAGATGTCAAGGAAGACAAAGAAAATCCACATAAGCCTGAGAATAAGGAGTTGGGAAGCACATATAATCCACAACAAAGCAACATTGCACCTTAGGAGAAACAACATAGAACCAATTCCAGTCAATTGCAACAAACAAAAAGAACGTACAAATAAACAATCATTACTAGAGACTGTACTCCTTCAAGAGACAAAGTTATCAAATTCCAAGGAGATTTTGTTCTCAAGTACAATTTATTTCTGAGTATGAAAACATTTTCTATGGACATTGTTACTTGTGTAAAATTTTTGGACACACAACTGTAAATTGCACAACATATGTCAAAAGAAATGAAATTAGAATTCCTAAAAGAAGTAAAGTAAGCAACATATCTGTAAACATCAAAACAAAGATGAGTTTGGATAGGAATCCATTTGCTCCACTCTATGATGTCATTAAATGTTTCTATTGTCACAATTTCAAGCATAATTCATATGATTGTTAGCTCATAAATAATAGGTCCCAATCTGAGAACAATTAGAGAATAGAAGAACCCATGTAGTGGAGAAAGGAGGAAAATAAAACTGATAAGTGTGGCCTATTTTTGTATGCTCAAAATTATAATAGTCAATGGTAAGTGGATAATGGTTGTTCTAGACATATGGCAGGAGACAAAAACAAGTTTTTGTCTTTATATGAAAGTAAAACAGGGAATGTCACATTTGAAAATGATGCAACAATATGAATTAAAGGAAAGGGTACAATCAGCTTAAATAATGGTCGAGGAAAAGCTCATGATGTATTATTTTTTGAAAGACTAAAGCATAACTTGTTGAGCATTATTCATATGTGTGATAGAGGTTGTGATGCTCTCTTCAGAGCTCCAGATTGTGAGATAATATCAATAACAACAGGGAAGGTTCTAGCTAAAGTAGTTCGAACAAAAAATATTGCATATATCTCAAAGGAAGATAATTAAGAATGTTAGTTAGGGAAACAAGATGAGTCTTAGTTTTGGCACAGGATATTAGGGAATCTAAATTTTGATCATATTATTAGACTTAAGAAAAAGAGAGCAATAATAGATTTTCCCGAGATAATGAAACCTTGAAATTCGATCTGCAAATATTGTGAAATGGGAAAAAAACTCGAATTTCATTTAAGACCAAAGATCAATTATCTATTAGCAAACCTCTGCAATTAGTACATATGGATTTGGGTGGTCCTTCCAAAACAGAAGCACCAAGAGGAGATAGATACTTTATGTTGGTAATTGATGAATATTCCATATTGACATGGTTAGAATTCTTAAGAAATAAGTCAAAAGCATTTGAGAAGTTCAAAATATTCAAGGCATTGGAAAAAATCAAACAAGGTGCAAGATAAAGTCCATAAGATCAAACAGAGGTGGTGAATTTGCATTTGTTGAATTTGTAAATTCCTGTGATAAGTATTGGATATGAAGAGAATACACCATTGCAAATACTCCTTAGCAGAATGGAGTGGTAGAAAGAAAAAATAGGTCTACACAACAAATGGCTAGAGTCATGATGCAAGAGAGGAATATTTCTCGGACATATTGAGTAGAAGCAATGCACACAATATTTCATAGTCTAAATAAGGCACACCTCAGACCAAATTATGATAAGACACCATATGAATTATGGTATGGTAAGCCAACATCTATCAAACATTTCAAATTTTTTGGAAGTAAGTGTTATATCAAAAACAACGATGAAAATTTGGGAAAGTTCGATGCTCGATCTGATGAGTGAATCTTTTTAGGATATTCAAATTGGCTACAATAAAGGCTACATAAGGTTGTTGATTGCACATACGTAAAATTTGATGAATATTTTCCTAGCAAGAACAAGAGCACAAGTTTTATCAATCCTCTAGATCGTCACCATGACAGTGAAGAAAACGAAGTATAGGATGAAGAATAAAAAAGTACAGAGACTCATTCAAAATATCCCTTAAGGCATGTATAAAAGAATCACATTGATAGTCAAATTATTGGTGACAAAAGTGGAGTTAAAACAAGGAAGCAACTTGCAGAGAAAATAGATCAGGCTTAAATTGCCATGATGTGAAATATTGAACCAAGGAATTTTGCTGAAGCAAGCAAAGACAAACACTGGATAAATGCTATGAACGAGGAGCTAGATCAAGTTGAAAAGAACAAGAATTGAGAATTGATACCAAGACCAGTAGGAAAAAATGTCACACATACAAAATGGGTATTTAAAAATAAGATGAATGAACAAAGACAAATTCTTAGAAATAAAGCAAGACTAGTATGCAAGGGTAACGCTCAGGTAGAAGGTCTGGACTATGAAGAAACTTTTGCACCGGTGGTGAGACGGGAGGAAGTTAGAATGTTTCTTGCTTTTTCATGTTATAAAGATTTCAAAGTATACAATATGGATGTGAAGTCTGCATTTTTTAATGGATAACTAGAAGAGGAGGTCTATATAGAATAAGTTTTTATTATTAGATCATCCTAATCATGTATGCAGGTTAAAGAAGGCACTGTATGGACTCAAACAAGCAGCAAGGGAATGATACTTTAGGTTGGACAAGTACCGTCAAAAGAAGGGTTTCCAAAGAGGTGAAACTGACAATAACATGTACATTAAGTCAAATGAAGATGAATTTATCATTGTGGTTGTCTATGTAGATGATATAATGTTTGGAAGCAACAAATTTTCTATGGTACGATCGTTTTCCTAGGAAATGAAATCAAAATTCGAGATTTCAATGATTGTTGGGATTTCTTATTATCTAGGTTTTCAAATCCTACAAAAATCAAAAGGCATATTTATCTCCCAAGAAAAATATATAAAAGATATGTTGAAAATTTTCAAAATGGAGGACTATATACCTGTCACAATCCCCATGACAGTTGGATGCAAGTTATCTAAAAATGACCTGTAACCTGCAGTTGACTATAAATTATACAAAGCTAGGATAGGTAGCTTACTATATCTAACTTCATCTATACTAGACATAATGTTGGTTGTGGGACTTGTAACAACATATCAACCAGAACTAAAAGAAAGCCACCTTCTTGAAACAAAAAGAATATTCAGATACTTAAAAGGAACAACAGACTATGGACTATGGTACCCAAAAAGAAAATATTTCTCATTGACAACATATGCAAATGTAAATTGAGCTAGTTGCATAGATGACATAAAGAATACAAGTGGAGGTGATTTTTATTTAGGAGAATAATTGGTCACTTGGATAAGAAAGAAGTGAGCCTTAGCATCCTTATCTAATGCAGAAGCTGAATTCATAACAATTGTAGCTTGTTCCACACAAGTACTTTCGATGAAGCAAACTCTACAGGATATGAAAGTCATTTATAATGAACATATTCCTATTAAGTGTGACAATACTAGTGCAATAAGCATCTGAAAGAATCCAATGTTACATTAGAAGACTAAGAATATCCCTTTATAGTACCATTTCCTTAGAGAATGAGTGGTTGCGTAGACAATGGAATTGGAGTACATATTTGTTAAAAGAAGATCATATATATCTTCACTAAGCCCTTGGCAAGAGAACCATTTGAATATCTAAGCATAAAATTAGGGGTAGTTCCTGCTCCCTCTTCTCATTAGTTTTACTTCAAGGAGGATCTTCAAATGACTGCAGAGAATTTGAAAAGGGAAAACTATCTCGGGGGGAGAATCTACAATTATCTAGTAAAAAACAAAAAGGATAAATGAATAAAGCAATATTAAGTGTCAAAAATTTAAAGCAGTCAGAGAAGCAACATGAATAAATAGTAGTTTGTACATGCAAAACCAAACCATATTCATTATGAAAAACATAAAATTATTTCATCATTCAAAAGTTTAACATTGTATGCAAAAATCTTGTGCAAGAAATGTATAAATGACAAAATGAAGCAAAACAAGAAACTCCTTCGAATATATTAAGTAAAATCAAGTGTGATGACTTCAACCTAAGAGGAGAAAAATGTATATATCCTTCCTCTTTATATCTAGTCACTAAAAGCCTTCATCATGAAGTATCCTATGAATGGCATCTAAACCATATGAAATTGAAGCTACATTGGTAAAGTCATCAACTGCTTGAGACTTCATACACATATATGTAGAAGTTAAGCACATATTATATTTCTAGAATAGAGAAGTCTAAATACTTTTACTATCATTCCGAGACAAGTAAACATGTAGTTAATAGGCACGTTGAATGAAAACCGCAAGGGTTGATGAAACCCTACTACCAAATTGAGGCTAAGTAACTACATAGGGACATTAAGTTGGATTCATGATATAGCCCCAAGAAAAATTCTGACCACAAAAGTTGATGTAAGCTGAGAAAATGACATTGAACTAATGGCATTGAATAATAAATTTATTCTATTTACAACTAGGGATAGAGGAGCTCAAAAAAATTTACTATATAATGGAGTAGCTCGAGCAAGTAATCTTCCAATATATATTGGATATGAGAAAGATGATTGGCCTTATTATGTGCAATATGAAGGACCGATTACTAAATCAATAGAATGCTAAATATAGCAATAGGAGGAAGGCCATTGAAAAATCCAAGAGAGGTTGCATATCTCGAGGTTGTAGTTTTGTGTTTGTATGCCTTGTATCATTTAGTAATATTGTAAGCCCGCGACCCAATAAATATTTATTTTGCATGGAAGGGGACCTACCAACAAAATACGAGAGGCATTGTGCATATAGGTCGAGTGGTGATCTCATACGTGACTCTACGTTGAGCTAATTCCCTTAAGGGAGTGGGGCACAAATATACATGATAAAACACTATATTCAGACATGATAAAATGCACTCCACTACGTACTCAGATCTCCCAACCTTGTTCTATGCAACACACCAACAATTTATACACTTGGAAACTATTCGCAAGAATGATTATGAGGATTGGTTTGCGGACAACAGATTCTGTGAATGACATGTTTTGTAGAGTACTTCTCGACAGATAAGTATATTAGCTCTACATTTTGGTTGAGTTCAACAAGTTCATCTCACATGGGTTCAGTTTGGCATGTGCGAGTTTACAACCAGTTTAATAAAAATTCCCTAATTATATTATCCTTTTCATAATGTTATTCCAGATCGACCTTCTCATCAGTAAATTGATTGATACTGATCTCTGTTTCGAGAGTGCGTATTCCTATATAGGAGAACTGCGATCCTTTTGAAAAAGTGCGTATTCCCACAAGGAATTGGTGTGCATTCCAATCGAGCCATTTTGTTATCATTTAAGGCCAAAAGAAAACATATGGGCACATCAATGATCATTATTCATGTGATGTAACATACACATGGTTGTATGATATATTCTTTGCAATTGTCTAAATGACATATGTAAATCAATCATGTTTTCCAAACCAATTGTAAAGCATTTGACCTGCTTAGCTAACAAAGCACGTGATTTGAAGGATTTGAAATTTTCTTGGCATAGTTGAGTTCTCTGAAACTGAAACTGCAACCTGAGAAACGTTCAAGGATACAGCATATTTAACTCCATGAATGTTTATTAATGTCACGGTCGACAACAATCAACTTTGAAACTTAAGCCTCATGCTCTAAATTCAATTTCGACCTCATCAATCACTGTGGCTGGTGTGCGATTACCATTGGACAAAGGGTGGATAAATTGGTGTAATTAGATGACTATTATCAAGAGTGTAAAACAACCCAGGATAGTTCCTTGTATATAAAAGATGAGCTTTCTAACGGTGAATGTTCTTTGGCAGTACTTCAGAAACTTAGTAAATTTAATCATTTTTTGTTTCAGTGAATTGTATGCAACATTGGTGATGGATAATATTTTATTTTTATTGAAGACTTAATAATGCTCGTTGAACAGAAATCATTAATATCATTGAAATCAAAATTGAACTCCGTGGGTAGCAACTATGGTAAAAAAAATTGTTAAGAAGGATTTAACAGTTTCTACTTTTGAGACCACCTTGCCATTGGCATCAAAGTGAGATGTAAACAAAAAGGTATGGAGATATGAAGATATAAAAAGGATAATTTTAAGGACAATCAAGATAAAGGATAAAAGGGGAAGGAGACAATGTTTCCATCAATGTCAAAGGGGGAGAATGTTGGTAATGTTGGCATTGATGTCAAATCGTAATGAGTCATGTTGACGCTAGGATTGCTTGATGTTGCAATGTTGATTTCTCAATGTGTAAGGGTTTATTAAGAATGTGTAAGAGTTTATTAAAGTGAATTGAAGCTAAAATGTTAATTAAGTGATGCGATGTACAATGGTGTGTGAGATTGATAAAATGAAGGTCGATCCAATGCTACAATACATATTTTACAAACAAATTAAATACATGGCATATGAGAGTTGAAGAACAATGTTTAGAGTACTTGATATTTTAATTGAATACTATATGCTGAATTTACATTTAAAATACATATAGTGAAATCATTGATTTTGGCTTATATTATTTTAGATATACTTAATATTACAAAATTCTTGAACTAAATTTCAGATTTGGAAATGAAGAGGTAAATTGTGAACAACTCTAGAAAACCAAGTGACAACTCTTCAATTCGAATTCTTGCATGGAATACAAATAGTCAACAACTCTTTGTATATAAAGATTCCATTTTGAATGAAATATAATTTTTTTGAATTGAGAAATTGTATGAGAGAGTTTATGAACAATTTGGTAATGAGAGAAGGGAAAGAGTAGCCAAAGAGAAGCATATTTGAATAAGAGAAGCAAAGAGGATAAGCAGTAGAAAAGAGGACATAAATTTATTTCAGAACAGACACAAAAACCAGGTAACCAATAAATTTGATTTGTAATCTGATTGGGGGATTGTAATCTCCTTTCAAGTTGTAGATTGAAAAAGAACAAGTTGGAGCTTATTGAGGTAGTAGCCTCTAGTGGGTTGTAGCTTGCAGAAAATTTATGGGAGTTGGAGCTTCTTTGCAAGTTGTAGCTTGCAGAAGAAATTGAGGTAGCAACCTTTGGTAGGTTGGAGCCTACAAAAAATCAGATGTAATAGGGAGTAGGAGCTCACCTTCACATCACTTCAACGAAAATATCGAGATTTTCTCCCTTTATGGCTTTCCACTTATATCTATTGTCTTCATGTGTTTAATGTTGAACGTATCACTTGTGTGAATTCTTTGGAATTATGTTTACATATGCAAATATCTCTCTCGTAACTACAAAAGAAACAATTAAGATCTGAATATATACATAAGTCATTGGCTGCAAAAGAAAACCCTTGAGAATGGAAAATTAATTCAAATTAAAATATAGGAAGTCACAATTACTGATTCACCCCCTTAGCAATTGCCAAAATATTCATCACATATTTTGTTTCTAAAACCTTCAATATGAATTTGTGTGGGTCAAATCTATATGAACCTCCAATAAAAAGCAAAACATAGTAGTTTTGACCAATCAACTTTGGGTGCATTTTTTCAGCAAAAAAACTAATATTGAAAAAACAAATATATATATATATATAGTTTTCAAAATGAGCCTTACAAGCAGTTTCCCCCAAAATGTGAAGGATATCGGAGATGATTCTAGTTCTTTGAACCCCATTTTGCCATATTACGTGGAGATTATTCTAGTTCTTTGAACCCCATTTTGCCATATTACGTGGAAAAACGGTCTTGATTACTCAACGCCCAGTCATTGAAAGGATATGGTTAAAGATGCAATGTATCGGGGAGTTAGAATTGAAATTATCATCCATTTTATCAGATTTCTAACATCTCGAATTTAACTAAAAGAAATACATGCAGTCAGTTTCTCAAACTATTATTGTAAAACCATTTTAAATATGCATCATCGAGAAGCGAAGGGTACTTTAGAAGTTGTTATTTTCCCTTTCAATTAAGCTGGCTCCTTTAATTGTGTATGCACAACCTTGTTAATTTACTATTGTAATGGTTGCGCCTTAACAATGACAATTCGTGTTTGATCCACAGACTTTTTGAGTCACCTTATATCATGCACCACATGAGGCCCCTGTTGCATATCAATGTAATCTGGTTTCCTTTTCATTCGTTTTTTTTGCAAGATTTCAATACTCTATTTATTCTCTGTTTTTTATCATTTCACCTTGTATGATGTTTTACTCGTTTGTCTCTTGTTTTATGTAATGATTAAGCACTTGAATATTTATTTTTGGAAACCACGAAAGCATTTAACAATTTCCTTTTCTATCAGTATTTACCTTATGTAATTACTTTTAGTCTCTAAATTCCATATAGGAAAATGAATTTTTGCACATGTTACTAGGCATGAATGAACTCTCAAAGTTGTACGCACACACAGAACTAGTTGTATTTCTTCCAATTTCTTGCTATAAGATTAAGAATTGAAACATTTTCATAAGTATAGGTTGCCTTTCCCTTCATAGTATAGTTTGCTTTCCATTTCATAACATAGAATATCTTCCATTTCTCATAATTTAGAATTCCTAAAATAATAATTAGAAAATAGATTGATTTTCTAGATAAAATTGTCTTTAATTTCATGGATTAAGATTTCAAAGTTTTCTTATAATATATTATCTTTGAATTTCGTAGAATATAATTTGAAATTTGGATGATTGCTTCAATTTTATTAGCATAGATTCATTATTTTATTAGATTAAAATGATTGTTTTTTAGATTAATGATTTATTTTTCTTGCTTTCATTGTTTGTATTATAATAGTCATTTTTATTTTTATTGTTAAAGTGTGCATGTTTTCACTACATTTCATTTCATATATTTTCCTTGCATTTGTAGTCTTTAAAATTCAATTTATTTTTAAATTAATATTTCATTTTTACTCCATCACATTCTATTTGATTCATATGTATAGATTTACCATTCATTTCTTTCTATTGGTAATTTATAATTCTTCTTTTATAACTACAATTGAAATTTGATTTCCTAGCATATATTGTGCAAGTGTACTTTATAAGCATATGAACCTGGACTGACATTTTATTGAAAGTAATTTAACTCACAATTAAATTAGCCAACAATATGTTACACCATGAATGATTGATGATGTTTGTTATGTGCTATGACATTGTATGTAATAGCACTATTACTAAAGGAATGTGGTATTCCAATTTGTCTATGATGAAAGGTTGTATGTGAGTGTCTTCATGGTTATGAGTGGCTTTGGGGCCTCAATGTTCATTGATATGATCATTAAATGTATTGCTAAATTCATAGTCATGTATGTTTTCTTGATGTCATTAGCCAAATCGTTATAATGTGTGAATTCCATCATGTAATATGTTGTGAATATTATGGATCACTGAATAGTTAAGACAATTAATTGGCTTTCCAGATAAAGGACTGAGAATGATGTAATGTATGATATATCAGTGGATATGATACTGATATTTAGGACACATTCTTTGGTATAATATGATGTTATTGTGTTTGAGTTTACAAAATAATATTAGTTATGGCTAAGCTTGTTTCAGTGTCTGATAGTAAGAATGTTGATAGGTGCTTGTATTATGGCTATGTATATTATTTGGAATGTTAAGAGTTTGGGTGAGGGTATCAACCTTTTACGAGTTGGTATTACGAGAAATGTCAAGCTTCAAGGAGAACTCTAGCTGAACCCTTTAAATTCCTCAGATCTTATAAGTCTAAGAATTGGAGACATCGAATTTGTATATGGGTTTGAACAAATATTAGCAGGACCATGTATCTAGGCCAGATGCACTTTGGGTTTGGTAGAATTATCTGAGATTTTGTGCAAGGTGGAATAATTGCACAAAACCAGATGGTGTTAGATTTCGTATAAAGTGTCTGGGGTGGGCCAAAAGTGGTGGAATAAATTTGTAGAGCTAGATATTATATCAATGTGTAGGATATCTAGTGTGGGTCCCATCATAGGCGAAGTTGGATGATTCTTGGAGCATACAAGTTATTTGGGTGTTTGGGAGATATTTCACCATATATTATTTCATGCACCCTAGATCACCTCCAAATATAGACATAAAGGAAACATTGCAAAGGGACTGAACCCTATGTGACCCGATAGTCTGTGTCGAGGTGGCATGTGCCATGGAGGCACGATGGATCTACATGGATTCTTGTGGGATCCATGGTGTGTCATGCAAAAGAAGTGATCTGGGGGTACGAGAAATATTACATTATGGAAAAATGCACCTAAGATAATCCTTCAAGACAAGATACAAAGCATAACTACACAAGACATGTTGGGGGTTAGCCTAGTGGGACTAGTGACCCTAATTCTATGTGGATTTCCATGTAGTTACCATGGGAGAGGCGAGATTACCAAAGGTGACTTGGGTAGTCCACGTGTATGCCATATGGTGGTCATTGCTAACATGGAGAGATAAAATTAGCTGAAATTTTATTGGGCATAACCCTCAATCCGAGAGTCAGATTGAGGTAAAGTTTACATTGTTGGAAAGCTCTTGAAAAGTTGAATGTGATGGAGTTGGCAAAATTTAATTCCACAAGCTTTTCAAAAGAAGGATTTTTGTAACCCCCTTCATAGTGAGACCATGGGGGTCAATTTAGGTTCTAAGTAATACCTCCCACAACCTTAGATAGTCCAAGGGGTGGAGGGGAGTGTTATAGAGTGGTATCTAAGCACCCAAATTCAACACACACTGAATGGGAAATGAAAGAGAAAGTTAGGATCAGAGCATGGTTCAACACTTGGATTGAATGGGCTTAATAACAAATGGAATGGGAGCTTAGAACATGGTTCAACATTAGAACTGAAGAGGCTCACACTTTAAAATTTCATATGTCATGACTATTTATCTTAATATAATGTTGATTTCATAGTTATAAACATGTTGATATGTCCATTTTATTTCTTGATATATGTAACTAACATGGGTTTTAGATACATAAGCAAAAACTTACAACATGGTTCAGACCAACATGAATAGTGTTGGCATGACAAGGTAATATGCCAATTTGTTGATGCTTGATATAAATATCAGGTATGTGTGTGTGACAGCACATAAGAAGACACAATTACTACAAGAGATGAAGGGATGGACAACAATATGATATGGCACAACATGGACCAAGTCCACCATGAGCACGAAGGGAAAAATTCCCCTAATAGAACATAAACCTTTAGGAGCTTTAAAGCTCAGTTGAATAGTTTCAAGGCATAAATAAAAGGCTCATTAGAAGACAAGATGAGCAGGAAATGCTTGACACAATGTTGCTAAATAACCTATAATAGATGCAAGGGTTGTTGCAACATGCATCAACCTCTAGAGATATAAAATAGTTCCATACTAACAAGGCTAGAAAGAAATCTCATAAGGTTGGAGAGAAAAGAAAACCACTGAACTATGGAGAGGCACATATAAAGAAAGATTTCCCTAACATGCAACAAAATAAGAAGAAGAATTCATGTGAACTCCAAGCACATGAGCCAACAATTAAAAAAAATGAAGGAAGTGACTCAAAGAGGAAGAGAGATGAGGGAGCATCCCCTCAAACTCTTTGAAATATAGAAAAGTTCCTTTTTGAACTATTTAGAGGGATATTGGAATTTTGAGTTTGCTATAAACCAAGGGAAGGACTTTGACTAAAATTTTGTGCATATGTTGGTGATGGACACATTGAACACCATAACTCAAGGGGTTGAGTTTTTTAAAGACTAATGAATGATGTATAGAGGGAATGCTTGACATGTCTTTGTTGTTATTATTGGCTATAATTTTCTTGTTTTTTTGTTTGTTGACTTTGAGCATGAACATGCTACTTTATATTTTGTCGTGTGTTTCTATTTTGGTATTTCTCTGTTTTCCATCTTCCTCTTCCCTTTTTATGGTTTGGTCTTGGTTGGTTTGTTGGGTTTGGGAAAGGAAATAAAAGGAGCTCGTGGAGAAGATCTAAATAAAATCCAAACAGAAGTCAATACCCTAATTAAACCTTGTGCATGGGATAAATGATAGTAGAGGGTAGAAGAAGATGACAAAACAACTAGGTGGACATGGCTGGGTCTACATGAGAAAAATAGACAACAATGTGACAACCATGAAGATAGCATGAGAAGGAAGTTTCCTTAAACGAAAATTGTGCATGGATACTATATATATTCTATATTTTATGAATATGAGAAAGATGATAAAATGAAATAAAACTATAGTGATGCTATCTAGTCTGAAAGGTGATGTGTTGAGAACCATCATATTAGCATGATAAGTGATTCATCTTTAAAAATATGATCTCTATGTAAATGGCATGAAAATAAATTTTGTACTTACCATGTTTTGGGTGACAAAGTGAAGTCATTTAATGGATTCAATGCCACATGGAATATCCATTGGGAAAGTGTGTAGGAATGGCCTATTGTTATAAGTTGTCATTATTAATATGTTATGCTTATACTTATGACCCTTGTTGTGTGCATGAATGAAAATGATACAAGCTGGAAAACGAATATGAAATTGACAACATATGAATAACATGGAACATGTGCATGAACAACACATGCTTGTCAAATGAATATGCACAAGCTTGGGAGGATGGATGAGGACATGCTGGAATTGGAAAAAAATAGAAATGCCTTTACAAAGTTTTCATTGAAATCTATACATCGTTAAATTTATAAATTATGACTAAAGTGTGATGTTGAGACCATTTTAAGAATTGTTGAACATTGCAACAGTAGGTATGCTATGAGGTAGTTGGACCCCTTAAAAATCCTTCAGTTGAAAGTTTTGGTAACAAAAACCAAGTAAATAAGGCAAGTAGTAAGCCAAGGTAAAAAGGGATGAAGGAAAGGAATTTGGTAAGAATTCCTGCAACTGAATTTGAAAAAAAAAAATATTGTTTCAAATTAATGTATGCTTTGCGGGATGATGTGATTAAGGAATGCATCCTTCAACTTGAAAACATTGCAAGAACTTCTGTAAAGCATGCTAAATGAAATGGAAAACTAAATTTCTTCTGAAAGTTAGAGATACATATTTCTCATTTCATACTTTTTGGTCTACTGAAATGAACATTTGATTGCATTATGAAATGCTTCAAATGAATGTGGTGCACATGTACATTGGTTGACAATATCATTTCAATTTATTTATTTGGAGTGATAGAATTGTTACAAGTATAATAATTCTAAGGTCACTTCATACCATTGTGAATTTTTGCAATAAGGATATTGCACATATATAAGTATTGATGAGTGTTGGCTGATTGAAAGATCAAATTTAAGACAGAGTGTGGAATGGGGTGGTATATAAAGCCACCATGAAAGACTAACACCTCTTGCAAAGGAGCATGGCGACAAGACTATATATCTCATGCCTATGAGATCAAGCTTATAACTGAAGAAAAGTTGGGAAATTAAAATTTCTACTTTGATAAAATTCAGTATATCTTATGGAAAGCTAAATGTTGTGACACAGTTTGAATGCTGGAGCATGGAGCTTATGTAGAATATTTTTGTGATGGAATTACAACCTTGTGGTAGCTTTTTATTGTATGGGAGCAAGTCATAATCAATACCCTGGCTATAAGAATCCTTGAGAAGTATTGTGGAGCACACTAGACCATTACTTGGCCATAATACTCCATGTAAATCTCCTTAGAGCATGCCAGCATGACATTTGGTTATAAGACTAATGATTTCCCCATGCAAGAAAGCCTTGGTTAGGTACACTTACTTGAATGGGGTTTGCTTGGGCCAGTAAAGGTGAGTAGCTGATGGGATCCTATTGATAGACGACTACCTTGGTGGTATATGATATGCCTATGCTCACTAGGAGGTGAGAAAGAGGGGGGGGGGGGGAGTGAGTTATGCCTTAGTGGTAAATGATATTGGAGGTATGATGATATTCCTATCGAAAAATGACTACCTTGATGGTATATGATATGCCCATGCTCACTAGGAGGTGAGCGAGAGGGGGGAGGCTTGTTTGGAGTTGTACGAAAATACTCCATGGAGTAGTATATATGCCACTGAGTGTTTCCCTTGGTGGTGAAACTACTCAATGAGCTGGACTTGGGGATGGAGTTGTACGAAAAGGTTACATGGAGCAGTATATCTACCTCTAAGTGCTTCCATTGGTGGTGAAAGCACTTAGTGAGATGGACTTGAGGATGGAGTTGTATGAAAAGACATTGGGATATGAGAATGAGGGAGCTTTTTTGGTAAGACTTATGTGGAGCTATAAAACATATACACCATTAAGTACTTGTTTTTCTTCTAAACTACTTAGTGGTTGCAAATCCGAGGAAGAAAAGAGTAACTATAAAGATAAGTATCAATTACTAGTTTGGGGAACTTCTCTATTGAAGTTGTGGTTTGATTTGATTTAAAATTTTATCATTAACCTCATAAAGAATCTACTAACGAAATTGTGGTTTTATTTTATTTAAAAAGTTTATCATTAATCTCATAAGACTCGTGTGCTTATGTTGTAGGTGAACTATTTAACTATCTAGCATAAATATATGAGGTTGACTACAAAGAAAACAACATCAATATCAGAGTGCGCAACAACAACATAATAGAGATGAATACCTCAATAACTAGGCCATTGCAATAATATTGGAAACCTATGATATGGATTTATTTTCATGAGAGATGCCATGATTAGTATGTTGTGTTATTAAAGCAAGGTGGAGGGATGTATTGGTTGTGCAGACTCTTCCTATGTAAGGCAACCTTGCCAAGGGATGGATTTTCCGAGGGACTAGTGAATCAAAGAAGAGGATGCTTGAAATTGGAAGGTGTGTGACTGTAAGGAAGAGGAAATTGAAGCAAATTGTTTTTAAAAAATTCATGTGCATACTCAGTGGGATCAAGCATACATTGGGTGTGTTCCTAGAAGCAATGAGCTTGTAATATTCCCAATTAGCTTTGCTAATTGGAATATTTCATTTTTGCTTTATTTTGCTGCTTTAGCTAGAAATAATAAATAAAGTGAGAAATAAGAGGGGTCACCTCACTTTAGTCACCTCACTTTATAAATAAAGTGTTCTTTTCCTAGTTGATCGACGTTATAACTTAGAGAGGGGGCCTTGGGGGGTCCACATAAGTATGATGGGGAGGCATCAGGCTGACCCAAGGTTAACTGCGCAGGTCAAAGGAGAGTAAGGACGCAGTTAATTTTTGGAGGGAGTTTGGCATTATAAAAGGAGGGGTTCTCACCTCATTTGGACATGCTTGATTTGATATTGATATTGAGAGCTAGACTTCTGTCTGCTTCAGCACGCCGGTTGTTTAGTCGGTCTGCAGCACTGTTTAGTGCAACCGAGTGTCTCCGGTCGAAGATCTCACCCTTAGCCTCGGGGGACTTCGAGTGCCTGCCCTGGTAAGGTTATTTCTGGTTTCACCCTTAGCTTCGGGGGACTTCGAGTGCCCGCCCTAGTAAGGTTATTTTCTGAATTTCATCCTTCAGTTTCAGTGGGAATTGGTAGCAGTTTCAGGTGGAGATTCGGAGAGGAAGAAGCCCTCTTGTGGCTGCGCAGATCTAGCAGGAAAAACGATGTTTCAGCAGGAGGAAGGACGTAGTTCCTATCTGGGAGGAAGGACGCTGTTCCAGAGGGAAGGAAGGACGCAGATCAGTCCTGGAGTGAGGACGCTGTTCCAGCAGGAAGAGGAGGATGCAGATCTGAAGGCACATTGATAAGATCCAGCCTTGGAGATTGTAGATCTGAGCAGATATTTGCAGATCTGGTTCTGTAGGTTACAGATCTGGAGAGGTAGCATTGGATCCAGCTTGGGAGATTGCAGATCTGAGGAGATATTGGCAGATCCAGCCTAGATCTGAAGAGATAACATCAGATCCAGCCTTTGAGGTTGCAGATCTGAGGAGATATTGGCAGATCTAGCATAGATCTGAAGAGATAGCAGTAGATCTGATACAGGAGGACGCAGATCTGGAGGGATAGGACGCAGATCTGGATTGGAGGCTTCAGATCCAGCTGATCTGAGCATATAGGACGTTGATCCATCTGGGAGGACGCTGATCTGATGAGCAGGGTTATGTGAGCAGGGTTTGACAGCGTTTTTGGCCTTGAGGAGCTGAGCTTTTCATCTGGAGGGTTTTGTGATCCAGCATTACATCTGTCTCAGCGCTGTCACTAGCAGAGACAGCGTTTTTCATTGGTGAGGGTTTGGAGCATTGATATCAGCTATCTTTCAGTCTTCAGCTCATAGTTCCAGCGCAGTCCAGCTTCAGTCTTCAGAGCAGCTAGGACGCTGTCCTTGTTGCAGCCATTATTTGTCTGAGAGGGTCTCCACTTGCCTAGGGCAAGGATAGGTGCACTCATTCTGATTTTCTTGTACTCCTCTCTATGTACTTTCAGATTAATAAAATGGCTCAGTTTTCTGGCATTCTATGTGTAATTGTTCCATGATCTGGTTCAGCATTGTATTTTCTATATCTGTCTGGCATATTTCTGTTTATTACTGGTTATTTCCCTTTGGGGATATTACAGAGCTGAATTTGTTCTTGTGAAAATATTGTTCAAAATGAATGGCATGGTTGGATATGAAAATTTGGTACATGGGAGATGTTGATGATGTGGAATCCGAGGGATAATTCCAACCATGGCTACAACGCATTATGGATTGGAGGCAGATCACCCTTTGGAATTGAGTAAGGGAGTAGGTAAAGGTGCAATGGAAGCACTTTAGACCAAATGAAGCCACTTGGGAAATGGATGATTATATGAGGGTATCTTACCCATTTTTGTTTACTTTGGAAATTAATGTAAAAATAGTGTTGTGTGTATAAAGTTCACTATTATGTTTTGTGTTTTGTGTATAGAACATCGAGGATGGTGTTCCTCTAGGGGGATTCTTCAATAACCCTTTTTGGTACCCAACATGTAAATGTCACTATGTATGTTTGCTTATGTGAAATTATGTGGAAATGTAAACATGGTTGAGTTGCAATAGTGGGCATAGATTCAGAGTCTAAGGAGGAGGAGTTTCTTGGGTAGTGTTTACACCTAAACCAAGCCACTTTATTCATTTCCCTACGTGTCTCCCTGATAGATTAAACGGATTGTTGGTGCAAGCATTTAAGTTGTGTATGGGATGCCTAAGTAAAGGAAGATCCCATATTGTCCCTATTCTCATGGGATGTGTTGAGGAATTCAATACACAAAGAGAGGGACAAGAGAAGGGACATGGAGAAAATAGGGAGAGATGGGGGTGAAAAGGGTGTAGGAGAACACAAAAAAAAAGCATATGTGCAGGAGTGGGAGCATTTAGGAGAAACAAAATTTCAAAAATCCTCTCTAGTGTCGTTGGTAAATTGTTCCATGCATTATAGTGTGACCTAGGGGAAGTATCAATGTTGGATTTGGATGAGAAGACTCGGTGGAGATATTGATTCACTCGGTGCTTGTGTCAGGGATGAAAATCGACCCTTAGAGTAAGATCATACTCCTGGACTAAGGAAACCTTCATTGAACCTTGGGTGAATTCATGTGATTTGTTTTTGAGAGACAGAGAGAGTCACTGTGGTATTTATTTCTCGGGAGAAATTAATGAACCACCTTCATAGTGGACTTGTGGAAGTCCAACAAGAAATTGCAGCACCTACACTAGTGTGGGACCAAAAGTTCCAAGCAGCGCCTACACTAGTGTGGGACCACGGGTCTTAGCAGCACCTACACTGGTGTGGGCTAAATTTGGTGCATGTCTATTTTAATTATCCCTTAATTAATATGGAAAATAAAATGTAATATAATCTCAAAATAAATTGTAATAGCTAACTGAGTGTGATAAACTTAGTTAACTCATGAATTTAGAGTTGAGGGTATTTGGTGAGGCATGCTGAGTATTTATAGTTCTAACAGAGTTCGAAGTGTAGTGGTGCATTAGTTAATGCAGGTTATAATCAATTTAACTCATTTAAGTGAGTTAAAGTCAGTTGTGCTAGTTATAATTGTTTGATACACTAGTGAGAGATCAAGTGAATTAAATATTATTTAATTCACAATCATTGATCTCACATGCAACTGATGACTTACTATTATTAGCTACATGCATGTCAGTTCCAGTGGAGACCCAATTGAGATCTAGGTGAAAGGGATGTTGACTATCAGTTTTAGGATTATTGGGTTTCACCCATGAAACCAAACACCCATGGGATTGCCCATGATCCTTGCACAGTCAAGGAAGGCCAAAATTCCTAAATAATAGGGATTGCATTCCACATGAATTGTGCAAGCAAGGAAATTTGTTTAGAGGCTGAGAATTGGCTAAGTGTTGGTCAGTTTTGTCCAGGACACTGTGAGACAATTCGCTGAGTAAAAGAGGCTCTAGTGAGAAGAGTTGTATGTAATTGTTTCATGTATCCATGTTGAATATACAATAGAAGATAGTGGGGTTTTGAGTAGCAAGCTTTCCCTGAGAAATTATCTGTGTTGTGGTTTGATTGATTCTTCTTTGCTTCATGTGATTGGTGATTGTGTTTTAATTTCCGCAATTGATTTTATAGAAGCGATCCAGTATCTAGCTTTAGTACATTGTTAGATCACATTGAATCCATGATATACATATATGTTGTATAATTTCTACATGGTATCAGAGAACAGGAAATCACAGTAGTGGAGGAGGAGTTGAGTTTGTGACTGAATATAATTTGAATTTGAGACTTTCTTGATGATACAACTAATTCAGGATTTCAATGGATTTCAATGGATTGAGATTGGAGTATGCACTCGAAGGCAGCTCTAACTATATTGCTTGGAAAGACATGATGGAGGCAGTACTCGAAGACAATGGCTTGAAGGAATTCATTGACAATGATGTTCCTAAACCCGCTGTGACAGATGCTGCAAATCTTGATGCATGGAAAAAGAAAGTGGAAAAGGCGAGGAGGATCTTACTGGAGGGATTACGAGACCGCATTGTCTCAATTAAACTCAGGAAGATCAAGATGGAGAAAGGCGACTCCATGCCAAAATATTTAACAAAGTTTGTCCAATGCCAGGATGAGCTGGGGAGCATTGGAATTATTGTCGATGATGATGATTTGGTGAGCGTAGCTCTTCTAGGAACTCCCATGAGTTGGCATAGTTATCAGGACTTTGTCAATGGAAGGGAAAATTTACTAGATTGGGAACGACTTTGGTCGGATTTGGTGCAGGAGGAGTTCAGATGGAAATCTAGAGATGGATCTTCATCTAAGAATGAAGATGAATAATATTGTGATTTGGCTGCCAAGGCAAAGAAGGGGAAAGGAAAGAAATTCCATTCCAAATCTGAGTCCAAAGATGGCAAGAAGCGCGACATGTCCATAGTGAAGTGTTTTCACTCTCACGAGCATGGGAATTATGCCACTAACTGTCCATTAAAGAAGAAGAACAAGAAGGCTTCAGGATCTGCAGCTGGTGAGGCTTTGGCCTCACAATTTGAACTTGACTTCTCGCTCATTGCATGTATGGTGTCAAGTGCAATGGGATCGCTGTTTTATTTGGATAGTGGTGCATCCTTTCACATGACGGGAGAAAAATAACTTTTCAATAGCTTGGAGGAGAAGGACCTCCAGATGCATATCGAAATGGGTGATGATGGGTGATAAATTGCTACCAAGATTGGTACCACTACCTTCCAGAGATAGTCAGTTAAACCCTTTCAATTAAAAGATGTAATGAATGTACCAGGGTTGAAGAAAAATTTGGTCTCGGTTGCAATGTTGGAGGATAGATGCTATGATGTTGTTTTCAGTGAAGGAAAAGCTTTCATGTGACACAAAACAACAAGACAAGCCAAGAAGATTGGGATTCGAGTTAAGAATATCTATAAACTGGAATCCAGTTTATAGATAAGGTGGCCAAAATGGTGATTTGGGATGAGGGTGAGTTATGGCACAGGAGATTGGGCCATCTTCACCACAGATCCTTAAAATTCATGCAGCAGATTTCTATGGGTCTTCCCAAGGGTGCACTTGCACAGTCAGACACATGCAAGGGATATACTATGGGAAAATATGTAAAATCCACCTTTCATGAGAAGGAGAACCAAGCTTCGGGGATCCTTGAGAGAGTTCACTCATACATGTGTGGACCATTCTCTATTGCTTAAACAACAAAGCATAAGTATTATGTGATATTTGTTGATGAATTTTCTCAGAAGTGTTGGATCTACTTCATGGAGAAGAAATATTAGACATTATCAAAGTTTCTTGAGTTCAAAGAACTAGTGGAGAAAGACACGAGGAAGCAAGTGAAGGCTCTTAGGAGTGACAATGGTGGTGAGTACATCTCCAACGAATTCAAGAACTTCTGCAGCAAAGAAGGAATTGAAATAGAACTGATAACGCCTCATAACCCATAGTAGAATGGGGTCACTGAAAGAAAAAACAGAACGATTGTGGGTGCAGTAAGAGCGATGTTGCATGATCAGGGCCTACCGTTGCATATTTGGGCGGAGGCATGCAACACGATGGTATTTGTGAAAAACCGTTGTCCTCGTAGGATACTTGGCATGAGTACACCAGAAGAGGCTTTTACTGGTAAGAAACCTGATGTTTCACATTTTAAGATTTTTGGCTCATTTGTTTATGTGCATGTGACCAAAGATGCCAGGAAGAAGCTAGAACCAATAGCTGAGATTGGGATTTTTTAGGGTACATAGATACTCCCCACAATTATCGGGTGTATTTTCCAAACAACAGAATGATTGTTGTGCGACAGGATATAAAATTTGATGAGGAGAAAGCCATGCGATTGTCCCCTGAGAGGGAGCTAGTTTTACATGCAAAGGAGGAACTCTTGGTTCCAAAGAATGAACCTCAAGATGTGGAGCAGCCACATGTAGAGGATCATGGAGTGGCAGAAAACACTCATGCAGAGCCATCCATTAGACATGGTAGAAGCCGCACCACGAAAGTTGATAGATTGAGACTTGATGCCGCAGAGAATTTAGGAGCCCCTACTTCACAGCGCAGACAGAGACAGTCTCCAGACAGGTTTACTGGATACATGGCTCTTATGAGCAAATGTATTGTGACATAACCATATTCCTTTCAGGAGGTAGTGCATCAACCAATTTTTGTTGATGCAATGGTGGAGGAGGATGACTATATTTTCAAGAATAGTGCATGGGATATTGTCCCAAGACTGGTCGGTAAACCAGTGATTGGATCTAGATGGATCTACAAGGTAAAGCAAGTTATTGATGGGAGTGTGGAGAAGTACAAGGCAAGATTTGTGGCATGAGGATTCTCAGAGATTGAGGGGATCGACTATGATGATAATTTTGCACCAGTTGCAAGTTACTCTTCCATTAGATCCATCATTGCACTCTCGGCGCAGATGGGATGGCGCATTCATCAGATGGATGTGAAAATTGCATTTCTCAATGGATTTATTAAGGAATAAGTGTGCATAGAGCAACCAGAAGGTTTCAAAATCTTTTACAGTGATTCGCATGTGTGTCGACTCAAGAGAGCACTATATGAGCTGAAGCAAGCACCTCGTGCCTGGTACACTCAGATTGACAGCTATTTCACCAGACTAGGTTTCACCAAAATTGAAGCCGATGCAAACCTGTACTAGATTGTGGTTGAGTGTAAGCTATTGATTATTGTAATTTATGTTGATGATCTAATTTTCACTGGTGATGAGCAGCTTATACACTCATGCAAGGAGGATCTTGCAAGGGAGTTCGAAATGAAGGACTTGGGACTACTTCATTATTTCCTTGGTTTGGAAATATGGCAGCAGGATGGTGAACTTCTTTTTTCTCAAGGCAAGTATTCCAAAGAGATACTCGGTAAGTTTCACACAGAGAGCTGTAAACCCATGCACACTCCTCTTCCGGGAAATTGGAGGAAAGAGGATGCCACTTCAAGAGAGGTAGTGGATGCTACTGTCTACATGAAGTTAGTAGGTTCACTGATGTACTTGGTGAACACCAGGCCAGACATTTGCTACGCAGTTAAATTTCTGAGTCAAGTTATGGTTAAGCCTACCAAGCTCTTTTGGAAGGCGGGGAAGCATGTCTTGAGATACCTGAGGGGCACATCATACTATGGATTATGGTACAGACAAACAGAGGGAATGAAGCTTCAAGGCTTCATGGATGTAGATTGGGCAGGCAGTCCATCAAACAGAAAGAGCACATCATGAGGGATCTTCAGCATAGGTTCGACAATAGTTTCTTGGTACAACAGGAAGCAACGATCCATGGCACTTAGTTCAACGGAGGCAGAGTACATGGCAGCAAGTCAATCTGCATGTGAGGCCATCTGGATGAGAAAGATCCTAGTTGGTTTTTTTGGTTCTTAAATGGATCCGACAGTGATACATTGTGATAATCATAGTTGCATTAAACTCTCAGTTAATCTTGTTTTTCATGATAGATCCAAGCACATAGACATCCGGTACCACCATCTCAAAGATTGTGTGCAGAGGTGCATAATGTTACTTCAGTACATTCCCACAGAAGATCAGGATGCAGATATTCTGACGAAGGTGCTCATCAAGAGAAAATTTGAATACCATAGAGACAAGATCGGGGTGAAGGATAATCCCTTTGTTGTTGAGAGGGAGTGTTGAAGTCCAACAATAAATTGCAGCACCTACACTAGTGTGGGACCAGGAATTCCAAGAAGCACCTACACTAGTGTGGGACCACAGGTCTTAGCAGCATCTACACTGGTGTGGGCTAAATTTGGTGCATGTCTATTTTAATTATCCCTTAATTAAGATGGACAATAAAATGTAATATAATCTCAAAATAACTTGTAATAGTTAACTGAGTGTGATAAAATCAGTGAACTCATGAATTTCAAGTTGAGGGTAGTTGGTGAGGCATGCAAAGTAATTCTAGTTCTAACAGAGTTCGAAGTGTAGTGGTGCATTAGTTAATGCAGGTTGTAATCAGTTTAACTCAGTTAAGTGAGTTAAAGTCAATTGTGCTAGTTGTAACTGTTTGATACACTAGTGAGAGATCAAGTGAATTAAATATTATTTAATTCACAATCAATGATCTCACATACAACTGATGATTTACTATTATTAGTTGCATACATGTCAGTTCCAGTGGAGACCCAGTTGAGCTCTAGGTGAAAGGGATGTTGACTATCCGTTGTAGGATTATTGGGTTGCACCCATGCAACCAAACACCCATTGGATTTCCCATGATCCTTTCATAGTCAAGGAAGGCAAAAATTCCTAAAGAATAGGGTTTTCATTCCACATGAATTGCACAAGAAAGGAAGGTTGTTTAGAGGTTGATAATTGGCTAAGTGTTGGTCGTTTTTGTCCAGGATAGTGTGAGACAATTAGCTGAGTACATGAGGCTCTTGTGAGAAGAGTTGTATGTAATTGTTTCATGTATCCATGCTGAATATACAATAAAATTTAGTGGGGTTTTGAGATTCAAGATTTCCTCGGGAAATTATCTGTGTTGTGGTTTGATTTATTCTTCTTTGCTTCATGTGATTGACGATTGTGTTTTAATTTCTGCAATTGACTTGTAGAAGCGATTCATTATCTAGCTTTGGTACATTGTTAGATCGGATTGAATCCATGATATACATATATGTTATATAATTTCTATAGGACTCTTATTGATTATCAGTTTGATTGATTATTGGTGTGAATTCTCTTGAGCATTTGACTCCTCAAGCTCTAAATTTGACTTGGAGGTGGTCATTTGCAAGAAATATTACAGTGTAGTTGCCCTATGGTTTGGGGGAGATTTGAAGTCCTTTCCGCAATTGATAGCCATTCAAGTTGAACAGATAAGTATAGTTAATAGTACCCACTATATTATGGATTATGAATAATGCCTAACACGTGCTATGAAGGTGTATGGTTCAGTACTACCTATGGAGGAATGTTGATATATTTGTATGTCTATGGTGAATTCTTGTTGATATGTTTGCATGATCATGTGAAACTTATGGGTCTCAGTGTTTACTATATATATATATATGGTTGTGTAAGGTGATTCAACTAACTCGTTATATGGTTGCGTGAGATGATTCAACAACAAGATTGGACATCAGAGAGCCACATGTGGGGATCTCCATGACCATAAAACACCTACGAAGAAACCAACTGGTGGAGTTGTTCAAGAGATTCAGCCACATGAAGAAGACCCATTAACCTAGTTGGTTGAGAGATGGTAGCATCAAAACATTTTTAATTAGTTGAGCATGGCCACATTTTGCGAAAATGTTTGTAAAAGCAGTGAAGTGTTTTCCATCACTTATGAATGCAACATGGCGATATTTTTGGTTTTTTAGTTGATAGCTTGAGATATGGTTTCTGTTATAATTTTCTTGTAAGCTTAACCATGAGTGTGTTATAAAATATTGGAAAGTATGGGGCTTGCTTGGGTCTTATTTTGGTTTTGTAATTGAACATGTATTAACAGTTATGGGTTTGCATATGAAAGAGGTGTCAGTTTCATCATTCTTAGTTCTTGAATACAAATGTGAAGGAAAGGGAAGGTGTTCTGTCAGAGGAAACTATTATGCAGATTGAAAATGTAGTCATGTTTATGATTTTGGAGGACCAAAAGCACCTTTATGGAGAGGAATGATCTAGGTGGCTCTGGAGAGGCTAAAAAATAAGTCTTTGGATTTCATCGAAATCAGGACCAAATCAAAGAGCTCATCAACCTAATTCCATTGACGTAGAAAAAAATCAAATTCGACTTTGTATGTGCTAGATATTAACAATCAAAGTTTCAAGTCAAAGGAGCGAGACTTTTGTCTCTAGCTAAATTTGGAGGCACTTTAAATTTGGCAGTCTGGCTAAATATGGTAGAACTGCTAAATTTGGTGGCAACGAACTAAGCAACAATTTTTCACTTAACAACAACTGGAACTGATCAAAATGTCAAACAGTTAATTTTGTCGGTGACCCCTAAAAATCCTGTCGATGGTTGGTTTGTTTTAAAATAAAAATATATATATAAAAAATGGGTGGTGGGCCACCACCCTTTCCAACCCTCTCAACACATTGTATTTCTATGTATTGTGGAAATCATATGTGACCATATCTACATATGGTTATTAACCAATGACTATTTTAAATTAAAAGTTACACATGTGTTATAACAAAATATTTTTGTGGGAGCATAGGGGCTTGAACCCAGAAAATGCACTTAATAATATAACCACTTGCTAATGCACCAACTATGTGGACATTGGTAAGTTTCCCCAATAAATTATGTATAAAATACTCATTTCATCCAAGTCACGGGTGACAGTGCCATGAGTGGGTGAGTGGAATTGTGATGACGAAAATTTGATTTTGGAATGATGAAGGGTCGCGAAACCCAGACCAAGTGAAAAAACATGATATGATGGAACTATGAGGGAATATTCTATAATTAATATATATATTTTTTTTTTTCTGAGAGGAATCTAAAAGATTCCTAGGGAGCCCAAATTTGACCGTGATAGAAAGGGGTTATGTTTATACTCATGTTTCATGATTTTTTTCTAGGAATCTGATGGTGTAGACTATTTTCTTATTTGAGTAGCCTATTTTCAGTCCCTCCCCAAGTTTGGTTGTATAAGGTGTATTTTTTCCATGTATTCATGTTGGTCGAATAAATCGATCTTGCGGACAAGATCGATCTCCCTAGTGTTAGAAGACAATCTAGCAACAAATGAACAACTAAGTTTGTCTTTCTCTAAATATATTCGCTTTACAAATAAATGCTATAAAGGTGTTGATCCTACCTTAGATCCAAATTCTTATTTGCGTTCGTAGTGCTTTTGTCGCATCAATAATCCTTCTGTCGCAACAAGAGTTCTTTCGTCGCAACAATAATCTTTCCGTCGCAACAATAGTTCTTCCGTCGCAACAAGAGTTCTTCCGTCGCAAGAAAGTGTCGTCTTTCGTCGACCTACAATCACAAAAAAACAAATATTAAATAGCACCTATATAACAAATAATTATAAAACATACCTATCATAGTGATCAAGGAATCTATGAAATAAACGATCAAACGACAGGTTATTGAAATAAACAATCGAACGACAATTTATTGAGAAAAGCAAAACTTGATTGTATTAATCTTAAAATAACAGAAGAACCTTACAACCTTAGCCTTGATGTTTGAAAAGGCCTTCCTGGGGTCCGAAGCAGAAGTCTCTTCTACTTTGATAAGTCTTGCACTCTTCCTCCAGGAGCATAAAGAGGTATGTGATCTTTCCTCTCAAAAGCTCAGCAAAAAGAAGTCTAAATCTCAACAGCACTTCAACTCAATCACCCATAAAGCTTGAAACCCCCATTGAGGCTACCCAATGCCTCCTTTTATAGAGTAGATGAGGAGATTAGGATTCCACCTTTGAAGGGATATAATCCTCCTTCAAAGGGATAGACTCCTCACATCAAGGGATTAGTTCCCTAAGGTGTGGGATACATGCACCTTACTAAAGCGTACTCATCCCCAAAAATTCTCATCTAGAAGCTTCCAAAATTGACCTCAAATCAGCTTTTTCACTTTAGTTTCTCGCTTTTTTTACTTTGAGGAGGGTACACAGGCATTGCAAAGGAAAACCGTGTTCTGGAATGCAGGTAAGCAGTGTATTACCTGCGTACCCAAGCTAGGAACGCAAGCAGGCCTCATGTTACCTGCATACCCAAAGTTTCAAAGATTTTTAGGGTTTTTCCTCCTATTTTATGGCTTGACATGAGGAGAAAAGGTTGTAAGACTTGCAGAGGAGGCATGTATGAGTGTTAATGAGCTCATATAGTCAGCAGAATGTCAAGGTGACAGTTTTTAGTGCAACAGATTTCCCCCTAAAGTGCGAAGTCTGGAATAGATGAAGATGAAGTCTATTATAGATGAAGAGTGAAGTACTTTATCATTTCAAGGATCATCTTGTGGACACCCCAGTCGGAACTTGTAAAAAAATTCAAATCAAAATATATATATGTAAACATATCATCGCTGAGGTAGGCATTCCCATCCTCAGATCAAAACTAACTAGAAAACTGATTTAAATTGTTCTGATACAGGAATGATTTTCAATACATCAACAGTATAGACATATGTAGACACAGCATGGACGCAGCCATCTGTTTATGAATAGTCCACTATATAAATGATAACAAATTTCCTTGCAGCCTGGATGGTAGAAACTAGATCCAGGGTCTTGATTTCCGCATCTCGAACCAGTACGATTCTATCCATGTGAATAAATGTGTCGAAGTCGAACATGGTAGAAACCACTTGATTACTAGTCAATAATGTAAATTGTTAACAAGTGTGAGAGTAACCACCATTAATGTCAATGGATCTCAAAGTACTCAGTACAATCCATGAAATGCGAATGAATGAGCTGAAGTCGAACATGTCACGGAATCATTTGATCGAAGGTCAATGATGCAACCTGTCATCGAAGGCGAGAAACCTGCCATTGAGGCATGTAGATTTCAAGGTACTAACGATTTATGGATCAACTTCCTAGATAAAGAGCTGTCGTCGATAGAAAGTGATCTGTCGTAGTTAATCCCACAACACGAAATCATAGATCAAGTTTTGAAGAAATATATTGGCAAGGACATACTCAGGGTTGGTAAAAATGGAAGACAAATATTTGCAAATGAATGGTTTGTTTGAACTGTCCTCTTGAACACATAACGACATTGTAGATGGTTTGGTGAAAATTGACCCAAAGCTGATACCCAGAAACCAGCTGAAAACTTTCAATATGGTTTGATTAACTGTTAGGCAAAGGATTTCCCAACCCAGGTGAACAAAAGTGTCGTGTTCAAGAGTGGTTAACGACTTTCCAAATAATAAAAATGTAACAAACAGGTTCCTTTTTCTCTCTTTTCCCCCACCATTTCTGGCAAGTACCTCTTTATTTTTTACAAGCTTGAGGACGATAACATTTTCTTGTTTATAAGCTCATCCTTTGGATGAGTCCAACTTAGTTTAAGATTCGAACCCTAAGAACGAGTGGTTCGTTCCTGCTTAAAAATTGAACAGGTCCTTTACTGTTAAATTTTAACGAGTCCAGTATAGGAGAAACTCGGTGTTTTTCAATTTTAGGGAGTCAGAAGAAAAAACTTAAGAAGACTCCATGGGGGTACTTTTTCATAAATTTAGTCTCTCAAGCCCGAAAAAGGATAAAATAATGCGGGAGAGAACTCTATTGACCGTAATTAGTCAACGTATACCTTTTTCGTAAATAGTCCATTTCAGTCCAGAAAAGGGGTAAACTTGTACTGAAGGGACGACTGTTCATTTCCTTTAACGAGTTCGAATAGTCAAGTACTCGGCAATATTTTCATGTTTAGAGAGTCTGAAAAGGGCTTAAAAGAGAACTCAAAATTTCACTTTTTCGTAAGTTTTAACGAGTTCGAAAAAAGGAATAAAAATGTACTCATGGTTTTCACTTTTTCGTAAGTTTTAACGAGTTCAAAAAAGGGATAAAAATGTACTCATGGTTTTCACTTTTTCGTAATTTTTAATGAGTTCAAAAAAGGGATAAAAATGTACTCATATGGCCGACTTTCAATTTAATTTATGAGCAGGAAAAGACAGAAAGAACTCGGCATTTTCATGTGTTTTACGAGAATGAAAGATAGCAAAATAATCTATGGATTTTCATGAGTTTAACGAGTCCTGAAAATAATAACAAAAATCGACTCAAGATAGGTTTCACTTTTACAAAGGCTTGAAACAGAGAAAAATTATGCTTCGGAGTGGTTTCATTTTTACACAAGCTTGAAACAGAGAGAAAACTGTGCTTGATGCCCCCTAAGCGTAACTGCTAGAGCGCATGCCCCCCCAGCTTCATTTCATTCAACTAAGTACACTGCTAGTAATTAATAGCTGGATGGAATGAAGGTTCATTTACGAGATCATATGAAAGACCCGACCTAAAACTGTAAGAAAATTATGCAAAATTTGAAATAACTAACCTAAATATATGACTTAACATTTACGAGATCTAGTCAAAGACTCAACTCAATTAGGGGAGGACTTGTTTCATTTTTTAACGAGCTTGACACAGGAAAAGAACTATGCTCATGGCAATGTGTTTCATTTTTAAACAAGGTTGACACAGTAAAAGGAACTTTCCTCTTGATACACTGATTCATTTTTTTAACGAGGTTGACATAGTAAAAGGAAATTTCCTCATACTTGATTCATTTTTTACGAGGTTGACTCAGTAACAGGAACCATCCTCAGAAACTACTCTCTACAATCTACCTATATAACCTACTGATTCATTTTTTAATGAGGTTGACACAGGAAAAGAATTGTCCTCATAGCCTACTGATTCATTTTTTAACGAGGTTGACATAGTAAAAGGAACTTTCCTCTTACCTGATTCATTTTTTCACGAGGTTGACTCAGTAACAGGAACCATCCTCAAAAACTACTTATTTATAATCTATTAATCTACTCTCTACAATCTACCTACTGATTCATTTTTTAATGAGGTTGACACAGGAAAAGAATTGTCCTCATACCTGATTCATTTTCTAACGAGGTTGACTCAGTAACAGGAACTATCCTCTGAACTAACTGATTCATTTTTTAATGAGGTTGACACAGTAAAAAGAACTTTCCTCACACTCACTGATTCATTTTTTAACGAGGTTGACACAGTAAAAGGAACTCTCCTCAGGGCCACTGATTCATTTTTTAACGAGGTTAACACAGTAAAAGGAAATATCCTCGCGAACTTGATCATGGCTTCCAACTGGAAGAAACACATGTCAATGGACACACCTTGATCATGGCTTCCAAGAGGTCTTCATCAGAAGGAAGAATAGTTCTCTGGAAGGAACACATGTCAAGGGACTGAAAAGGGATAAGAACATCACGTTCAAATAATCCCATAGAGTTTCCCATGTCAATTACCGGATCTAAGTCAAAGGAAGATGAGAAAACAGTGACAAGCTCGCTTACATCGGTAACTGAAAACATGGGACTAGTTGCCACATAATTAACCCGTGGCGGGGTAGATACCACTTGCATATGAGGAACATTCAGAGATTTCGGATTATTGGTAGTCGAATCAAGACTAAGGAACGAAAGCTGGTCTAGAGTCACAATATTTCCATTGTGAGGGAAAGACATCACGCGAAAGAGTGTCGATATGATAGCTTTCATTGCATAAACATAGTCTCACTTAAGGAGTAAATTGAAATCCAAGGGACCTTGAACTACCATAAGATCAATGCAGACAGTTTTACCTTCCAAAGTAATAGAAAGCTTAGGAAGGATCCCTAAAGGTTCACTAATGGTTCTGTTAAAAGCTTTCAGATTCTGCGTAATAGGCACAAGCTGAGGGGAACCCAAAGCTTTCCAAGCAGTTTAGGATAAAATACTAACAGAAGCACCTTCATCTACCTGTGTGCGGTGTATGTCCCTACCACCAAACTTCACAATGATTCAGAAAGGGATGGAATAAGGAAGACGAGGTTCTGTCATTCTATTCCAATCAAAGGAAAAGACCTTAGTACTTGGAGGGGGTTTTGTAGAAACAGGTGAAATGCCCCCTAGCATAGAAGACTCTAATGTAACAAGAAGAACCTGAAAGGTATGAAGTTCACTCTCTACAGGGAGAATGGGATCGATCGAATGTGAAATCGAATCGACCACTTGATCAACTAATGGATCATCAACCTGAGTGATATGAGTTTCACCCTTCAATGGAAGAGTGGGATCGACTGTACTTGGAATTTGATCAATCACTCCATCAGTTGACGGTAGGTTGGGAGAAAGTTTACGGTAACCAGTTGGAAATTCTTGTTGTGGAAAAGTAAGGTTTTCCAATAATTTTGAGGCTTCATCCATGTGAGGGCAAATGTGAGTTTGATGACTCACTTTGCATAACTTACAAGGAAACCTAACTTTACCCGTTTTCCCAGGAACCTGACTATCATTGGTTGATGGATCAACGGAAAATTGATGAGATTTTTCTGACCATACTTCCAAGACCTTTGGAATACCGGGACAATTGATAAGGAAGTGGTCACCCTTACAAAGCCTGCAAGGATATTTGGGTTTACGATGCATGTTGGAGGTTTCCTCAACACAACTAACATTTACAGCCATGGTTGACTGGTTAACTTCTTTCTTATCTTGCTTCTTCTTCTTCTTCTTCCCTTTCTTCTTCTTCTTAGCCACCTGGTTACTAACGTCAAGGCTTTTACCAAGTGAAGAGGAAGAAATGGAGGAAGAAATATTAGGCGAAAAAGGTAAAGGGTCAACAGAAAGTTGGTGATGTTGAGATGGTGAACTCTATTGGGGTGAAGCATCCGGTTGAGGTGGAACAATTGGAGTATTCGAGGCTATTGAAGTTGAAAATAACCATATCGTTAAACCTATTTTAAATCCAGGTAATGACAAAGTCGCCATATAAGGAGGACCAACATTTCCAAAGCAAGGAAAAGTACTAGGATTCTCGTTAAGAGGGGTTCCTTGGTTGGTAAATTCTGGAATAGTTGCCATTATATTCAACTTCAGTGAATTTTATTAACAATTTAAAACTAAAATTAACAATTCACAATTCACACCTAACAACTAAAATTCACAATTCAAACCTATGGTCTCTAAAAGTAAAAACAAACAAATTAACACGCGTTATCAAATCTAGGAGTCAAACCACACACAAACAGTAGATTCCCGCACTAAAAACACTAGTTGGTGATGAAATCCAACATCGTAGAATTTTAATGCAGAAATGGAAATTAGAACAGTTACCCCGACAACCTGCTTAATGAAACATATTGGCACAAGTTTCTTCACAAAACCATCTCGTGTGAAGAGAACCCCCTAGAGAGTCCAAGTGAGTCTAGTCGACGTCTGCTCCAGGTATAGTGAGATCTTTCCTTCACCGTCACCTTAGGAAATAATCTTAAGTTTTTGGACACTAAGGTTACCAACAGTAACAAATACAACTGGGGGAACAGTCTACGATCCGATCCCACGCGCAAGGGCAGAGTAACAAAGCTCAATCCCCTTGAAGGCTCCTCGACATGGTTAATCTGAGGTTTACCGACAAGTGACCCCAGGCTCCTCGAAAATGGTTAATCCGAGGTTTATTGTTTGTAATGCGCATAAAATCTTCTATCTTTCCCAATGAAACAGAATTGATTGTTTCAAAGGTTCGGACATGATCTCGTGATTGACTTCTTTAAGAGAAGCTTCCCAGAATGTACCAATTACAATTGGATTTATTTCCTACCGCAAGATTTATCTACTTGTTTTTTTTTATTGCTTTGGAAAGTTAACTACAACCTATTCCAAAGCACTAATCCTGAGCTAGATTGGTGGAAAGAGCCCTAAAAATGTAAAAATTACTAGACGAATTTTAATTAAGAGCTGTGTTAATTAGGCTGTTATTACTCAAAAGGGTAAATGGATATGAAACCAATGGTGTTATGACCCGACCCAAAACTGAATGCAATCAAATATGATAATGTAATATTTTCAATTTGATGAATCCTAAATAAAGTAAGGAAAGAGTTTCCATTCACTTCCAACAATGCAAAAATTGATCACTAAGAGAAAATATAACAAATTCTCTAATGCACTAATTTCATTAAGAAAAACTAATGAAAATCAATCCCAAAAAAATTTGTATATTTTTTTGTTTTTAAAACAAGCATAAAAACATCTAAATTCAAATCAAAGAAAACTGATCTAAATCTACGATTGATTTTTCAGAATGTAAACTATGCGGTTGTAATCTATGCACAATTCACTTGAAAAGTATGCAAATGTAATCTATACACAGTTTTCATTCATATTCTGAAAATGAAAATTCTAATTATGCAAATGTGATCTATGCAAGAGAATTCTCAAACACAAGATGATTCTAATGTAATCTAAGTACCAATCAAGTGCAAGTCAAGAAAATCGGGTGAGAGTTCCAAATATCAAAAAACACTCAAAGGCGATTAACACTCATACTCAAAGGCGATTAACACTCATACACAAAAGCAAAAAGATGCAAATTGTGAAAAGACTGAGACAAACCTCCAAGTAATGACCAAAGGAAATCAAATTAAGAATTTCTCAAAAAAGAGACTCAAAACACCCAATTAACTTAATGGAGATTGATGAGATGAAAAATTTGCTGAAAGAAACTCATAAACAAGAGATTTTCGACAGAAAACATACAGATTTGGGTAGATACTAAGAATCCTAAATCAAATCTAAACTAAACTGAAAAAAAAGAAATCTAAGTTTTTCAAGACTTTTAACAGGGTCTACAACAATGTGCGGTCCCTAGAAAAGTTCAAGAAAAACAAAAAATACTTCAAAACTTTGAAAGAAAAGTAAATATAAGTTACCCAAGCCCGTAAAAATCAATCAAAAATCAGAAAAAAGCATTTTATCAAATCAAAACAAAGGAAAATCAAATTCTTTCCCCAGTGGAGTCGCCAATTTGTTGGCCGGATAAATCGATCTTGCGGACAATATCGATCTCCCTAGTGTCAGAAGACAATCTAGCAACAAACGAACAACTAAGTTTGTCTTTCTCTAAATATATTCGCTTTACAAATAAATGCTATAAAGGTGTTGATCTTACCTTAGATCCAAATGCTTATTTGTGGTCATATTACTTTCGTCGCATCAATAATCCTTCCGTCGCAACAAGAGTTCTTTCGTCGCAACAATAATTCTTTCTGTCGCAACAATAGTTCTTCCGTCGCAAGAAAGTGTCGTCTTTCGTCGACCTGCAATCACAAACAAAAAAATATTAAATAGCACTTGTATAACAAATAATTATAAAACATACCTATCATAGTGATCAATAAATCTATGAAATAAACGATCAAACGACAACTTATTGAAATAAACAATCAAACGACAATTTATTGAGAAAAACAAAACTTGATTGTATTAATCTTAAAATAAAAAAAGAAACTTAAAACCTTAGCCTTGATGTTTGAAAAGGCCTTCCCGGGGTCTGAAGCAGGAGTCTCCTCTACTTTGATAAGTCTTGCACTCTTCCTCCAGGAGCATAAAGAGGTATGTGATCTTTCCTCTCAAAATCTCAGCAGAAAGAAGTCTAAATCTCAACAGCACTTCAACTCAATCACCCATAAATCTTGAACTCCCCTTTGAGGCTACCCAATTCCTCCTTTTATAGAGCAGATGAGGAGGTTAGGATTCCACATTTGAAGGGATAGAATCCTCCTTCAAAGGGATAGACTCCTCACATCAAGGGATTAGTTCCCTAAGGTGTGGGATACATGCACCTTACTAAAGCGTACTCATCCCATAAAATTCTCATCTAGAAGCTTCCAAAATTGACCTCAAATTAGCTTTTTCACTTTAGTTTCTCGCTTTTTTTACTTTGAGGAGGGTATGCAGGCATTGCAAAGGAAAACTACATTCTGGAACGCAGGTAAGCAGTGTATTACCTGCGTACCCAAGCTAGGAACGCAGGCAGGCCTCATGTTACCTGCGTACCCAAAGTTTCAGAGATTTTTAGGGTTTTTCCTCTTATTTTAGGGCTTGACATGAGGAGAAAAGGTTGTAAGACTTGCAGAGGAGGAATGTATGAGTGTTAATGAGCTCATACAGTCAGTAGAATGTCAAGGTGACAGTTTTTAGTGCAACAATTCATTTGATTTTTTTTGAAGTGAATTAATAGGCCTCCCCACTTTGAGCAGGGTCCAGAGACGTAGTCCACATTGGACAAACTCTAATTATCAAGTTTTGCATGTTCCTTGTCTTTATGGTTGCCTTTGATTTTCATCTTCTTTTTATCATGCTCTTTCACATGCAATTATGAATACATACAAGAAGTAAAATATCGTGGATCACTTTATAACTAAGTTATAAATCTAGCACAAAAGTATAAATAAAGCCAAATTACTATTAGAACTTTGGTTAACAAGTACATCTCCTCAAGAGCTTGTTTTTAGAAAATTCAAGAAAAAATTATATTTCTCTAGGATTAGGACTTAGAATAAGTTTATATACATGGCAATGGTTTCCCTATGCACTCAAGCCTCTACATGGGAATAATAACATTGAAACAACATAACAAATTATCTTCATTATTATTCAAAACTTGTAAATAAGAATGATGAGAAAGCAAAAGCAAGGAAGAAAATAATTATCATATACCCAATCCCTTAATGCCTAATTAAGGATATGAGGTATCCAAACTTGACTTCCAATGTTAATTTAAGGAGACTGGGTTGTCAAATTTTTTCTTCCTCTAACCATCCCAAAGCCTCCTTTTATTAGAAAACCATTGTATATTTCTTGTCAAGAAGTTTCCAATGATATAAAGTTCATCCAAATGTGCGATTTGAACACAAATTTATGCTTATTTAAAATTTTGTCCTCAAAGTGCCTAATTAGCATTCAGATCATTGCCATGTAGTGGTCCTTTTGTCCCCTTGTCCCCTTATACAACACCATGCCAGGTCAACTCACCACACCAGCATGTCATCTCGACCTTCCATGCTACTATGACATGTCATAACAATATTTGGTTTCATTAATATTAGGGCAAGAGGGGTAGGGGGAACCTGATAGCCAATGTTCCAACCTCTTGATACCTAATCATTCGATATCCAAAAAATTTGATACCTAATTGTCTATTATCCTAGAGTTTGATATCCCAAACTCTTGATGTCTTGGCACATGATATCACGAAGGCCAATAGTTTGAGGTCTCAATAGTTGACATTTCGATCTCCCTATACTTTATAATTCAATACTTCAAAATTTTTGTCATCGGGCAATGAGGGGAAGACTAAAGAGTCCTCAACAACTCTTATCCGAACCACTAACAAAACGGCAATTTCTATAAATCCACTTTTTTGTCAAGTAACCTTTTTTCCATTGAGTTACTAGGCCATTGGACCATTGACCCACTAAGACAAACCAAAAATTTGTTGGAAAAACTCATATGATTTAATATTAAATGTCACCGGAAGGGAATAATATTTGTAAGTTGATAGAAATTTTGAGATCTATGAATATTGAGGGTTTTCATTTGAAGATTATTTCAAGTAACCCAATAGCCTGACATCCCATCCTCTAGAATTAAACTCCATTTGGCTGAGATATTGGTCATAGTCCTCTCAATATACCATATGAATAAGGAATAAGGTTAAAACCTCCAATCCCTAAATTTCCAAAACTTTTCCCAACAACCTTGACAATTAAAAGGGTCATCCCCAGAATTATAAAATTCTACAAAACTTGCTAGCTTATTTCAAACTACTGAAATTGACTTTTATAGGGTAGAAAATTTTCCCAAATACTTCTGAAGGCTCATAAATCGCATTAATCCTATGAATTCCTCCCAAGCACTACCTTCAACATGACATATATACAACAAAAGGTCATAAAATGGTTAATTTCCAGATCTCAACTTCACCCAATTGAGATGAAATACTCTCACTCCTTTGAATTGCAAGCTACAATATCACACTATTAACTCCAATTTTTTACAGACAGAGGGGTTGACATTCTATCTTACCTCTAGAGGAAACAAGGTTTCCCATCACTAAAAAAATATCTAGTTTCTCCATTCAAAACAAGGTCGTGGTCACAATTGTTCCAACCCATAACTACCCTATTAAAGGCCATTCACATTATAGAATACATGAAGACCCTCAAAGATCAAGTCAACTTATACATTAAACTTACTAAACCACACATCCCATATTCATCACAGGTAACTTTTTTAACCTCTCTATATAGCATTCGTTCTTGAGGGAAGTAATCACTATCACCCAATCAAAACTATAGAATACAATAAGCTCATTACTTATACATATTCAAGAAGCCAACATAACAACTTCAAATTTATTATTACAAACATAAGAGGTGACTAGTATAGCAAGAATAATGAAACATTGAAAAATAATTTCATTTCATTTGTAGAGAATTAGATACACTTATTTAATTCACTTAAACTTTCTAGAAACTAAATAATGGAGAGCCACTCTCCAGACAGCTGTAGGCATAGTTACATTGAAAATTTCTTGCATCTAGCCACCCCCAAGCTAGATTTGATGCCTTAAGGGGAATTTTCTCTTAGGGTTCTATAGTTTTCTCTTCATCTTTGTTGTTTTTTCTGTCTACTCCCACACCCCTAGGATTTTTTGTCCCTCATACAAACATTGCTAATATGAGAAATCGAGGTCCCTCATGAAAGTATGAGTGTTGGTCAACCAGAATTATCTAAAATGGGTACATAGGCCATGCTCCTAAAGCAATTTGATACCACTATCCCCATTATTCTCATAAATGTTAGTAGTTGGGTAGTTCAACTGTCAAATCAGAATTCACAACAATTAATTCAGCTATGATAAGAAACTTCCCCAAGTCCCTATTTTAGCTTCGCTTATGGCATCAACATCTGTGTTGGTTGCTCTCTTTTTTAGATTTAGCAATATGAAATAAGAGTTAATATTTATATTGAATGAAGTTTTTTAAGGTAACCATGATGCTCTTTCCAACATTATTAGTCTTAATTACATATTACAAAACTTGGAGTTTTAAAAGGGGCATTACAATAATGGAAAATTAATGTAAAAGTTGAAATATGGCATTTTTATGAACAAGTGTGTATCCAAGACAAGGTGTCAAAATTTCCAAAAAAAAAATACACTTTTCTAATATGAAAAAAGATATTAGTGCAATGATAAGCTAATTAAAATATTTTCCTCTCTTCCTCACTTGATTTCCCACATTTCTAGAGTTAAAAAATGGATAGGTCACCAAAGTGGCAAGTTAATTAAATTTTTTTCCTTCTCTTCCCGAATCGTGTCCTCATCAACCCCTCTTAATCCTCATTAAGTCAAATCTATATACCTTTTATATTATATTATAATTTATGTGGCTATATATATCAACATAATTAAATTAAGGAAAATCACTAGAGAGCTAAGTCTAATATTTTTAAGGGGCATTGTCTTGGCCCCAAAAGATGCCTACGATATTTTTACATTTGAGATGATTACATACATAGTCCACATGGTCAAACACCCAAACGAAATGCCATACATGCATAATATTACATCATCATTGATGTATAGTAGAGGCCAAAATAACGAATTACATTACCCTCTTCCTTAAATGACATTAACCTTGGCATGCCCTTCTCTTAAGTATTGAATGTTGTGATATGGAGCATTGTTCTATGATTTAAGCACTTTGCCTTGTTGGTCTAGTTACTCACCAGTTTGGCATGATGATTTTAAGTAAGATTGGAAATCCTACCCTGGTAGGATTTACTAGGTGTAGAATGGTATTGAGATTTTATTATGATAAAAGGGTCTATGGTTGTTGTTGAATGGGCATTGAATTTACTATATAGTTTTACACTAACAAGTAGATAGTTTCATGTAAATAAAATACATTGTGTATAATTTCAACAACTGTGAACATGAAACCGACCTTCAAGTAAGGTAGCACCAATTCAAACTTCTTGTGTGTAAGATGTGTTCCCTTGTAGTCAACAAAATGACTCTAAATAAGAAACATATTGTTTGGCAAGGAGATTAGAATGAAGTCCATAAAGTAAAACCTACGGGATTTTACCTATTAGAAGTTGTTAAAGTGTGAGATTACTAAATGACTTTCTCAATCTTTCATGTGTGGAGAAGTGAATGTTTTCAAACGCTTGTTTCTTGGTGAGTTTGAGTGACAATTATAAACTTTTGTGCTACCAAGACATCTCATTACTATCCCTGGATTAGATGAATGTCATGAGAGCCTTGCAAAGATAGATTTTAAACAAGAAGTATATAGTGGGGACACTTCCCATCTTGTGGTTCCATTTGCCATTTGTAGATGAAGAAATAGTCCATACTTCTAGGTTACACCAATGCCACATTCATGTATATTGATTAATATTGACACAATATTTATTGAGGCATCCCCTATGACTATTTATTTCCCTATGGACTCTAGAGATTGATGTAGTGAACACATTCAAATATATTTAAAGAGATTCCGATGGGACCAAGTTAGAATTTCTCGAAAATTTAGGCTTCCATTTAGAAGGTTGTATGTTTTGTTGAATTGAGAAGCCTAAAAATTTAGAGGATGACATTGTAGAAAATATGAGGCTCTGTGAACTTTCTGATTATACAACTACTTCTATGCAATATCAGGGTGCTCTATCAAAGATCTTTTTATTCTTTTGAAGCCTTTACAATTAGCATGGTACTAGTATATATATGTCATTGCTACATTTTCTAAGAAAATTTTAGGGTGAATCAATCGTAGACATGCGCTCATATTCATTGATGGAGAAGATATTATGTAAATTTTTTCACATACTACCATTTACGAAAATCTACATCAAGATATTCATCTTCAATTTGGAAAGGGATTCCAAAACTCAAATTTGTGTGTGATGCAAGACTTATTTTTGTAGTTAGAGTGTTATTGTTCTTGTCAATTTTAAATTTTTTGTGGTCAATTTCTCATTTCTAGTTACAAAAGACCACAAATAACAACTAAACATAAAAGACTATGCAACCAAATAGTAAACAGCTGACAAAAATCCTTAACATGGCATCCACATCAAGAGTCTGACAATGTGACTGGATTCGAGTCCTTCATGCTTGTATTGGGAGGAATTTAGGGCTTAAACTCACACTAAATGTGTTTCTATGTGTGATCTACTCAAGCTTCCAGCCTATCCAAACGAACTTGCATTTTCCATTGGTTCCGTTGAAAGTAATTCAAAAAGTAGATGATGTCATTCTTGTCCTCATGATTCTCCTTTAACACTTGTCCCAATAGAGTTTTTAAATTCTGGAGGAGAGTAATAACATGCATGTACTAATTCTTCCTTCCCTTAGTTCGATCAGGGTCAAGGAGCTAGTGATAAACCTCATCTAGTAGTTCTAAGTCTAATTAAACATGTCTATCTTGACGAACGTGTCATTTTAGTCGCTATATATCCTACTGCATTTTAGGAGAGGTTGCAGAGTGATAAGCGTTCCCTGCCTCCTGAGCCAGCGCCTCGACATGTGACTAGCTTTGTTGGCCACAACCCCAATCCCCATAACGATCATGCTTGTGTTGATGCAACATTTTAACCCTTGCAAATAGTGAAGCAACACAATACCAAAAATAAAAATTCCACCAGCACCTGGTAGTAACCACAAGGAGGAGCTAACACTAACTAATTCAACACGCCACCACCTGAGATCTCATCGATTGAGATTTTCCCACCATCCAATGCAACCAATTTGTTTCCAAATATAGAATTCAACCCTACAAGTGTGTTAATTTAATCTACATCCTTGATATTACCATCGTCTCCTTCCTCCTACAAAAACATGGCATTAGACCTACTAAAAAACACATACTTGACTCCCGGATGCGGGTGCAGATGACAGCGCATAAGGTGATGGGATGGGGGTGCGGCGGGACGGGGAGACACATGCCCACCCGCAAGGAGGCTAACACTCGGCTCTTAAAGTTGATTTCTCTGTGTTTAATTGCATTTATTCCTGGTGCTAGTTACAATCCCAATTCCGCTCCTCGATACGATCTCGTGTATTGTGACATGGCTCGGCCTTCAGCTCATCTTAATGGTGGTTTATTGCAGAGGGTTTATCGTTGCACGGTCGTTTGGATAGATACAATGGAACGCTGCTCTGGTTTGAATAGATTTCCCTCGCCAGTTAATCAGTGGTGCACCTCGAATGATGGGCTTTCAAATGAGCGCACGACTACTGGCAAGCGGAGCAGGTTGAATTGTTGTCTGGACTTCGGAGATAATCTCCACTTCTCTCATGCTGGATTCTGTATGCTTGATTTTGTCTCCCTACAATCTCATACGCCTCTATCCTCTGTCAGTCCGGCGCTTCCTTTGCTTCTTGGCCCCTCTGTCTCGACTGAGAATATGCCACGCCTTCGGCAAAGAATGAGATGCCGAAGAGGCACCACCAAACACCAGCTTTAGCGTTCTCCCTCCACCTCCAGCAACTCCTCTTTGTCTTCCTCTCATTCGGATAGCCAAACCAGAGTTCAGAGAGGTCGATTGCTCCACTCGGGTCATCGCCTTGATTCACCCAATCCTCCAATTCTCCCTGCACAAACCCATACCGCGCACTTTTCCTTCAATTGCTCACTCAATCGACCCCGGGTTACTGCCTCCATCACTGTTGTCTTCCACGAAGAGCCTCAGGTAGCTTCTCCCAGTTCACACCCAGCGGGGCTGCGCATCTCGAAGGCTCAGACCTCGGGTCTGAATGTTGGATCGATGATCCCAGAGAATATGGATTTGCAGGGTCTGGGAAGCAAGGTTATGCAAGATACGGCGAGCAAGGATTTGCTGGGTCTGCCAAGCGGGATGCAGGATGTGGACATGGTGCAAGGCGACATTGGTCAAGCGAGCGAGACGCAGGTGGCGAACGAGGCGCAGGCGCAGGTGGCTCCACCACCCTCCAGGAAGGTGGTCACTTCCATTGCGGACCTGTACAAGGATGATGGGGAGCCGGGTGAACTCTGGTGCAAAGTCATTGCCGAGCCTCCTAACGAGTAGTTCCACCTTCCCAATTTGGTTTGCTTCCTCAATTTCAGCCCTTACTCTCGGGCTTGTTTTTGAGTATTCTATAGTTTCAGTTCATGTTTTAGTTTTTTGCTAGATGTGGTTTCCAGAATCTAAACTCTATGGCTCCCCTGCGTGGGAATTATCTTGAATACTACTTAACACTGGTTTCCCTCCTGAAGGGCAGTGTTCATCACTGGTTTTTTTGTTCAAAATGCCACAACACTGGGCAATGATCCGGCTTCGGCCCACTGTACTTTACTTTCTCTGTTAATAGATTAATTTTACTTAGAAAAAAAAAAAAACACATACTTGACATGAATTCTCGGACGATTGTTCCATTCCAAAAGTTTCCAACTCACTACCCAAATTTTTGGTTGCCCATCCTTGCATCTCAAGGATGTTGAACTCTGAAGGGAATGCAAGAGTCCTACCAACTATAGGGGAATTATATTCCCTGAGAACAAAATCCCTCTCCATTTCATAGAAGCTTCAAAAAAACTCTCCGAAATATGGTAATCCAAGTGTTCATTAGAATTCCAGTTAGATGTTTCATGCATGGGGTGGCAAACCATGCCATCCCTCTTTAATTGTTTGTAAAGTAATTGGTGTGGCCAGAACCCACTCGTCTATCTCATATATATCCACACTTTAATAAAATTTTTAAATATTAATAATAATAATATTTTTATTTATAAGTATTATTTATATATATTTTAATTAAATATTATTTTTATATATTTTTATTTTTTAATCATTAATTCTTTAAAGATTTTAATTAATTCTTTGGCAAATTTGATTAGAATATGTAACTCATTTTCATAAAACAAACATATATATAAAAAAACAACTAAACGTGAAAATGAATAAAAATTCACAGTTAACATATTTTCCATAGTAATATAAAGAAACATTAATTGAATGCTCAATTCTCTTATACATAAAATCATAAATTTATACAAGTATATATCTCACATGGGAAAAAGTTGTTGGTCCTTGTCCAAGGATTTAGTGCGTTGATATTCTATTATTTGTCCAATAACATTTAATAAATTTTAGGCTATTATAGATTTTGTAATTTTTGAAGATATTATAATAAATCATATTTATTTTATTTTTAATTTATTATATTGAATGAGTCTTGTGTTTCTATTTTACTATTTTGGTGGACATTTAACCATTTTTTTTTTTTTATGTTTAAATTGATATTATAATAGATTATATTTATTTTATTTTATAGTTATTGTAATTTAATAAAGTTTAGGCTATTATAGATTTTGTAATTTTTGAAGATATTATTAAAAATTATATTTATTTTATTTTTAATTTATTATATTGAGTGAGTCTTGTGTTTCTATTTTATTATTTTGGTCTTGACATTTAATAATATTTTTTTGTTTTTTTAATTGATATTCTAATAGATTATATTTATTGTAATGCATTTTATATTGATATTCTATTATATATATATGGACATTCCATCAATGTTTTAATTTTTTAATTCAGTTGATAGTATGATGAATCATGTTTATTTATTTATTTTTATTTATTGATGAAAAAGGTTTGATTTTTTATTTTTGGATTACACAAGTATTTAGAAAATTTGGTAATTTGTATTTATATGACATTGAGTTAATTCCAACTACTGTTATTGCATTGAGAGAAGTTGTCTAGTTTAGTATGGAAGAGATGGTATAATATCTTTTCTTATCGTGTAATATTATGTAAACAAAAATAAGAAAATAAAAAATAACCATACGTTAAAATAAAAATAATGTATTGATCCATGGTATTCATGTGGAATATAGCTTACTTAATGTAAAGTCTCACTTTAGCCAAACTACCAAACTACCAAACTACAACCATCACTTGATCCTCAAGCTCAAAAATCATATTTAAAAGAACGAGTCTTTAGTGGGATCAATAGATATCAAACTTTACAAGCCAAAATTTCCAACAAGCTATTTATTACCTATGTTGCAATTAAATATGTTCAAGAGTAAACTAATTTGATTTTGTTTTAAATAACATGCTTATGAATTCTTTACTTAAAAGGAGAATTCAACTTCTATAGGAGTGGTATGCAATAATTATGAATTCATATGTAAGTTGACATTACAACAATTCATTTACCCAAATTTGACTTTATCAGCGTGAATTTTAACTCAATGGGATATCACACATATTCATTGAGACATTCCAAAAACATCTTGGTTACAAATCTTAATTTCACTTAGGCATTTTTTTTAGAGACAATTCATAAATGTAAATAACTACATCCATTTAAGAATTATGACAAACATGTTGGCATTATGATGTAATATGTTGTCCTTGATGGCAACCTACTCAATGAAGTTTTCCTTGATGGCAACCTACTTGACGAGTTGCCTTTTGATAGCAACCTATTTGTTAAGGATGTAAAAATTATGTATCTATAGGTCAATTCAGATGTGACAGAAAAATTAATTCCAGTTAATACAAAGAAATGATAAAGGTAATGTTTCACAATGTATACGCAGGTTTTATGAAGGCAACCCGTGTATACATCCAAAATTAGTATATACGCAGTTTTGATGAAGAGAAGTTGGGTATAACGCGGGTACGAAGAAGCCAAGTTGTGTATGTACTTACGCACTCACTTTATGATACCAGGGGTCCTTACCATGGTTTTAGCCCACAATATTGAGTGTTGTGTCGTCTATTTGATTTTTTCCAAGAATACCATCGGCACTAGTATGGTTTTGGCTCATGGTATTGGGAAAGGATCAAACTATATAAGAAGGTGAAGATCATAGTGCAAAAGGTGTGCATGTGTTTGGGTATTGAATGAATACTTCACTCTGAAGTATATCTGCATGGAATGGGCTACAATTTCTTGATAGATCTGAAATAATAATGCACCTATGAATACAATGATGGATCAGGATCTATAGACCTGAAACGACTATGTATTTATTAGATCTGTTTATGAAATGTTTTGATCAGTGATCAGGCGAATTTTTTCTGAAGCGAAGGGAAATATCTGAGTTGATTATTTGTTTTGAAGAGTTACGCGGTCCTAAAATGTTGGAAGATCTATACGTAGTTTTGTCTCTGTAAAAGTGCATATACACGCAAGTTTGTTCTAACAAAAGCGCGTATGGAATCTAAGGTTTTGTTGAAGCATGTGGAAGGAAATTTCTAACCAGTTTTGTTGTATTACTGTTGTCTGTCAAGGATGTCTTCATACATATCTGAGTTGTTTGAATATTGATTATGCTGCTAGTTGATTGTGATTAGAGATCAGTGATTGGTTGGTTGATTGATGATTCAGTGAATGATTTGATACAGTTATATGTTTCAGTTTGTTGTATGGCATTGAGCTTAAATGTGTGGAGTGGGTCCAGTCTGAAAATATGATGAAAGGAGGCCTACAAGTTGTGTTGTGTTGAAGTTGTTGGATCCAGTGTGAAAATTTATGAAACGTGGTCCGCGGTGGTGCTAAGGGTTGGAGCCTTTAGTGAGAGGGTTGTATCTCCCTTCTAGTAGAAGATGGTGTTCTGTTCAGAGGGTTGTAGCTCCCTTCTAGTAGTTGCTGGTAAATGAGATGAGGGGGTAGTATCTCCCTTCCAAAAGTGGCTGGTAAACGATAAGCAGGGGGTCATATCCCCCTTCCAATGGTAGCTAGAAAACAAGATTAGGGGGTTGGAGCTCCCTTCTAGTACTAGCTGGAGAACGAGAGAAGGTTGCAGCCTTCTGCAGGTGGGTGCCTGTGTGCTGGCATGAGTCTACGCTAGTACAAGATTGTAGGAAGTTTTATTTATAATAAATATTGAAGAGAGACGACAACAACAGTGGTTTTCTCCCGACTTGGGTTTCCACCTTAAATCCTGGTGTTCATGTGTGTTGCTTATGTGTGATGATTTATTCTGTTCTTACTGCACATGCTTACTTCTTACTAAACATCTGATGAATGAATGATGCACTAATCTAAGTAAATAATTATCTGCATAATAAGATCTCTGGACATACGCAAGTTACATTAAATATAGCCGTGTGTATACGCTAGTTGGGTTCATTAAAGCCATGTATAGAAATCAGTAAAGAAAAGTAAAAGTTTATAGTGATTTATAAATACTAATTCACCCCCCCCCCCTCCCCTCTTAGTATTTTTCCCAACAATTGGTATCAGAGCAGGTCCTTCAGAAGAAGCTTGATCACTTGAAGGAAATCCGTCACAATGGGAAGTCATGAAGGATTATTTTCTATCAAGACACCACTCTTCAATGGAAGTAATCTATTATTATGGAAGATACCAACAAGAGCTTATTTGCAAAGTCTTGGAGCAGACGTATGGTGAATCGTGGAAGGAGGTTACTAGTATCTAGCAAGTGTTCCTACAGATGCAGCAGAAAGCAAGAGATATGAACTCAATGCAAAAGTTGTCAATGCTTTATTAGGAAGTGTATCAGAAACATAATTTGTCAAAGTTATGCAGCTAAATTCAGCAAAGGAAATATGGGACAAGATCATTCAGAGTTATGAAGGTGATGCAAAGGTAAAAAGTGCCAAACTTCAAACTCTTAGAATGCAATATGAAAAATTCAGAATGCACGATGATGAAAATATTGCAAGTTTATTCATAAGATTAGATGAGATTGTGAATTCTATGAGGAACATGGGTGAAGATATAAAAGACTCAACTTTAGTAGAGAACATATTGAGATCTCTAACTCCAAATTTCAAGTCAAAACTTCAACTATTAAAGAAAAGCAGGATCTAAAAACTCTTACTGTTATTAAACTGCATGATACCCTAACTGCTTTTGAAATGAGGAAATGAAGTCCCTCACAAGTCATAGAAGTTGCTTTCAAGGCATGTCAAAAGGGAAAGAAAAGGAAGTTCTCAAGGAATCAAGTTACATATCAGAAGAAGAAGAAGCAAATTTTTTTGGAAGACTTCAACCAGGTACTGGAATATTCAGAGGTAAGCTTCCCTTCAAGTGTTTTTCTTGTGGTAGAGTTGGTTATTATGACGCTAAATGTCTTTATACAGAAAATCATGATAAAGGGAAATAGTTTGAAAAAGGAAAGATTTATTATACAAAAGAAGATAATGATGGATTTTGAAATGAAGAAGAAGAAGATTTTGTTCAAGATTTGCAAGTGCTCATGGCATGTACCATGGATGATGATAATTCCCTAAAAGAAAGGGATCTGTTTATTGAAGAATTGCATAGATCAAGAAAGAAAGGATGCTTTCATGGAAGTTGTTTCTATTGTAACTCATTTGGGCATAAGGCCACTAATTGCAGGTTAAGTATGATGAACTAATCTGAGAAATTGGAGAAGTTCCAGCACATAATAAGAAATTTCAAACAAATCTGGAAAAATAAGAAGCACCGGTCAAAAACGTAGGGAATATTGACCCTACGGCAGTCGTCTTTTTCTAAAGATTACTTCTCATAATGACTGCAAGAGTGATGTGAGATAAATTATAGGAATCAGTAATGTATCATCACAGGGGGAGCAATATATGATGATTCCCATGGTTGGTTTGGTAATTCTGGTTGTGTTTATTTCTAACATAGCATTTGATGTGACAACAGAAGACAGGTACAATTTGTATAAATCCAGGGGGAGATGGAGCTGTGAATTTTTTAGTATTTCACTTTTTGTATGTGGGTTGCATGAACTAAAGGTGTCTATACACGCGAGTTCCGCTAGATACATGTGTGTATGTTTTTCTCTGAGAAGTAAAATCGGGAGACAGACTCAAGAACAGTTTCTAATATGCTACTAACAGTTATAATTTTCTTGATATGATGGTTATATCTATTGATATGAAATCAAGTTTTGATTATCTACTTCATGAAGATGCTTTGATGAATTGGTTGTTGAAGGTGTTCAGGATGCACAGGTTTAGGGGAGCATTAACCTTGTCGAGAAGAATGCATTGTTGGCATTATGTTGGTTGTTGAATTATAATCTCTCTCTTGAGGTATTTTGGTATTGGTTTTAAATTTTCATATATGTTATTTGATGTAAAGGTCATGTTGAGACCTATGGTGTAAAATTGTCATATTCATTCATGTATGGACTTGTTCAAATGTGTAAACCCACTTGGTTGGGTAGTTGAGTCAAAATATGTAATTCCATTTGGTTGGATCATTGATGTAAGTATGAGTCCTTGGTGATAGGAAATGTCATGCTCGGTTGAGTTATAAAGTCATGTACTTCATTGAAAAATATGTCTAAAGATTCAGCATGAGCTCATGGGGAGCATGGTCAATTCAAAGCATATCAGACCTATAGAGCTCTTCTTTCTACAAGGAAAGAGAAACCTTGTTTTTGTATCGATTCACCCTTTGCCCTTGATGTCAAAGGGGAAGAATAACTTGGTGTTTGAATAATTTTTATGATTAGTGTATCTATCTGTTGTAGTGATCAAACACCAACATGGTTGCCATCAAGTCCAAAGGGGGATATTTTTGGCATTATGATGTAATATGTTGTCCTTGATGGAAACCTACTAGATGAAGTTGTCCTTGATGGCAACCTACTTGATGAGTTTCCTTTTGATAGCAACCTATTTGTTAAGGATGTAAAAATGAAGTATCTACAGGTCAGTTCAAATGTGACAGAAAAAGGAATTCCAATCAGTGACAAAGAAATGATAAAGGTAATGTTTCACAATGTATACGCATTTTTGATGAATGCAACCCGCGTGTGCCAGCAAACGGTGGTTTTCTCCCGACTTGGGTTTCCACCTTAAATCCTGGTGTTCATGTGTGTTGCTTATGTATGATGATTTATTATGTTCATACTGCAGGTGCTTACTGCTCACTAAAAATTTCATGAATGAATGATGCACTAATCTAAGTAAATATTTATCTGCATAATAATACTATGGACATACGCAAGTTTCATTAAAGATAGATGTGTGTATACGCTAGTTGGGTTCATTAAAGCCGCGTATAGAAATCAATAAAGAAAAGTAAAAGTTTATAGTGAGTTATAAATACTGATTCACCCCCCCCCCCCCCCTCTCAGTATTTTTCCCAACAAAACAATTTACAAGTATACAATATACAACCATTGAGGCATTTTTTCAAACACTTGGCAGCCATCATCTCTTAATACAACTTGACAACCATTAGCAACATAAATATAAGATTATTACTCAATATATTTAACTCATAATATTCATAAATTAAAGCTTCAAATATTGGCAAATTAAAACAGTAACTAAATCATCTTAATCCTTCACCAAAAACTTGAGAACAGGCACACAAAGTTGGCAGCAGTAACCTGCAAAATGACCTAGATTTACGATTTGGGTTTTGAAAAGTGTTATTTTGGATTCAAATGGGAGATTACAGAGTCTATTGACATAGATACCCCCTGATGTTGGGCCTAATCGCATCCAAAACACACAAGGATGTGATTATTTAAAACAATAAAATTTAGATCCTTAATGTCTCATTTACCACTTTTGTGAAACACATGGAATACAAACTTTCATATACAACTCTACATTAGGAAATATAGCCCAGAGTTATGCTACTAATATATTTTAATTGAACTCACACATTTTTAAATCCATCATATGAGTTCTTGAAACATTTTACAACCCGCGAGCTAATTCCTTTGACATAGTTTAACAAGCTTATTGCAGCCATTGCTACAATTTGACAAACACATGGCAACCCTGAATGCTACATCCATTAATGCTTTCTATCAAAAATATAATAGTACTATACGAAAAAATTGAATCACAAAACATTGAATTATTGATAAGAATATCAAACATAAGCCATAACTGAAATTTACCTTAAAGTTACCTCAAGCCTTTGATCTTCCAAAACATATTTTAGCTACTATTATTTTTTCATTTTATTTTAAGGGTTGATTATGTAATTCCTCCATGTATATTTTGGGTACATGTCCATTTTATTACTTCTCTTGCAAGCTTAAAGTTAGCACTTATTCATGCATAAATAAATTTATAGCATTACTCATTTGGGGATTTTGTCACACACTTGCAAACATACCATAAAATCCTTTCTAAAATTCATCTAATTAGCTATTTCAATTAAAAAAACACAAAACCATATGTCATGAAACTCTTTCCCAATCTATTTCTCAATTCTTCATTATAATTAATGTTGTGGTGGATTTGACGCACGGGTCGCACCAGTTTAAGGGGTGTGGTCTACCCCTATAAACTATTGGTAACAGGCAGAAAATAGTGGAGCTCAAAAGCATACAATCTAGAAGAAAAAAGTATGCAAATGTATGCTCAGATTAAAATAAAACTAAAACACAAATATACAGAAGCTATTGAAGGGAGTCAAAACGATAATAATGCAAATGATGGCTCTAGGCCTCTTCTTATTAAACGTTTGATATGGAGAATAAATTTTACCCACTTGCCAAAGCGCCCCTAGACAATGGTTCTAGGTCCCAATGCAAGGATGTTGTTTTCCAAGCTCTGCCTCTGGTGCAGTCTCCCTCTCTCTCCGTTGTGATGGACTACGATTGTTGGGTGGCCAACAATCAAGTCCTCTCTATCTCCAGCTTTGGGTCACACACTTCTGGTATTTCTTGGGCAATTTTGGCCAACATAACAATGTGATCACCCATTCTTCATCTCTTGGTGGCTTTATATAGGGGATTTCAAATCCTCCTTCCCTCCCTTGGTACATGGTGGATGGTGACCCAAGGGAGAGGTATGATCCCATTGTGTGCTCACATAATATCTAAGGAGGCGTTGGTGGTTTTCCTTGGGTGGCTTCATGCAAGGAGTAATAGTCCCTTGCTTTGTGTGGTCCTGGAAAGAAACATTTTGACACTTTCAGGAATGCGCGCTTATCAGGAAAAAAGGTGCGCAGAAGGCGCTCTTCTTGAAGGATAATGTGCGCAATCAACATTTTAGACTAGTTCAAATTTGATTTTTCTCAAAACCTTAGAGATTTTAAATACTTTATTGATTCCATAATGTCTTCCTGTCCTGTAAATCCTTTGGCTTGACATTAATTAATGTCATCTTCTGTTGTATGATTTTCCAGTGTTAACAGTTTCCCCCTAATGTGTGAGGTCTAGGAAGCACTGTATAGCTGAAATAAATTATAGTTTCTCTTATGTGTCGTGCGTGAAGAGAGAGAGAGACCTGCGTGAATCTTGGAATTAACAACACCTTGCACCGTTTCCGAGGTTACCATGGCCTAAGGGATCCCTGCAAGCGAATAATTTACAACATATATACAAAATTTCAATGAGGTGGGCATGTCCCATGCTCGTGATGCTATAGCCAGTTAAACAAAATTGATAGATACATGTGCTCTCTGTGTCACTACTATGGTAGTGATGCTGGCGGTTGTTGACGACGACTTCTGACACCCTCGAGGGCGTTTTTTTCTTTGATGATAGGTGGAACATGGTACCAACATGCATAAACTTGGTATGGCATATAGTTGTGCCATGTACGCATAGGTGTTGGGACCTTCCCGTGTAAGCATTGTTTGATAGAGATGCTTATGGAGGCACGGGTCTTCGACGGATCTTGATCAAAGTGCAATGGTTGTAAGGTACGATACCATCTCGACAAGAAAGCTTTTTTCGTAGTCGAATTTTAGGAGGATCTATGAAATATATGGACAATGATGTCTCCCACAGTGCCACCCGAGGATACCCCTTTGCATGGGGAGAGGTGATCCAAGGTACCGCTTCCTTTTTGGAAGAGAGGTGTCGAGGTCAAAAAAAAGGAAGCCTTAACCAAACCATGGGTGCCCGACCTGAGGGTTCAGGGACCTAGATGTGATGGGTTTAACATAGGCATGTTGGTGAGAGGTGACTGAAAACTGATGATGGGGATTCAGTGGCCTGAGGTCGGAGTATACTTTAGCAGCTTGGCGGCAGTCATAGTTATTTCTGAAGGGAAAATCCCTGGAGTCGGTAGGACTTTCAGAGCGAGTGTAAACCTGGCTATGAATGTCATGATGGTGCGTGCGTGTGGGTAAAATACTCTGATCAAGGGGAATGAGGGACTGCTACCATGGGAGAAAAGATGGAATATGAGGGTGAAGGGGCGAAGTGCATTGTTTACGATCTTTGTACACTTACCAAAAGAATAAAATAATGAGGTTTGGTTTGTACAAAACACAGAGACGGGTACCCCAAGACATGAAAGTGTTCGCTCACTGGAGGCGTGAGGACGTTGTTTTTGTTGGGGGTGGGGGTCCCATTGATTGGTCTCATGTGTGGGGTTGATGAAGCGGATGAAAAAGTGTCGTAGATGGGATTGTGCTGGTGGAGGTATGGTGGGCCAAATGCGATGCACGGGGGTGCACTTTCGATCTGCTTGTACAACCTGGTCGTCCGGGAAGGGGGTTTCAGTTAGCATGGTAAACTTGACCTTATGCATGATGAATGGATGGGCATGAGGTGCTTCCCGGACTGAAGTGGTATGGCCATGGCGTTACTTTTGCTGCGATATATGGTCTACTTTGGGTTACGAGCGCCATGGAGGGGAAGCTCTACCGACCAACACGGACATTTATCATGTGCAGGGTGAGGTGATGATACATGTGGTCGGATATGAGGACCCTATGGCTTATTTCTAATGGATAAATGGTGTTAGGATATGCAAAGTTTTATGGGACTCTATCATGCTAGGGGTAGAATGATGCCTACTCTAGAACCTTCAGTAGATGGTGTTGTGAATGGTTTGCGGGTTCTTCCTGCAAAAACAACTACCTCAAGTGAAAGCGTATTCTTTTCATCAAATATCATTGAAAGGAATGAACTTTCAAAAAGAAGACGAGAGAGGGCATACCTGTCAACACTGAAAAATTATTTTTCCTGTAAAGCGAATGTGTGGCATTGCTTTCGTTCGTCATGGCATACTGATGATGGTGCAACTGACGGTTTGCAGAATGGACCTTCTGATCTCCTGTTATGGACCTCCGAATTTTTTGAAAAGGGTGATAAATAGGGGATTATGGCCCTAATCCTATTCATTTGTACTTGCAGAGTTTTGAGAGATCAAAGGTGTTTGCAGAGCCTTTCTTTCCGTTGCGGTCAGCCCGTGTACCAGGGATTAGCGAAATTTAATTTTAATTTTTTCAATTTGTTGGTGTCGGGGGGCATGGAAATTGGCTTTGTACGACCTCTGAGTGGATTGTTGCCCTAGATTGCGCGAGCGATCTAGGAAAAAACGCACCTTCCTTGCATGCAATTCTGAGGGACAGGCGCGCGGGGGCATGTTGTTCCCTATTTTTAGCACGCAAAGGTGCACCTGTGAAAAATACAGGCGTGCAAAGGCTAAGGTGACAGAAAATTTTGGTTTTTGTCTATTTTTTAGGCTTTTTTTCTATGTACTAGTGGGTGCCTGTGTTGATCGCAGTTTGGTGTGGAGGGAGCGGGACTGACCCAAGATCCGGACCGCTCAAGTGGTTGATGGTGGGGCGCAACATCAGTTGGCCGCGTGGTGCCTTCTGAAATTTGCTGAAAATGAGTTCCTACGGTCGCAGGACCGCTTACTACGCTACATTATACAACACTGGCACAGGAGGCGCAACATGTTTGTGTTGCGGGGGACGAACCTGGTGATCTATCTCGAGACGGATATCTATTTTGTGACCATGTTATTTCCTCAGGGTGAGACTTTGAGATACCCACTCTCCTAAGGGAGAGTGAACCTGGATAGATTCCGGAGGCGTCATTACGGAGGGGCACCTATTACCGAGGGATGCATCAGCATTGCATCAGTGACATATGTGGTAGAGCGATGTGCGCTGGTAGTGATCGTACGACTGGCGGGGTCGTTTGCTCCACATCGGGCATCTGGCCCGCAGGTTGGAGTTTTACGTCGGTTGAGGTCTAGGCATTTCTTTGACTTCACTCACTTTTGTTTTGATAGTATGGTGTCACAATTGAATAAGGTCCAACGTGGATCGAAGTCATTTGTGTACGCCAGTATCTTATGCAACATCATGTACGAGCGGGTGGTGTTGTTGCGGCCGGTGGTGGCGGTACCTATTGGGGGGCCACGGGAGCCCCGTATGAGGAGGTGGGCTCTGGTGATGTCGCGGGGCGGTGATGGGATGGTGGGGCATTATTGGAACGCCACGACAGAGGCTTGGTTCAAGGCTAACCCACAGATGTTCCTGCCATACCCATATGTGGGGATGGACTTCCAGGGTGACCCAAACATGGGTCTTCCTTTTGGCTATGTTTGGAGACCTACAAGTATGGTTTATATGTTTTTCCGCATTTTTTTGAGTATACATGAATTTATGTGTTTCGTTAGTGACACTGACATTATTTTTTTTACTCGTGCAGATGTTGGCGAGGTGGGTCGCCCCGTGGCCTGACTAGTGGGTCACGATCCTCCGCGAAGACCTTAGGGAAGTCTGGGAGGAGGTGATGCAGGTGGGCCAGGTGGTGGTGCCAGTGGACCTGGCGAAGATGGTGTTGGACCCTCAGGTGAGGGTAGCAGTTTGGTTGCTACAGAGGTTGCGACCAAGCGAGCTCATGCTGAAGTGACAGAGGCGCGCATTGCAGCACTGACAGCTCAGGTGACTGCTCTTGAGGATTTCTGGGGTCGAGTGGACCACTTGACCCAGGGTATGCCTGCTTGAGGTTTCATGGATGACTTCATGGAGGTCTGGTTAGAGAAAGTGATGGCCCACGAGAGGGATTATTGGCTTACTCTACGTTGAGTGGCGATCATAGTGGCGAAAGCAACTTCGGTGGTGGTACCGGGAGCAGTGGTGGGTCCAGATACCCCTCCTAAGGGGGCACCCCCCTAGAGCAGTTTTGTACACAGGGAAAGCACCGGTTATGAGGATGCTTCCCTTATTTTTGATGAATTTTGTATCTTTGGGCTAGCTATTGGGTCGGCATCACTATTTTATGTACTCATATATACATATTTTATATATATATATGATAGATATTTTTGTAAGGATTCTGGACACCACATATCTCCACAATGGTATGATATTGTCCACTTTGGGCCTAAGCCCTCATGGCTTTGCTTATGGGCTTTACCCCAAAAGGCCTCATACCAATGGAGATATTTGTCCATCCTTATATACCCATGATCCTCCCCACTTCTAGTCAATGTGGGACTTTGGTCGTATACCCAACAATCCTCCCCTCGAACAAAGGACCATCGAGCCTCCCCTCAAACGATTATCCATCCGTCCACTCTCTACCAACCAGGATTCTCCGCTCCAATGCGTTGGAAGCGCACGCCTTACATGGAGCACCCCCTGCCTCGAGAGCTTGCTCTATCCCAGGTCAACTCCTCTTCACCGTGTTGGGACCAGGACACGTCCATGAAGAATCCGGAGCATACCGCCTGTCTAACCGAGCTCATCCACGGATCCCATCGTGATATTACTGGGGCCCACCACCTTCGTTCGGCATTCGAGGATTCATCCACTTCGCTAACTTCGGGGCATGGCTCTGATACCACTTGTAAGGATTCTGGACACCACATATCTCCACAATGGTATGATATTTTCCACTTTGGGCCTAAGCCCTCATGGCTTTGCTTATGGGATTTACCCCAAAAGGCCTCATACCAATGGAGATATTTGTCCATCCTTATATACCCATGATCCTCCCCACTTCTAGTCAATGTGGGACTTTGGTCGTATACCCAACAATTTTTGCGGCTTCACATGATGTATCACCTGTTTCGGTTTATGTATTTTGTTATGCTGATGGTTATCTATATTTTTGGTTTTATGTATGATATTTTATCCGAGATGCATTCCATTTTAGGATTTTTTTAGCTATGCGTCCAGCTGTTTGGTTTTGACTCCTTGGTACATGTGAAAATGTGATATAGTCAAATTGTCTGCTTAATATTTTGGCACGCAAATATTTTCTAAACAGATGTGTATCTCTTATCTCAAATGTTTGGTTTAGCTGTGATACTACTAACTGGGAATCGAGGTAGACATGCATATGGTGAATGCCTCGATGGAGGGCATCGCACATAAGTCTGATGACGACGCCATATTCTTCCTAATTGTTTGTTGTTGAACCGATACAAACACTGTTTGAACACAGAGGTGATCAGTCAGGGCAGTAAATGACCCAGGCAGCCGCAGCTAAATTTTGGGACCATCTCGATGCTCCATCAGCAAATCCAAAATAGGGTTCGTTTTGTTGATCCATGGTGATACTTTCAGCGCTTTTTTAAATAAGTCTTTGGGTCAAAAATTTTGAGTGGTTGGGTTCTTGTCTACTCTTACTCTAGGAGAAGGGTCGTTGGGGCCCTTATGGGTAGAACTTCTTGAGGTAAAGGCCATTTACGGGGTTAGGGAGGCAAGTCCCATCCGGTTCCGTCAAGATGTATTCCCCCTGTCGGAGGTAGTGTTTAATGATGTAGGGTCCTGTCCACAAGGTTTCGAACTTTCCTGGCCCTAAGGCCTCTTTTGCGACATCATAGCGGAGGAAAAATTCTCCCTCGGTGAATGAGCGAGGGGTGATGTGGCGGTCGAATGATTCTTTTACCCGTTTCTTGTGGGCCTCATTATGCTGCAGCGATTGTCATCGATTTTCATCAACAAGCTCGATTTGTACTAGGTGCTGCTCTAGAGGTTGGGTGTAATTGAGGATTTTGATGGCAGCGTGAAAATTTGGGATTTTGCAGAAATCAATGCAAAAGCACGGGTACCTTGGTTTTTGGAGATCGGGATATGGTGGAAATCCTGGTATGGGGGGAAGGCAGTCATCCTATCGCTAATATGAGCTAATACAAATCGTATATGGTGGATTGTTTCATCGGCGTTTGGCGGGGGTAGAATCTCTGTAATGGAATACTATATGAGCGCACGATTGGGTTGCCCGCTAGGATGGTCGATTTCAGGTAGGTGGAATTTGCACCTGCCACAGAGGTGCCTGAATGTTCCCATTAGTGGGCATGACTCTGGTGTGTGATTTTTGCCGGTGCATATGGTGCACGGTATCACGGAGCCAACGGAGTAGATAGTGTGGGATTCTATGCTCCTCGTTGTTCCTAATGTGGATGATTGGAAACGGTCAGTCATAGAAGAGGTTGTCTTCTGCTTCCATTTCCGTATTGTTGGCTTAGGTGTGCCTACCTCCCTGTTGCAGTGTAGACTCAACGCAGCTCGTGTCGCTCTCAGTTTGGGGAGATGTACACACTTGAACGTATGTTGGAAGTGCGAACAAATTCGGCAATAAGTGCACGTGATCTTCTCTTGGTTGCAGAGAAGTTTTTGAGGGAGAGAAGAGACTATGCGGACACTGTTTGCAAGGGGTTTCAGTTCTCTGCATTGGTTGACTCGATGATCGTTCATATCACATAGGCCGCATGTTATCCTAGGCTTGGCCAAGGTTACACTTTGTTGGTGTGTTGTCTTATCTTGCTTGATACACCATTGCGAGGGTGGGGACATTGAACCGACAATGCACTTTTTATGCCATTCCCGGAGTTCATCCTGTCTCTTCTCTATGGCGTTAATCATGTTGATGGTGGGACGAATTTGCGAGGCATAAGTAAAATGTCGCTCATAATGATTTCCCTGACATATCAGGCAAAATATCCTTGATATGAAGGTTCTGTCGAGTTCAGTCTGAGGTCTAATGTGAAAACAGCCAGAAGGCTGCTAAATCAGGGCAATGGACGACTGCATGGTCTGTTTTTTTTCATAACGTACATGCTGGTCGTCCCTGCGAAGAGTGGTTGGGGGTAACTTGGGGTTCCCTAGTGGGTCGTTCTTTGGCTGTCAAGAACATGATGGGTGTGCTCATCTCATCCGCTTTGGTCATGGAACTGCCTGTGGACTCGGCATCCATGTCATCTTCTTGGGAAATGCGGACTATGGCTGCGCGAAGGCTATCAAGGGCTAGCCGGAAACGTGGTATGTAGTGACAATCTTCCAAAAGGTGATTGTCGACGCATAATGGACATGTGAATTGTGCTGCCCACAATCCAACATAGTAGACTCGTTCAATTGGATACCATCTATGGATGAACTCCAAGGCTGCGCACTCTTCAAGAAAGTGGCCACGTTCATCACATCACATACAATGTATAATAGGCATCACTGGGGGTCTTTCTACAACCCTACGTTCCTCTTGTAAATATAGGATGGTGCGAGGCTCATCGTTGATAGACTGGATGGAGGGATCCTCTTGATAGGATCGCTCGATCACATGTAAGGCGTCCCTATATCGCGGGATCTCTGGATAATGGTGGGTGTAGTGCCCATAGTTACTATAGAGAGCACATGCATGATTGGTACGCAGCACTTTGCCTTTACCTTTGGTGGTAGGTTCCTTTTTACAGGAATGCGGTGTCGAGATGTCTGTTTCGGAGCTAAGGAGTGGTTTTAATTCATCCAGCTCCAGACATATGTGAGTAGGATGGCTATTACGTCGCATATGGCACAGACTGGTGATTCCTGTTGAATGACGAGGGTAACCATCTTCTTTCCTCTCTTCTCATTTTTGTTAGCCGTGATTACCAGTTTCGCAATGGGAGCTTCCTTCACGGGGGTGGTCTCGACCGTTTCTTGGGTGGGTTGGGGCTCCTCAGGACTGAGGGGTTTTAACCCTGTGGGTGGCTCCTGTTTCAGAAGGGGGAACTAGGTACCAAACTGGGAATTGCAACGATATGTTGGGTAATACCAGTGTTTCCAAAACCTGTTGGGAGACGAAGCTAGCTAGGGGGTAGAGGAAAGGGGTTTGGGAGGCGGCGTAGGCTAGAGAGGTTGTCGTGGTCGATGCCTCAGTGTCGTTACTTCTTGAGTCTGTGTCCGAACTAGCATTGGTGCTTGATGTGGACATCATGCACACTGGAGCCCCTGTGACATCAGGTGATGCCTCATGGATAATGGGAGGATCTCCTAGGAATGACCCTAGAACGGACGATGGCTTGAATTGGCCAAGGCCATATTCTTGGTACCGTAAAAGACCATCTAAGGTTGTATCTACATAGGGTAGGATTACATCCGTGTTGGTTAGGGGATGCTTCTCCCTATGTGTTAACTGGTCTATAGTAATGATGTGGTCCTTGTGGGGGAACATCATAATACAGAAGACGGAGTAGGCTATGGCTTACATATAACTCCGCCTGAGGAGTATATTGTAATCCAAGTGAGCGTCCAAGACTTCAATGTCTATGTGGACCGTCTTTCCGACTAAACAGACCGCGACATTTTGGTAGAGGCAGACGGGGGTCGAGGGACAACCGTCATATGCTCGAAGCATGTTGACCGAGGGTTTCAGTTCGGGAGACCCTAACTTCTGCCAAACATTTTTTGACATGATGCATGTCGATGCACCCTCATCTATGACACATTGGTGAATAGTGATATTTTGGACCAACACTGGTTTCTGGAAGGTGACCATAGAAGGAAGCCTAGGGGTGGCTTTGTCTAAGTCAAAATCCATCATGCGTGTATCAGTAGTGTCGATAGCGCCTAATGGGAAAGTAGTGCTTTCCATTGTTTTGGGCACGACTGCAGTACTTCCAGAGCTGACATAACAGCATGAGATTGAGCTAAATCGTCCATGATAATATAATTATGGGCCGCTTTGGAGTAGTTACCTACTCGCCTATTAGGTCCCTTTGCCATTTTTGGCAATGGTTTTATAGGCATCTTTGAAATGGTCAAAGGTGCAGTCAGTGCACTAGTACTAGCCCCTGACATCGTGGTGTCTGGTGGGGTGTCGTAGTTGTGAATCCGTGTTTGAAAAAACATTTTTCCCCAGTCATGTAGATTTCATGGCTGCTTTTCCTGGAATCGTCTGGGTTTTTCTACTGAGTGCTGACTGTCCCTTGGTGGGGGAAAGGTTCTTGCATCACATCGGGTTGCTGGGAAGATCCTCCTTGTCCTCGGTTACTCTGTAGATTTTTTAGCTCAGGGAGATCGGGACAGTGGTGAGTATAGTGCCTGTACTCTCCAAATATCAAACATGAATGGTTTGTTCGAAGAGGTGGCCTTTTGCCTTGCCGTTGGGCATTTCTAGGCTCTTGGTTCTTATTCCGGTTGGAGTTACCTCCAGCCTGGGATTGCGGTGGGCATTGTTGGTTGCTGCCCCCTGTCCAGGGTTCCCTTTTGGCTTGTTTTGGGATTTTTTCTTTACCACGTTAGGAGGGTAATTCTCCTGGTTATACTAGTGTGGTTGGTTTTGGGACGGCTGCACAAAGTTCACCTACGCGTTGGTTTGCGTGGGTGGGTCGTGTGTTGGGGACTGAGCATAACGTTGTCCCATTTTTTCACCTAGCTGTTGGAGGGGGGTTCTTCCATCAGTGTTTCGTTCTGCGTACTGGGCCCCCTCAGCTGGAGGGCAAGGTCCTCCTTGGTGATACGCTTGCGCCCTACTAGTAAAATTTGTTGTGGCATATGATGACTTTGACATCTGGGTTGAGACATGTTCTGGGTAGAACTATATGCGTAACTGGGGTTTTGACTACTGCTGCCTAGGTAACTTTGGATCATTGATCCAATTAGTTCATCTGCAGATTTTAACGTGCCTAGCAATTCTTGATAAGTTTGCAGGCGTGGGGCGAAAGGCAGGATGTTGTAAATGTATCCTAACTACGTATAAATCAGTTTGAGCTTTTGGGCTTTACTGATTGCATCCTCTTCAGATGTGGGGTTTTTCTGTGCCACATCCTTTGAAATCTCCGTCGTCAGAGTTTTCAAGAATAAATATAAGAGGACCCGATCGTCGAGTTTAGCTTTACATAAACTGTGACTCCGCCTCTATTCATGGAGATGGTCTAAGATATGGATGGCGGGGTTTTGTCTAAAATGAGTCAGTAACTCCATTCCCGAATCATGGTGAATGGGTAACTGAAAATATTTGAGGAACGCGGTAGCGAGGGCGCTAAAGGTTCCATGTGAAGCAGGAGGTTTCTCCACGTACCACTTCACGGCTACTCCCATAAGAGTGCGTTGAAATAGCCTCAATCGAATAGTGTCGTCAATGATATTATTCGATGAGAACCGCAGGTGAAAGGTCATTACATGATTACCTGGGTCTTCGGTTTGCTTGCCTTCGAATTTTGGTATATCCGAAGGGAGCTTCGTGGGCATGGGAGGCCATGATAGATGGTGTGCGATGGGGTCATTTGTTAGCTTGGTTAAATCGGGGAGATTCAACGAAGCTAGGAAACGTGACTGGGAGGTTGACGCCATTGCAACGTATGAAGACATGAAGTTCTAGTTAGAACGAGGGTTATTTTATGAAGTACCCTGATGTGTGTTCAACTGGCTTCCCGAATGGGACGCACTCGAGGGGGGAGTGGTGTGTGGTGTGGTGTTGGGAGACCAACTAGGGTTCCTAACTATGGTTTCTCCAATAAAGGATGAACCAATGACGGTGGCAGTGTTCCGTCTTTGATGCCTGAACAGCGAAAGACCTGGAACCCCTCCCTGTAATGGGGGGAGGTCCAAAAGACGCATGGATCGACGAGGTTCCATTGGGACCATTCAGGTGTCGACCAAGTTAGGTTTTGGAAAACTTTAAGAGGATAGAGTCTATGATCAAAGAAAAATTATGGCCACATACATAAAACAAAGCGAAAATAAAATAAACTTTCCCTTTAAATTAATCTATGTGATCACTCAAGCAAAAAAATGGTTTTTGTTTGTTTGCGCAAGATACTCAAAATCCTAGAAGACTTATGCGTCCTCACACACTCAAAATTAACTGGGCCTTAAGAAGATTTCTTGCGAGTCCTGACACAACCTTCCGTAAGAGCTGGCAACACCCCCAGTCAGCCGAAGAGAATCCACCAAGGTAAGGGTAAAGGGTCTCTTCATATCTCAATTCACCTATGTACAAAGAACAAAATATTCATATTTCAACCTCTTTGATGAATGATGTACAACTCATACATTGTGTCCATCCTGAATAACACCTCCTTATATGCCGCCACATGATGGTAAAAAAAAAGGATTCTACAACATTAATCAATTGGGTTTTCAATATTAAACACAAGTCAAAATAATTCTCCCACTTACAACCACAAGATTTGGTCCAAAATTACTTAACCAAAACTTCGAAGTATTCACATTATGCATAATAAACCCTCTCACATAAAAATGCATACTTCTTTTTATATCACCCAGGATAGTGCATTTTTCATTCATTTTCCATTCATTTATACCTTCGCATTTGCAACATTTTTACTCTTTCATAATATTTACGAAAGATCAACTTCTCGAGTATGGCAAGAAAATTTAATCATCCAGATTTTAAAATACCTCTACTCAATGAATATTGATTCATTCAATGATCACTTACCTTGAATCTTCTTGTGGTTGAAATGATCCAACCCTTCTCTCACGTATTATTTTAGGAATACATTCAAGCTTCTACAGACTTTGTTTTACTTTGAATGCACAAGGTCCATTTTCTAACAATCTCTCCCCAGCAAATAAATCTCTTCCCCGCAATTTTCTAACATAAATCTTTCCCAAAAAACAATGTTTGTAAACCTTCAAGGTACGCACAATATCCCCTCTTAGCTTAAGCCAAGTTCCCTCATCTCAATCTCTTAGGTTTCTCTTCAATTTCAATTTCTTGGCTTTGGAAACATGAAACCTTAATGTAACGGAATATCCTTCCAAGATTAAATTCTCCAAAAAACGTACATGAACTATTTGCAAAAACTTTACCTCGATCAATCCCAGTGACTATTTCTTACGCTGGAAGGTGGTACCGTGGAAACACTAGATCCATAACTTGAATATTCTGCTGGAAACACACCTCTTTCATAAGCCCACACATGCTATTTTTTAAGTGCATTGATACGACTAGCTTCCACAAGAAATCCGGTTTTAAAAACAAAACGTTGTCTTTTTTTGTTAGAGCCATTGTCCACACAAACCATCACGCAATAAATATTACAAATAGTGACCCAAGCAATAAGGAAATCGTTATTCACTATCCACACAGCATTTATATTATACTAGGTCCAACCAATTTAACACATAAACAATGATATCCATAGGTCAGCTCTATAAATCGTATTTGTGTTTGTGACTGCACTGGTCTCAACACAATTACCATGCCATTGCAATACCAGCAATGAGAGATGTCAGGACAGAGAAGAAAAATGCCAACGCATATGCCCAACGTATCTTTGGCCTCTTTCCCAAGCGACTGCCTAGGTTTCTATCTCTTCTCAATCCAAAATTTATTTTTCACGACAGTAGGTTTGGTCTATCCTTAAAGAATCATACAATAATAACAAAATCAAAAGTTTTGCATTTGGAATCCATTTAAAAAAAAAATCAACACAGCCTTTTTTGGTTGAACCCACGGTTCACACAACCCAACACCAGCCTTTCAAGCAACTGAGACAACGGAATCCTCAAGCCACGGTCCATACCAATGCAATGCCTCTATCAAACAGACGTAACCAATTTAAGAAGATTCGACTCGTCGTGTTTAAGTTGTATGTAACCTATATTACACAACTTAATTTACAGAGGGACACTGCTTCACATATATTATGGTCTTATGATATCATACCTCTGATAACAATGCGCTGGATGCCCATGTGACATACGTTGTTATATATGTGATACCAAACGTGAAAATGCCAAAATGTGTTATACACTACTATATGTTATTCAATCATGTGTTATATCATATGCTGCACACTTCACAATTATAAAATCTGTCACCTATGGCATCTATGTCGTGATATATGTGCCTACACGTTCTTCACCTGCGAGGTTGCCTTCGCCCAATGTGTTAAGGCCCTCACGCAGCCTCCACGTACTTAAGATCGTACACCCAAATCATAATCATGCGTTCTTGCGTCAACCACATTCTCATTCCTGCACTCACATACTCAAATATACAGCAAAAATATACATATATAAATTTGCAGACTCAACACACCACAATATATTTCAATCAACTCTTAATCTAGCAATTTGACCTGCTCTCCTCGCTCACAACAAGAAATTAAATGAAACAGCCTCAACGTAGGAGAGACTCATCCTCCAACTCATCTCCTTGCTCTGATACCAAAATGTTGACAAGATACTGCATTAAAATAGATCCTATCATATAATATCGTGTGTACCCCTTACAGCTTGAAAATCCTCAAGAAAATACTTCATTAAAACTATATTTTATTTAGATCAACATATACATAAAGGAAATAGAGCCATACAAAAAAACATTGACATATAGTAACACAAGAAATTCCAGATTCAAACTATTTGGTCGAATATTACAATGGATGGTCTTTCAGCTCTCAACCCTTTACAAAAGCTCTCAAACCATCTCTCTCTCTCTCTCTCTCTCTCTCTCTCTCTCTGTATTCCTCACTGTTTTTCATCCTTACACAATCCTCCTATTTATACATAAATTTTAATTTATTCCAATCCATATTTCCCCCCACACAAATCTCAACTAAAATCTAAATTTGAATTATTCTTTTTTTGGACTCAACTAAGTCTCGTTTAAGGAATTCCTAATCCCTAGATTATCTACCTAATTCAACTCCACTCATATCCTTAATTATTAAAGGAATATTTACAATAATCCTCACATTTATATTTTCTCTCTTAATTTATTAAAAGAAGCACAATAATTTATAAAATAATTAAAAAATCATCACCCCCCTAATTACACAATATTTTAAATAAAAATCAAGCAGGATGCTCCTGCATCAGACTCCCCATGTAGAGAAATTTCCATAGACTCCTGTCTATGAGGTCCATCGCTTTTCTGTAATAATGCGATAGCCACAAGTCTTGATGACTTGCTCCCTCCAGGATTCCAAACTCTGTTCTTTCGTTGGTCCTTCAAAGTATCAACTCGATTTGGTAACTCATCACTCACTCTGTCAATCAGATTCCATCGGCTTCTCCAACACTTTATTTTGCCAATTCCTTGGAGTAATTCCTCTTTGTCTAATGCTTTCGTCTCCAACTTTGCTGAAAACTCAACTTTCTGAAGCGAAGAATAATCAAGAATTTCTTATTGATCACAACTATAGTCATTGATTTCTCTTATAGTAACAAATTTCTCATCTAGTTTTGTACTTGCATTCATCAACAAATTGTTAGTTTTAAAAAGATAAGACCTTTCAGTATCTTTTGATGCTTCAAGCACCAATCTCCCATCATCGACTTTCTGGATTTCAGTAGATCTTATTTTGAACTGTTGGCTGCTTTCATCTTTATCCTACTGATTCAATACTTATGTTTCCTTTATGTCTCTACAGACATAACTTTCTTGCTGTCCCTGATATTTCATCTCAACTCCAAATAATTTCTGCTCAATTTCTCTGATTTTGACATCATATTTATTAATTTCTCCTTCTGTACCTACAACCACATTATTATTTGAAAAGTTATAACATTCACTCAACTCTATAAATGTTATAACCATTTCATCCCTATCATGCACAGTAACTGCAATCTCTTCTGGATCAGGTTCTGCAGGCTTCACTTCTCCCTCAGGTTCCTTAAGCCATCGTTCCAAGAACTCTATTTCCATGTGAAATATTTCCAGTGTTTTGTCACAACCTCCATGTTTGGTCAATTTAGTGTGTCCTAAATTGCTGCATTTAATTTGTCAATCCGGGATTCGTAAGTTGATGAAGTGCGGCGCACTATATGTGCAAGATAACCTATTTCTTAACTTTTTGTCATTTTTTGGTTTTCTAAGATGAAATGGAAATTCTAAAATGAAAACAAGTATGGTTATATTTGTTCAAGGAAATGATATCCTCTAAAATGATTTACCAACTTGAAACTTAAAAAGGAATTTGAAACTTACAATGACAAAACTTGAAAGGAAATGAAAATGTGCTGCTGAAATGAAAATGTGCTGCTAGTCTAATGAATCAAAACAGTAAACTATTGAGCATGAAAACCAAACTATTCTTGCTGCTGTCTAAACACAAAAGAAACTATGCTTAAAGAAATCCAAAATTGCAACAAAGTAAATCTAAATCAGATTACATCAACTTATCTTCTAATCCCTCATCATTAGTCCAGCTATGATTTTCGGAAGTAACCATAAACAACTTGAGTAGCTGATATCTAACTTGCAGAAAGTAAACTAATATCAAACCATACATTCATAATTCAATCCCTCACCATCAGTCCAGTTGTGGCTTTCGGAGGTAACTGAAGATGTCAGGCACAATTTAATATTTCTAACTTGCAGAAAGGAAACTAATACCAAACTACACATTTCATAATACAATCCCTCACCATCAGTCCAGCTGTGGCTTTCGGAGGCAACTGAAGATGTTATGAGCAGTTTAATATATCTAAATTTGCAGAAAGGAAAATAATACCAAACTACACATTTCATAATACAATCCCTCACCATCAGTCCAGCTGTGGCTTTCGGAGGCAACTGAAGATGTTATGAGCAGTTTAATATATCTAAATTTAACTACTAAAGCAAATGAGCAAAACTAAATTAAACAAAGCAGTACTGAAATTAAACAGAAGCTAAGAAAAACAAATTAGCAGCAGAACAATGTTAATTCCAAGTCATTAGTCAAAAAGTTATGCAAATGCCCGGGCTGCCTATCTATAACCGGAAACAAGAACACTGATCAGTAATCAATAACATAAAACATGAAAGACAGAAGTGAAATGGAAAGCATGAAAGTTTATAAACAGAAATGAAGCATATATACCATGAAAGATGCAATTTATAAACATGTGAATGGATTATGGCACAATGAGCTTTAAAGAAATAAAATAAGAACTATACAATAATGCACAGAACCTTGGCAAGTGCAGGGGCCCTCTACACCAGGCTTGGCAACAATCTTCAAGTACGAATCACGTTGGAAAACAGAGTCTTCTTATATTAAAATGCAGTCATAACAGTGAAGTGGTATTACGGCACAAAAGGCAGTGTAATTACATTACAGAGCAGACTAATAAAAAGATAACAGAGACTAATCGAGACTAACTCTATATGCGTATGCAACGCGTTATTTATAACAAAAGAAACATAACTAATTCCTAAAGTTTATGCTGGTGGAGAACACGTAGACCATTACGTCCACGGATCTAGGATCATGGCCGTATTGCAAAGTAAATCTATGAGGAGTGGATGTTTGAATTCGGCTATGGAGCCATGTACAGATGTCGACTTGTCCTCCGCAACTCAGAAATGGCCATATGAACCTTCACGTGACACGAAACAGAGTCCTGTCACCATAAGACTCTACGGTTGACTTCCATGTGGACGCCTTTGACCGCGGCTTCTTTAGATGAGTTTGCTCGAGCCAATAGGACACGAACCATGTCCACATCATTTCTGACTTGCCCATGTGGCTCGTTTTTCCTGTAGACACCTGTAACATAGAGTTTCACAAAATAGCTGCGGAAAGTTGCAGCAGTTGCGGAAAGTGGCAAGATTCCGCAGCTAGATGAACAAAATCTAAATCAAACAGCAGACACAAAAATATAATTAAAAACCATGTTAGATGCTCTTTTGCAATTAATATACAATGATATTGACAACTTGGGAGGTTCAGGTGAGTGAAAAAGGTATAAAAAAGTGTATGGAAAATATGCAGATTTGAGACTCAACATACCCCCACTGTGAAGGTGTTGCATGTCCTCATGCAACCAAAATTTTGATAATCCTTCCTCAGTTCATATGTCTTGACACTTCAGCCAGCACGTCTAATCCTCTCCTCCTCTTCCTTGGAGCTGCCAACATTCTGGGTTTCTTCATTAAGCACCTAAATTTGATATTAACCAGTGCTCTGCTCAACTTCTAGCATTTCCTTTTCAATTTCTTGTTCTTCTTCTGCCATATTCCCAGATGTAGCATGGTATTATCATGAATGATTTTGTCCAATTTACCTTGTTCCTTCAATGCCTCATTTTCATTTTTAATGTGTTTATTTAAAAGCTCTAGCTCAAAGACTTCCTGTTTCAGTGATTGGACTAAATTATTTTGTACTGTGTGAGGCTGAATGGATGAAGTACTGGGGCCCGTAGCTGCTCTTTCCAAAGATTCTATATAGTCATATACTTCCTGCTGCTTGGGGTCTATATCAGGTGTCATTTTTATTGGGTTGTCCCCAAAATGCCGTGAAGGAGAGTTATCTTCAAAATCTGGCTGAGAAGGGCTCACATCAACATCTTGCGGAGAATGGGATGGACTATGGTCAATGTCTGACTGAGAATGAAATGAACCAGGTTCACTAACTGACTGAGATGGACTATGGTTAGCTGGGGACTGTTCAGATGTCTCCTCTCCCAAATCAATGAAATGAGGACCCTTCATTTGCGTTTTCCTCAATTTCCCCTTAAGTCTGTTGCTTCTTCTCACACGCTGTGGTACACTATATTTTTGTTTTTGTTTTCCTTTCTCTGTCTTCTTGACCATAGATGACTGTTTTTGAAGATAAACTAATCTTTCAGATAACACTTGATGATCTTCTTCAGAAGAAGAAGGGGTTTGATGTATAGCCTCAATAGTTTTTCTCTCTTTTGGTGTTATTGGCTTCTTACCCTTGATTTCTTTCTTCTTCTTCTTTGACAGTCTCTCTTCCCTATCAGTTCTTTCAATTGTAGTAGTAGGAGTATTTTGAATTTCATCAATTGTTCTTTTTCTCCTACTTCTTCTTGTTGTGCTACCTTCAGGAATTTCTTGAGTAGGAATAATTTGAGTTTCTTCATTTATTATTTTTCTCCTACTCCTTCTTGTTGTACTACCTTCAGGAATTTCCTGAGGTTCCTCAAAGAAATTTCTAACCAGGAATTGTTCCCATGTGTCTTTCTTCTCCTTTAACACTTTTTCAATCAAAATTTTTACAAGACCGTGGTGATATAGATGTGGTTCTACATCTCCTAAATGCTTCTGAACAGTAACAGACATTTTCTTCAAGCTATTGAATAGAAAATATGGGAGATTGAGAGTTTGATTATCTAGAAAATTCATCAGCAACCTGGTATGGTACATATACATGGACCCAAAACGGCCTTCATATGTAATGAATTTTTGAACAACTAGCAGCAATGTAGCCCATTCCTCTTTCAATGCATGAACAGGAATTCCTCTTTTAAAAACAGTTATGTCCATACCTTGGTTTCGTAAGATTGTTCTCCATGCTTCATCACTGATGCTTTTATTCTTAAACCAACGCTCACCCTCTTGAAGAAGTTCCGTGGCTGATGCTATAGATGCTTCATTGACCGCAAACTTAAGGTCTCCAATTTCTACTTCCAAGCAATTAAACGACCTTGCGAATGCCTTTGTTACTTCTTTATGATAACCTCTGAATTTCTGGATAAACCGCAGCCACTTTGCTTTCTTCAATACATCCCTTACTTGCGGATATCCCTCCATGAACTTAGGTCCTTCCGGTTCTGCTCTTAGCAATTTACCCATTCTTCTTTTCTGCTCTTCACAAATTTGCTTGCGTGAGGGTTCAAATGGAAACAGAATGGCTGAATGCACAGAGATGAGCACAATGACTGTGGGTAAATGTCAGAGAGTGGGTATACAGTCTATAGCGTGATAGAGAACAAAATGGAGTGAACAAAACAGAGAGGGGTTTTCGTGAGCACGACAGAGATACGGCTGTGAGATTAACAGAGTATGACACATCCGGCAGTGTTTTGAAATGGTGGCTGCGAAATAAATGTGAGCACGTTTAAACAATGGCTATGGGTTTATGTGGCTGTAAGAGTCCGTGGTCAAATCAAATACGTCTCATTGTCACCGGCGGAATATTGGAACATGAGTGAAAATCGGGGGTTTAATGATGGAACCGTTTGTGAATGAATGCGAGAGGATAATATGGAGATCGTGAAAGGTTACGGAATTGTCAATATAATCATTGCACATCATGGATAGAGCTCATGGTTCATAACTATATAAAAAAATGTGTTTTTCAATGCTATTTGAAATGAATTTTGCTCATACCTTGGAATCTTTGCTTTTTTCCCTTGGTCTTCAACTAGTTACTCTTTATTGGTGTCTTGAATGCTCCATGTCTTCATTTTTTATCCTCTCACCTGCATTTTATTTCATGACTATGGAAATAACATCTGACTGTACATTCTTTTGAAAACAGAGTAGTAGCTGCGGAATCTGCTTCTGGCTGCGGAAACTGGAGTCAGCTGCGGAAACAGATGTCAGCTGCGGAAACTGACACAGCTATTATTTGGGTGAATGGAGATGAACAGATGACAAATGACCAGATGGAAATGGTCATGAAAAAGAATTTTATTGATGAAATGGAATGAAATGGATGAAATGAAGTGGAATGGAGTGAAATGAAGTGAAATGAAATGGAATGAAGTGAAATGGAATGGAGTGGGTGGTCACAAAACTTGTGAAATGAAAGAGATTTTTTTTTTTGGAAAATATAGAGTGTCAGGTGTTCCTGATTTTCACCCTATATTTTCTGTATAAGACTGCCAATCAGTGATTGGTTTTCAGGCTTATACAAAATTTCTTTTCTTTTCTTTTCTTTTTTTTTTTCTTTTTTTTTTTTTTTTAAACTGAAAAGAACAAAAGCTAGGTTGGTAGAGAAGAAGAATTCTTCTGTACCAGCCTGATTGCAAAAATTTCTTGAAACATTTTGACAAAATCCTCTTTTGAGAGTGGCTTATGATAAACTTTCAATCTATGGCCATTCACAATAAGAGGAGTTTGAAACTCATCAATAGTCTTGATTCTTACCGCTCCATTGCTAAAGATCTTGTCAATCTCATATGGCCCAAGCCAATGAGTCTGAAATTTTCCTTGAAAATCTTTAAACTTGGAATCAAATAACAATGCCCAATCTCCTTCTTGACACTTCTTCTCTTTGATGTACTTGTCATGCCATTTAGCTCTTTGATATTGAACTAGATCAGTTCTTAGAATTGCCTCTTGTCTGATCTCATCTAGCTCATTTAATTGCTCCATTCTATGCTTTTGGGCTTCTGATAAATTCATCCCCAACTGAACTGCTATCTTGAAGGTCTTGACTTGGAACTCAATGGGGAGCACGACTTCTTTCCCATAAACAAGTTCATAGGGAGAATGTCCTGTTGTATTTCTCCATGTAGTTCTGTAGGCCCACAAGGCTTCAGGAAGCCTTTCTGCCCAATCTCTTCTATGTAGATGAACAGTTTTGGTGATGATACTTTCAAGAACTTTATTTGTGGACTCCACTTTACCATTTGCTTGCGGATGGTAAGGAGTAGATCTTCTGTGCTTGATTTTGTATTCTTCCATCAACTTCTCCACCAAATTGGATGTAAATTGGCTCCCCTGATCTGTCACAATTTCTCTTGGAACACCAAAGCGAGTAAAAATATCCTCATAAAGAAAATGAACAACTGAATTTTCAGTAGCAGATACTAATGCTTTGGCTTCTACCCATTTAGTAACATAATCGGTACAAACCAATATATACTTCTTTTGCTTAGATGGTGGATTAATAGGTCCAATGAAATCTAAAGCCCATTTTTCAAAGGGTTCAATGAGTACCTGTGTTTGCAATGGCATTTCATTTGAAAGGGTAGGTTTCCCTACTCTTTGGCAGCTATCACACCTTTTGACATATTGTTTTGCATATTTGAAGAGGGAAGGCCAATAATATCCCAAGGAAAGGATTTTATAGGCCGTCCTTTTGTCCGCAAAGTGTCCGCCGCATGGTTCATCATGACATGCCTTAAGAATATCGGGCATTTCATCTTCCCTGACACATCTTCTGATCACAAGATCTGGCCCTGTTTTAAACAATTCGTTAGAAATCCATGAATATCTTGAACTCTCCTGAATAATTTTTCGTTTTTCTCTTGGAAATAAATGTGAAGGTGGTTTCCCTGTAACCAAATAGTTAGCAATATCTGCATACCAAGGGGTCTTAATAGTTACTGCAAACAAATATTCATCAGGAAACTTATCTTCTACAGGAGAATCTTCTTTAGTATTCTGAATCCTAGACAAGAAATCAGCTACTGTATTCTGTTTTCCTGGTCTATCCAACACGGTAATATTGAATTCTTGCAAAAGTAAAAGCCATCTTGTCACTCTGCCATTAGTAACAGGTTTGTTCATTAAATATCTAATTGCAGAATGGTCGGTATGAATAAAAGTTTCATAGCCTGTTATGTAATGTCTAAACTTATTAATTGCATGAACAACAGCTAAAAACTCTTTTTCAGTCACAGTATAGTTCAACTCTGTGGGAGTCAAATTTTTACTGGTATAATAAATAGCATAAGGAACTAAATCTTTTTGACCCAACACAGCTCCTAGAGCTGTATCTGAAGCATCCGTAGAAATATGGAAAGGGAGTTTCCAATTTGGTCCTCTCAAGATAGGTGCTTCAGATATTCTTGTTTTCAAAGTTTCAAAAGCTGATTGACAATCAGGATCCCATTTGAATTCACAATCTTTTGTAAGCAATTTGAAGAGTGGAGATGCTATTTTAGTGAAGTTTTCTATAAATCTTTTATAGTAACCAGTAAATCCTAGAAAACTTCTAACATCTCTTTGACAATTTGGAATAGGCAACTTGGAGATGACTTCAACTTTCGATCTATCAACCTTAATCCCATCTCCTAAAATATGATGTCCTAAAACAATCCCTTCAGTAAACATCATAAAGCATTTTTCATGGCTTAATGAAAGGTTTGTTTCTTTACATCTTATAAGAAATTTTTCCAAATTTTCTATTACCTCTTCAAATGAATTACCATAAACTGTAAAATCATCCATATAAACCTCTACACAATCATGGATTAGATCAGAAAAAATTCCTAGTACTGCTCTTTGGAATGTTACTGGTGCATTACATAACCCAAAAGGAAGCACTCGGTAGGCAAAAGTTCCCCATGGACAAGTAAATGTGGTCTTATCTTGATCTTCAGGTGCTACCTGGATTTGATTATAGCCACTAAAACCATCCAAAAATGAAAAGTACTTTTTACCTGCTAATGTATCTAATACCTGATCAATAAAAGGCAAAGGAAAGTGATCCTTCAAAGGTGCTTTGTTCAATTCCCTGTAATCAATGCATACCCTCCATTTACCATTCTTTTTAGGTACTATAACCAAAGGAGAAACCCATCGGCTATCTGAAATTGGATAAATGAAGTTTACATTGAGTAGTTTTTGGAGCTCTTCTTTCACTATCTCCTAAGATTTGGATTCATCCTTCTTTGAGGTTGTCTGATTGGTCTACTGTTTTCCTCAATATAGATATGATGGATGCAAGTCTTAGGATCAATACCTTTCATGTCAGTATACTCCCATGCAAATGCGGTAGAATGTTTTTGCAAGATTTTGGTTAGTTCTTCTTGTTGTGACTTTTCCAAATGTTTGTTGATATTCAATGTTTTTCCTGGAAAAATCTCAATAGTGGAACTACCAAACTCTTCCATAGAGTAAAGAGACATTTGTCTTGATGATAAATATTCTATGTCAGATTCCAACTGAAATTGTGTGGGGTCATATTCTGAAGATGTCTCAAAATTTTCTAATGTGTTCAGAATTTGACTATCCTCACTGATTTCAGAAATGGTAAAGACGGGTTGTATAATGTCCTCATCATCGACCCATTCATTGTCTCCTACTTCTGTGATTGCTTTTGCTGGAGGATACAAATTGAATTTCTTTGTCGAATTACCATTAGAAATATACATGTCCCCAGATCTACAACTAATAAAAGCATCAGCTGTGGCTAGCCAAGGTCTTCCTAAGATAAGTGGGTGCCCTCCTAGATTACTTTTGGGAGTCAAAATCATAAAATCTACTGGATATTCCCAAGAATCTAAGGAGACTTAAATATCTTCTAATACACCATCTGGTTTAATAATTGATCGATCTGCAAGTTGCAGTAGAGTAGGTGTAAAAAGAAGGTTAGGAAGTTTTAGCTGGTCCATAGTCTGTCTACTCATAATATTGATAGCAGCCCCTAAGTCAATCAATGTGTTTGGAATTTCTATCCCATTTATATGTGTCTTGACAATTGGACTTCCTAGATCTACATACTTCTGCATAGTAATTTTTCCCATCATAATATCTGCAATCTTTCCTACCAGGTGGATTCTTCTTGTGTCTTTTAGTTTCCTTCCTGGTCTTTTGAAACTCAACTCCTTTATGGTTTTTGCTAGAATAGGAATCTCTCGAATGGCTTGTGGCAAGGGAATCTTGATACAAACATTCTTCAATTCATCTAGAAAATCATAGTTAGGCAACAAGATTTGTTTTTCCACCCCCTTGTCAATTTGTAGTCTTTCGGGAAAAGGAGGTGTAGATGAAGATGCAGGTTGCTCAACTATAGGAGTTGTGGGTGTTAACTTTTCTTTTTCTTTTTGCATGCTTGGATTTTGAAGAGATGCTTCCTCAGAACCCTGATTGACTTGAAGAGAATCCTCCTCAGAGGTATCTTGCTCTTGGATATCTATAGAAGGTTTTTCTAAAACTCTACCAGATCTGAGTTGTACATCGTTGAGAGGAATAATCATATAGGTAGGAAATTGTTGTCCTTCTACCATGTAAGTATTCTGAGGATTCTTATTGTTAGGATTTGGCAATGGCTGAGCTGGAAGTTGACTTGTCTTTTGTTGGTATGGGAGCATGAGTTGAGGATTTGGATTTTGTTGAGAAGGTTGTTGTTGTGGAAATGGCAATGAAAGTTGTGGATTTGGGTTTGGAAGTTGTGGAGCTCGTTGATTTTGAAAAGATGGAGGATATTGATAAAATTGAGCAAATCTCCCATAAGGATTTTGCATCCCTTGTACCCATGGCTGATATGAATTTTGATGTTGGGACCAAGGTTGTTGCCAAGGAGTCCAATTTGGTGGGGTTTGAAGATTCATAGGGTTATTAAACCCTTGAGATTGTTGTCCCTGCCAAGGTCTCCTTGCGACAAAACAGAGAGATTCTACTGAATTTGGATCTTCTTGAAAAACAGCTTTGAGTCCAGGAATTGAAGGACAATCCTTGATCTCATGATTTTCTGAGCAAATCATACATGTTTCTACAACTTTTTCATCCAAGGGACATTCCCTTAAAGCATGTTTCTTTCTACATTTCGGACAAAAGATGGCTAAGGCATCTGTTTCTGCTTTCTGCTTGTTTTGGATTTTAAGGGTGTCTAGTTGTTCACTAAGGCTCCTTAAGATATCAGTTTTGAACTCATCAAGCATATTACCAATCTCTGCCCTACTTACTGATCCAGTTGCAGATTTGTTAGCCCTAATAAGAGAAGGATCCCTAGGCCCTTTTTCTGTTTTAGATTTTCCTCTTGAGAGATGGACACATAGTTCTGTTATATCACGAAGTGGGAGTTGAGAAATGTCTCCTTTCCCCATCATGTTTAAAATATCTATCCATTCATCTCTAATGGCTTTTAATATGAGGGCTTTCAAGGTTTTATCATCTAAGTTGCTCATCTTTGCTCTTTTCAAGTTGTATTGAAATCTTTCAAGTAAGTCTTCCAAATTTTCATCTTCTTTTTGCATCATTTTGAATACCTCATCCTTGTGATTGGTGGGCATACAATAGTCCAAGTATCTATCCAAAAATGTTTGTTTCATATTATCCCAAGTCCTAATAGATTGAGTGGCTAATCCCATGAACCATGTCAAAGCAGCTCCCTTCAAAGTTGAAGGAAACAGTTTGAGTTTTTGAGAGTCTTCCATATAGTCATAAGTTCGGCACACGACTTCAAACTCAAACAGAAATGTTTCAGGGTCCTCACTTCGCAATCCATAAAAGTTAGGGAGGACATATGGTGAGATATTTTTCATTGTTGTATGAGTTTCCTCATCAACTATAGGGAATCCAAACAAGTTGTATCCTTCCCTATTTCTAACATTATTTCCTTCACCACTGTTGTCTCCATTGTTTCCTCCTCTTCTACCTCTACCTCTACCTCCATCTATTACTTCCTCTGCCATGATAGTTTCTTTAGAGTCCTTAAAGTCCTCTAGTTCTTCTACCAAGGGAGGATGAGAGAGAGTCTCTTTGTTTTCTAAATGGGATTTAGTAGGTGGTATAGGAGAATCCTCTAATTCAGCTGCTCCTTGAATTCCGAAAATCTTAAGGCTAGGGGTAGATGGTGGTGAATCTGGTCTATGCCTTGAAGAAGATGGAGTTGTGAAAATCGAACTCTTGGCTTTAGCTATAAACCTTCCCCTAGAATCTCTTGCTCTATGCATGTCATTTTATTTTTATTTTTTTTTAAAAGTTGGGCTAATAATTCTCTTTCTGATCTTCCAGGTCACACTAGGTGCAAGAAGAGAGCATACTTAAGAAATTACTGAACTAATAACTCTCTTTTCTGATCCTCCAGATCACACTAGGTGCAAGAGGAGAGCATACTTCAAGAATTTATCAAGTTTTCCCTACTTTTATGATTTTGTGTGTGTTTTTTTTTTAAAGAAATTGGCTACCTAGTTACACTTCCCCGGCGACGGCGCCAAAATGTTTGGTCAATTTAGTGTGTCCTAAATTGCTACATTTAATTTGTCAATCCGGGATTCGTAAGCTGATGAAGTGCGGCGCACTATATGTGCAAGATAACCTATTTCTTAACTTTTTGTCGTTTTTTGGTTTTCTAAGATGAAATGGAAATTCTAAAATGAAAACAAGTATGGTTATATTTGTTCAAGGAAATGATATCCTCTATAATGATTTACCAACTTGAAACTTAAAAAGGAATTTGAAAATTACAATGACAAAACTTGAAAGGAAATGAAAATGTGTTGCTGAAATGAAAAGGTGCTGCTAGTCTAATAAATCAAAACAGTGAACTAGTGAGCATGAAACCAAACTATTCTTGCTGCTGTCTAAACACAAAAGAAACTATGCTGAAAGAAATCCAAAAGTTGCAATAAAGCAAATCTAAATCAAATTACATCAACTTGTCTTCTGATCCCTCATCATTAGTCCAGCTATGATTTTCGGAAGTAACCATAAACAACTTGAGTAACTGATATCTAACTTGCAGAAAGTAAACTAATATCAAATCACACATTCATAATTCAATCCCTCACCATCAGTCCAGCTGTGGCTTTCGGAGGTAACTAAAGATGTCATGCACAATTTAATATATCTAAATTTGCAGAAAGGAAACTAATACTAAACTCCACATTTCATAATACAATCCCTCACCATCAGTCCAGCTGTGGCTTTCGGAGGCAAATGAAGATGTTATGAGCAGTTTAATATATCGAAATTTGTAGAAAGGAAACTAATACTAAACTACACATTTCATAATACAATCCCTCACCATCAGTCCAGCTGTGGCTTTCGGAGGCAACTGAAGATGTTATGAGCAGTTTAATATATCTAAATTTAACTACTGAAGCAAATGAGCAAAACTAATTAAACAAAGCAGTACTGAATGTAAACAGAAACTAAGAAAAAAAAATTAGCAGCAGAACAATGTTAATTCCATGTCATTAGTCAAAAAGTTATGCAAATGCCCGGGCTGCCTATCTATAACCTGCAACAAGAACACTGATCAGTGATTAATAACATAAAACATGAAAGACAGAAGTGAAATGGAAAGCATGAAATTTTATAAACAGAAATGAAGCATATATACCATGAAAGATGCAATTTATAAACATGTGAATGGATTATGGCACAATGAGCTTTAAAGAAATAAAATAAGAACTATACAATAATGCACAGAACCTTGGCAAGTGCAGGGGCCCTCTACACCAGCCTTGGCAACAATCTTCAAGTATGAATCACGTTGGAAAACAGAGTCTTCTTATATTAAAATGCAGTCATAAAAGTAAGGTAGTATTACGGCACAAAGGCAGCGTAATTACATTACAGAGCAGACTAATAAAAGATAACAGAGACTAATCGATACTAACTCTATATGCGTATGCAAATGCGTTATTTATAACAAAAGAAACATAACTAATTCCTAAAGTTTATGCTGGTGGAGAACACGTAGACCATTACGTCCACGGATCTAGGATCATGGCCGTATTGCAAAGTAAATATATGAGGAGTGGATGTTTGAATTCGGCTATGGAGCCATGTACAGATGTCGACTTGTCCTCCGCAACTCAGAAACGGCCATATGAACCTTCACGTGACACGAAACAGAGTCCTGTCACCGTAAGACTCTACGGTTGACTTCCATGTGGACGCCTTTGACCGCGGCTTCTTTAGATGAGTTTGCTCGAGCCAATAGGACACGAACCATGTCCACATCATTCCTAACTTGCCCATGTGGCTCGTTTTCCTTGTAGACACCTGTAACATAGAGTTTCACAAAATGGCTGCGGAAAGTTGCAGCAGCTGCGAAAAGTGGCAAGATTCTGCAGCTAAATGAACAAAATCTAAATCAAACAGCAGACACAAAAATATAATTAAAAACCATGTTAGATGCTCTTTTGCAATTAATATACAATGATATTGACAACTTGGGAGGTTCAGGTGAGTGAAAAAGGTATAGAAAAGTGTATGGAAAAGATGCAGATTTGAGACTCAACACTTCATTCCCAGCTTCATTCTTCTTCTAGAAATCTTCCTGAGTTATCTTGTTTTATGTTTCATCACATTGCAAAATTCTGTCAGCAATTTCATTAAGCAAAATTATTTTTTTACCTCCTTGGAATATCACTTTGGCACTTTCATTATGCTTCTGCTCCATAACAGCTTCAACTGGCTGTCTTACACCAAACTTCTTCCTGTTGCAACAATTCAGTACCAATCTCCTCCGAAAGGCATTCTCCATCACACTTCACCTCAAGAGTTTCATTAATCTCTATGACAGTTTCACCAGACTGTCCACCATCTTTCGCACATCCTGCAAACATACATAAACTGTGAGATTTAAAAATACAAGGCTTCATAGCCTCATCTACTTCTCTCAACAACACATCTTTAGATTCTTCTGAACTATCACAATAGTTCATGAGATCTTCCTCATTGATCTCTTCACCCATAATTTCACCCTGTTTTGGGTCATAAATGGAAACTTACATTTTCAACTCAGCATCTTTGAGTTCTTCACACCTAAACTGCACATTCATCATCTGCTCGAGCTTCCTTAGCTCTTCTATCAACTGTATGTTTACCTGTTGTTCTCTCTTTGTGTGTAGTCTCTGCCACTTCACTTTCTTCCTCATGGCCCAACCATGTGTCTGGTCTTTCACATTTCTCTGCAATAACTTCATTAACAATTCAAGGTGAACTGTCATCTCAGCCTTCTCCTGCTCATACTCTTCATCAGTCAACTGCTTACATATGCCATTTTCCTTGGCATTTTCCTTCTTCTTTCTTCTGTTGTGGTCTTCATCAGATCTTCTGAAATGACTATCACCAATCATCTTCTCCTCCTTTGTGAACTTCATCTGTTCACATGTGGATTTCATTTGAATCCCCTTTTCAGCAAGCCTTATTACTTAACATTCAGCAATACAAGCTCTCTTCCTGTGCTTGACCTCTTTCAGTTCTCTATCTTGGAATCATCTCTGGCAACTCTCTTGCTTCACTTTTCTGCAAACAACACTTTAGTAATGCTTTTGTTATAATGACCAAACTCTCTGGGTGTCGGGCTCCGTCGATCATGCACCCAATTACATTCAGACCTTTGACTTAGCTTACGACTCTTTGACTTTATACTTTACACCAACTCTTCATCTTGGATGAAAAATACTCAATCTTAACTCAAACTATCCAAACTTCCATTTGACCCTAACATCTGTTTTGAATTCAAGGCTTGACCCAATAATTATGATAGTGGATATTTTGACTTAATTCAAGTTATACAATCTTCCAACGAACATATACCCCTAATACATTTTTAGGATGTAAAATCTTCACTCTCTCTCATACTTCATTCTTATGAAAAATCATCATTTTCCCATTATCATTTCACATGATGCTAAAGTCTTTAATCGAAATGCAATCCATGTTTTCCAAGATTTATTTTATGGTGAAAATAAATAAACCATTCAATTTTCAACATTCAAAAATACCTTTCCCTTGCATTTGCAACTCTTTGGATTCCACTCTTCTGTGTCGTCTTTGTTACTGTGAATAATCGCATGCCCTTCATACCATAAGCTCGTTATTTTAGTGCAAACATTTTTCTGCACTTTTATGCACCATACAACATCAATTCATATCTCTTCACATGTGTACAGATAACAAACTATTCATATTTCAACCTCTTTGATGAATGATGTACAACTCGTACATTATGTACATCCTAAATAACACCTCCTTAGATGTCGCCACATGATGGTAAAAACAAATATTCTACAACATTAAGCAATTGGGTTTTCAATCTTAAACACAAGTCAAAAGAATTCTCCCACTTCCAACTACAAGCTTTGGTCCAAAATTACTTAACCAAAACTGCGAAGAATTCACATTATGCATAATAAACCCTCTCACATAAAAATGCATACTTATTTTTATATCACCCAGGATAGCACATTTTTCATTCATTTTCCATTCATTTATACCTCCGCATTTGCAACATTTTTACTCTTTCATAATATTTACGAAAGATCAACTTCTCGAGTATGGCAAGGAACTTTAATCATCCATATTTTAAAATACCTCTACTCAATGAATATTGATTCATTCAATGAGCACTTACCTTGAATCTTCTTGTGGTTGAAATGATTCAACCCTTCTCTCGCGTATTCTTTTAGGAATCATTCAAGCTTCTACAGACTTCGTTTTACTTTGAATGTGAAAGGTCCATTTTCTAACAATCTCTCCCCAGCAAATAAATCTCTTCCCTGCAATTTTATAACATAAATCTTTCCCAGAAAACAATGTTTGTAAACCTTCAAGGTACGCATAATATCCCCTCTTAGCTTAAGCCAAGTTCCCGCATCTCAATCTCTTGGGTTTATCTTCAATTTAAATTTCTTGGATTTGGAAACATGAAACCTTAATGTAACGAAATATCCTTCCAAGATTACATTCTCCAAAAAATGTACATGAACTGTTTGCAAAAACTTTACCTCGATCAATCCTAGTGACCTTTTCTTACGCTGGAAGGTGGTACTGTGGAAACACTGGATCCATACCTTGAATATTATGCTGGAACCGCATCTCTTTCATAAGCCCACACATGTCGTTTTTTAAGTGCATTGATACGACTGGCTTCCACAAGAGATCTGATTTTAAAAACAAAACGTTGCCTTTTTTTGTTAGAGCCACTATCCACACAAACCATCACGTAGTCAATATTACAAACAGTGACCCAAGCAATAAGGAAATCGTTATTCATTGTCCACATAGCTTTTATATTATACTATTTCTAGTCAATTTAACACATAAACAACGATATCCATAGCTCAACTCTATAATTTGTATTTGCGTTTGTGATTGCACCGGTCTCAACGCAATTACCATGCCATTGCAATACAAACAACGAGAGATGTCAGGACAGAGAAGAAAAACACCAACACATATGCCCAACGTATCTTTGGGCTCTTTCCCAAGCGACTGCCTTGGTTTCTATCTCTTCTCAATCCAAAATTTATTTTTCACAACAATAGGTCTGGTCTATCCTTAAGGAATCATACAATAATAACAAAATTTAAAGTTTTGCATTTGGAATCCATTTAAAAAAAAATTCAACATGGCCTTTTGTGGTTGAACCCACGGTTCACACAACCCAACACCGGCCTTTCAAGAAACTGAGACCACGGAATCCTCAAGCCACGGTCCATACCAATTCAACACCTCTATCAAACAGACGTAACCAATTAAAGAAGATTTGACTCATCGTGTTTAAGTTTTATGTAACCTATGTTACACTACTTAATTTATGCAGGGACACTGCTTCACATATACCGTGATCTTATGATATCATACCTGTGATAACATTGCGTTGGATGCTCATGTGACATACGTTGTTATATATGTGATACCAAACGTGAACATGCCAAAATACATTATACGTTTCTATACGTTATTCAATCATGTGTTATATCATATGCTGCACACTTCACAGTTATAAAATCTGTCACCTGTGGCATCTATGTCGTGATATATGTGCCTGCACGTTCTTCACCTGTGAGGTTGCCTTCACCCAATGCATTAAGGCCCTCACGCAGCCTCCACGTACTTAAGATCGCACACCCAAATCATAAGCCTGCGTTCTTGCTTCGAACATATTCTCATTCCTGCACTCACACACTCAAATATATAGCAGAAATATACATATATAAATTTGCAAACTCAACGCACCACAATATATTTCAATCAACTCTTAATCTAGCAATTCGACCTGCTCTCCTCGCTCACAACAAGCAATTAAACGAAATAGCCTCAACTTAGGAGAGACTCATCCTCCAACTCATCTCCTTGCTCTAATACCAAAATCATGACAAGATACTGGGTTAAAACAAATCCTATCATATAATATCGTGTGTGCCTCTTACAGCATGAAAATTCTCAAGAAAATACTTCATTAAAACTATATTTCATTCATCTCAACATATACATAAAGGAAATAGAGCCATATAAAAAAAACACTAACATATATTAACACAAGAAATTCCATATTCAAACTATTTGGCTTAATATTACAATGGATGGCCTTTCGGCTCTCGGCCCTTTACAAAAGCTCTCAAACCATCTCGCTCTCTCTCTCTCTCTCTCTCTCTCTCTCTCTCTCTCTCTCTCTCTCTCTCTATTCCTCACTGTTTTTTATCCTCACACAATCCTCCTATTTATACATAAATATGAATTTATTCCAATCCATATTTTCCTCCACCCAAATCTCAACTAAAATCTAAATTATATTTATTCTTTTTTTGGACTCAAATAAGTCCCATTTAAGGAATTCCTAATCCCTAGATTATCTACCTAATACAACTCCACCCATATCCTTAATTATTAAAGGAATATTTACAATAATCCTAACATTTATATTTTCTCTCTTAATTTATTAAAACGAGCACAATAGTTTATAAAATAATTAAAAAATCTTCACCCCCCTAATTACACAATATTTTAAATAAGAATCAAGTAGGTTGCTCCTGCATCAGTGAGCCCTGAATGTGTGCGTTGTGTGTCTGTGAGGAAAAAATGCGTGCAAAGTCCTGCAAGTAATAAAGATTAGGAGCTGCTCTTCTTTAGTTTGTCACTCAAAGTGAATCTAGGCACTGCAAGATGGATTAGAGGACCATCAACTCCACTTTCCAGCATATACAAACGTCTCCTGCAAGAGATGGCACAAACACATAAACTTGTAAAACGTTGTTGGAGTCGCCAATCCTGTTGTGGTGGATTTGACGCACGAGTGTATGAAATCGCACCAGTTTAAGGGGTGTGGTCTACCCCTATAAACTATTGGTAACAGGCAGACAGTGGTGGAGCTCAAAAGCATACAATCTAGAAGAAAAATGTATGCAAATGTATGCTCAGATTAAAATAAAACTAAAACACAAATATACATAAGCTATTGAAGAGAGTCAAAACCATAATAATGCAAACGATGGCTCTAGGCCTCTTCTTATTAAACGTTTGATATGGAGAAGAAATTTTACCCACTTTCCAAAGGGCCCCTAGACAATGGTTCTAGGTCCTGATGTAAGGATGTTGTTTTCAAAGCTCTGCCTCTGGTGCAGTCTCCCTCTCTACATTGTGATGGACTAAGATTGTTGGGTGAAAAATAATCAAGTCCTCTCTATCTC